>JAIFZK010000006.1:10767500-11210000 GCA_027481765.1 Tenualosa thibaudeaui | reverse complement strand
AAAAGGCAGAGCTGGTTTCTGAGCGCCGGCACCTCAGATCAGCCGCACAACAAACAGAAGAGACGTACGGCACAGCGCTGCATTCCCCTTTCAGCACTGATTCTGACAGAGGCGCTCTTATCTGATCCTTGGCAGTGTGCCAACGCAGGGGTACATTTTTCTCCTGCCATCGAAGGAGCCGTGAGCGATGGGGGTGGGGGGGTGGGGTGTGCAGTGGTTCTTGGCTGCTCGTGTGCCTGTCAGACATGCTTTTTAGCACACCGTGGCCACTCGGAGAGACGCCAGAGTGCAACACTGACTCCAGGGCAAAAGGCAACACTGTGTGACCCCAAACTATGCAGGGAGCAGAAATAAGACTCCCATTATTTCATGTCTGAACGCTGATCAAAAAGTGAAAGCGCATTACATTGCCCACGTCTCCTCCTGCAATGGCATTCAGTGTTTCGATAGCAACAGCAATTCATCCATGTTAACAGCCACCTTCAATATTTCTCTATATTTCTTTCTTCCTTTAATATAGGTGACAAGAACAAACAGCACCATTCATGTGTGTCTTTGACAAACGCCCTGTGGCATACAGGACATTAACAGACACTTGAGAGGTTGTCAATCAAACAAGCCCTCAATACATTCTATACTGGTGAGAAAGAGAGCGCAGATAGGAGAGACAGGTACATATCTTTTTCTATACATTCTTTACTGCTCCAAGCATTCTGTGACTCACTGACACTGGATAATAAACCTTAATCCAGACTGTCGGGAACCTGCATAGAACCCAGGCCCCAACCAACCACCCACACACACACACACACACACACACACACCCTACTTATCTCCATGTGACACATCCCGACAGGGTGATCCAGCCTTACCCTCATCTATCCACCCTCAGGGAAACTTCTGGAGGCTTTTGAAATCAAGCACTAGAGTAGATAAGCACATGATGAAGTTGTGGAACAGAAGAAGTGGAGGGAGGGAGGGAGGGAGGGAGAGAGAGAGAGGGAGGGAGAAAAGGAAACAAACACACGTCCACCAGCGAGCCTGGCAGAAGTGAGCTCAGGTCACGGCGGCAGCAGAGCGCTTTCAGCGGCATGACGCCATCATCATCAGCGTTTTTTGATGGAATCCAAACCCTGCGTCTCTCTCAACACAGGTGGCTTCCAGGGCGGACGCAGACGGGCAGGCAGGCAGGCAAGCAAAGCATTTGGGCTTTCCAACCAACCGTGAAGTCACTTTGTTTTTGCACATCCATCAGCATTAGCCTTAACTGAAGTTGTGTCAAATCTACAATTGTATGAAAACATGACGTTGGCCAAATCAAGGACCAAAACACACCAGAATGCCTAGGTAGCCTAGGCAACAGTCTGAAGGGGTGTAGAGTGGAAAAGTAAACTTAAGTCGCTCAGCATATCAAAATAAATGGCACTAAGGTTCCTGACCTCAACAGTCTGATTCAAAACAAATCAGATATAAATGCACACAATCTGTTATGTGTCCACCTCTATTAGTTCTTTGCCAAGTTCTAGTTGACCGCAGAATCAACACCCAACTGTTCCAATAATTCACACTAATGCTAATATGACACGGGACCACACTTCTCAATCACCCTATCAAAGCTACTCCCTTTGTATTGTTTTTCAGTTAAGGGCAAAGGGTTACACTTTCAACAGGAGAAGAGAGAAGGTACATCTTAAGTCAACAAATTCTTTCAGAGTGTGTGACGTGGTTCAAAGCAATGTTCTCCCTCTCTCTCTCTCCTTTTTTTGTCTTCCGTCACTGCTAATCTCCTTCTTTCTGTCTGAACAAGTGTTACTGACTACTACAGGAGTAAATATTTAGCAAGGGGGAGGTGCTCTTTGAATTGTAAAACCACACAAGTTTCAGGCGCTGGCCATTGCCAACAACTAGTTTACTGCAGTGGGAGGATTATGCAAATGCTCCCGAATGCAAATAGCTCCGAATTAAACCCCATGAACACAAAACACACGGAGAAAGAGAAAGAAAGAGAGAGAGAGAGAGAGAAAGAAAAGCAGAGGAGAGAAGAGAGGAGGGCAAAATAAAGTGGGGAGAAAAAAAGCGAATTCCCTTCGCGGGGAAAGATAATGTGGAGAAGAGAGAGAGAGAGAGAAAAGCATCGGGGCCTGGGGAGAAGGTAGGAGGCAGGGTGTCTCATAAGCTCCTTTCGAAGGTCTCCACTTGCTTCATGCTGGCCACAGGCATCCCCACGGGCACTGCTGAGCTCTCACTGGCTGGGGAGTGGGGAGAGAGGAGGATTATGGGTAGGCAGAGCGCAATTTTGGACGACAGAGGCGCAGCGGGACATGTCCCCCCCCTGCCGTTTGTGTTGACAAGGGAGGAGAGTGTGCAGTCACACAAGCATAAACCCACACCCACACACACACATTCACTAACATACACAATCACACTTTCACCCTCACGCTCCCTCTCACTTTCACTCCCTCAATCACGCACAAACACACACACACACACACACACACACACACATACACACATAAACACCAAACATTATGCAAGCACACACAAACAAACTCTCATGCCGTCACTCTCCCTCTCTAAAATAACAAACACAGACAAAAACACAGACACACACTCTAAATCACACACTGGCACCTCAGCCCAGAAATCACTCTGTTTAGCTCCTCACAGCTTCAAGCCTCATCCCATCCTCCAACAATTTGCTCCATATAACCCAACAATCCTCCAACCCCAGAGCAATCACAGCCTTTTAACTCAGCAGGGGACCTAGTGTCTGTGTGTGTGTTTGTGTGTGTGAGAGAGAGAGAAAAGAAAAAACAAAGTGCATATGTCCATTTGTGAATGTGTTCATGCGTGCATGTTTGTGTGTGTGTGTGTGTGTGTGTGTGTAGTGAGGACTACAGCAGTTCCAGAGCAGCATCCCAGATACACATCCTCCCTCCAAACCAGTCATCACATCCTCCCTCCAAACCAGTCATGAGTGACAGCCCAGCAGTGTGCTGCATAAAGTAGTGCAGAAGGGATCAAAAGAAAGCAAATGGAAGGACAGAGACAAACATGGAGAGGGGATAAGTGGCAAAATGGACAGGAGCAGCGTGAAGCCGAACAAATGGTCGAAATGCATCTCTCTCTCTCTCATCCTGTTCTTTCATCCTTCCATCCCCCCACCCGCTCTTTCAATCTATCCCTCCCTACGACCCCGACTCACCAACCCACACACCCTCTCCTTCTCTCCCTCCCTCCCTCTCTCTTTGATCATCCATGCAGCACATCAACCGGCTTGTCCAAGCTCCAAGTTAGCAGGGGCCCTTTGGTGTCATGGGGCACGTTTGGGGTGAGTCACACCATCACGCCAGTCAACCGTGTGGTCAAGGCTCTCCAATCTCACCAAAAGAAAAACAAAAAAAAAACACCAGGTCACGAGAGCCATTCGGTCCTCACTCCATGCCCCATGCTCCATGCCAAAGCTCTCTCCGTCTCTGCACCTGTCTCAGTAGCCAGGAGGGCAGTGTTAGAGTTAAAGGCTAGCTGCAAGACTAGCGTCCAGAGCTTGACGAGCGATTCTGGGTTCCCTAAGCAGAGGGGCTATCTCTTGAGCTGATGTCCTAACAGCACAGATAATGAGCTAATTATTTTTAAGGTGAGGCAGACCCATACTGCTGGCTACACACCGTTGCACAGTGAACAGGTCAATACACACACACACACACACACACACACACTGCTACTGAAGCCAACAAGAATGTGTAGGAACTTACACACATACTGTACATACATACATACACAGACACACACACACACACACACATGCACACACACACACACACAGCTGTGAGGCTACACACACAGATAGACATTCGTGATTAAAAAAGGCGACTGTCATTAATTTGATGAGGCAGTTTTTGATTTATGCTTTCATTAACTTTTATCATTACTAATTACTTGCCTGTCCTTGAAAAGCGTGACCCTCTCCACACTTTGTGCTTCCGCGCAAAAAGTTTTAGGCAATACGGTATGGTTTCCCCCCCTGCTTTTTCAAAAGTTCCCCAACTCTGTGTGTGTGTGTGTGTGTTTTTCCCTTCTGGAAAACCATTTCCCTCCAAAGGGGTCATTTCAGCTTGTCTCATCCCGTGCACAGTCAGGGGGGAGATCAGGACATGGGTGTCCAGATGAGAATTTGTCCCCCCACATAGCCCACGTGCTGATTTATGGACACCCCCTCCGGGTGGGCGAATGGCGCCCTCCTCCTGAAGGCAGCCATACATAAAGATGAGATGGACGCCACATGTGGGCTTCACCAGCACTTTGGATTGACTGCTGCTGGGGGTGGGGGGCTTAGGGGGCGAGGGGGTGGGGGTTCGCAGTCATTCAGCTGCCGTTTCCACCGCCTTCCTCTCTCTCTCTCTCTCTCTCTCTGGCTTTGTGATTGCTGTGGTTGACTTGGAGTAAAAAGTTCATAGGTGGCAAAAGAAATAAAGTCCAATTCAATTGCTGATCGGCCCATGTTAGGCATGGTGTACGTGACCAAAAAGGTTCTGAAGGCTATGTGTTAAGCACGGTCTACGTGACCCAACAATTCTGAGGGCTGTGTGCTAAGGATGGTGTATGTGACCCGAAGTGTTCTGAAGGCTGTGTGTTAAGCATAGTGTACGTGGCCTGAAAAGTTCTGGTGGTCTGGGGGGTTTATGAGGTGAGGCCCTACCAGGCTCATCAGAGGACATGGTTCCTCATTGGCTCATTCCGATCCTCTCTCGTCTTCGCCCACAGGACCACAGAGTTACTCACGTTCCAATGAAATCTGAACCTCTGCAGTCTGCCCATCAAAACATGCATACACACAGACATATACACAGAGGGACGCAGGCACAGACACACAGGCGCTCGCATACGCATACACACATACACACACACACAGGAACACAGGAACACACACGCACACCACATAGACTATGCTCATGCAGAAAAACATTTCATTTTCTGTCGCTCTCAAGTACCACACACACAGACAATGCTTTTAACTAGAGACTTAAAAAAATCTAGAAAATTATGCAGACTGTTACACCAAAACACACACACACACACACACACACACACACACACACACACACACACCATACCCTATACATTTTTATTACTGCAATTGACCATATTTATTCTCCAGCAGCAATGTGGAGTATATTTATGGCCGACTGTGGCTCTCTTAGGGGAAATTAGTGAATTAATACAAATGGTCCTTCACTTCTCAGGGGACTCACTTCACAATGCACTTTAGACCTCAGCAAGATGGACCAATGTGTGTATGTATGAACGCACGTGTGTGTGTGTGTGTGTGTGTGTGTGTGTGTGTGTGTGTGTGTGTATGGGTGCATGCATATGTCTTTGTGTGTGCATTAATAACTGTATGTGAGCATTTGTCATGGTGTGTGTGTGTGTGTGTGTGTGTGTGTGTGTGTGTGTGTGTGTGCATGTGTGTGTGTATGGTGGGCATCTTGGTCTCCCTTTTCTTTTGAAAGGGCATCTAGCAAACACACGAGTGAATCCCCTGCCTCTATTGGAGAAAATATGATCCCCAAATTAAATTAAGCAGTCCTTTTGGAGAGTGATATTAAAAACCGTAAAATTGAGACCAGGTTTTTATGGCTCTTTCTAACAAGAGCCAAGTTAATTTAATCTAGCTTAATGGAAGAGTCATTCACGTGATCAACCTGCCCTTCGCTTCAGCATCTCATCACCACTCCATTTATCTGTGAGTCCTGGTATGTGTTTGTGTGTGGGGGTCCTGGTGTGTGTGTGTACGTGTGTGTGTCTGTACGTGTGTGTGTGTAACCCTTCACAAAGAAAAACAAACAGATGTGAATGGGAGCTGGCTGACACACACAGAGAGAGAGAGAGAGAAAGAGAGAGAGAGAGAGAGAGAGAGAGAGAGATGTTTGGAGCAGGAGGAACTAATTGGAAAAGCTCGTGCCTGGGGCCGGATTGACCGTGTGTGTGTGTGTGTGTCAACCCAGGCGTTTTACATGCCGTGATCGATAGGGATGAGCAGATACGTACTAATTTCGTTTTCACTGCGATCAATAGCGATTAGGCAGCATACACGACAAGCAGCAGAGCTTTGGCATCTAATGGCTCTTTTTCCTCCTCTGATTCTTTGGAAGCTCCACTGCTCCCAGGCAAGACGGATGGAGCTGGCCTGAGTGTCTGTCAGCAGAGGGCTATATGGAAAGTCTTCAGGAGTCTTATTTATGGTTTTCCCCAACGTCTGGGGGCTTGGCGTGGCACTCACACAGATGACATTACACTATTACCATGCTAACGGCATTTGCCAAGACCTCTGAAAGGTCAGCGCGGCTTTAATCTGTGTGACGCCAGCCCTGCCAGCCATGTAGAACAAGCCCCAAAAAAAAAAAGACAGCAAAAAAAAAAAGAAAGAAAGAATCACAAGGCAGGATCACTTTACATTGCCTAAAGGCTGGTGTCAGATGTTACTTTTTTACTTTTTGCATGTGTAAGGGTATGTGTAATGTGGTGTGTGTGTGTGTGTGTTTCAAGCTGTGTGTATGCATGGTATGTTGGCGTGTACGTGTGTGTGTGTATGTGTATCTAGGTATTTGCATGTATGGTATGCGAGTGTGTGCAAGTGACAGCTGACCCATTTTCTTGACGCTCTGCTCACTCTCATTCCCCCACCCCCTACTCCACCCCTTAGCTTGAGTGTGCGGGCCGTTGTCCCACACTGACCGTGTCAATGCATCCCTCTCTCTCTTTCTCTCTCACACTCAGTGCTCTGAGGGTATCCAGAACCTTGAGATGCAGGACTCATGCATTGTGCCTCTGTGTGTGTGTGTGTGTGTGTATGCCCTTTTTCATGTGCCAGCGGCCAAGGCTCAGCCCCCACATTCATCTAATACTGCTGTGAATCACTCACACAAACACACACACCAAATTCACATATACCACAAGCGTGCACACACACACACACACACACACACACACACACACACACACATATGCTGCTGCTGGTGCCACTAGCTCATGAATCCACCCAAAGTGGGGCCAACACTCACTGAAGCATTGGTTCAAGCCGAGAGAGAGAGAGAGAGAGAAAGAAATAGAAAAACAAAAAGAGAGCGTGAGAGAGAGAGAGAGACAGAGAGAGAGAGAGACCAAGCTCCGTGTTTGTGTTATGGGGCTCCCTAACAGTCTGCAGGCAGGCTCAATTTCACAGTGAAATCCAGGGCACACATTTACTGATTTAATGTTTGGCTGATTGAGACAAATTATCCCATCTGGTTTCAATGGAATCAATTATTGATTGATTCAATAACCCCAGGCACCGTGTGAACAGCAGTGTTAATGGCAACAAGGTAACTTTAGAGGTAGGCAAATGATGCAGAACCCTGTGGAACTGGTTCTTAAGTGTTTTGCTAGTACAAGCTCTTATTTTAGTTTTTAGCGCATTACTTATTAATTATGTATCCACTTTTAGCATGCAATAACTCTGCAGATAAACACTGCAGCAATTAATTAGTGGAACAAGGACATAAGAGATCAGATGATGGGAGTGTTTCTTTGTGTGTGCGCGCGTGTGTGTGTGTGTGTGTGTGTGTATGTGTATGAATGTGTGTGTGTACTTACTGCAGCCATCCTCATCACTGTGGTCCCCGCAGTCATTGTCCCCATCGCATTGCCACTGGGCAGGGATGCAGGTACACTCTCCAAACGGACTAACTGCGCAGGTGAAATGGTTCCGGCCACACGAACACTCCGTGCTTCCCAATACACCTGGTAAAACACATTGTGACAAGACACACACATAGTGATAAGACACTTGCCTTACAATCACAACACAATATGAAAGGCATGTAGGCAACATGCTATTTAAATGACTCCACAAACAAAGATAAGACACGGTGGGACTCTGAGACACTGTGCTAAATGCTTCCATTATGCCTATTCCATAAGGATTCCTTGCACATACTGTGCAATCAACAACTTATGTTAGGCCATCATCCAGTTCAAGCCTCTGGGTCAGGACTATATTTGCATGGCAGTGGATGGCTGACAGCAAAAGTTCAAAAGCTGTCTGATGAGAGTCTCTCTCTTTTTTTTTTTTTTTTTGTTTTTTTTTTTGGGGGCTGATGAGCAAAATTTGTCACTCTGGGGATGGGCTGGCCTTCAATCGGCGGGGACAGAGCTGAGATCTGTATCCCCATGTGCTGGGTGGCTGGGAGGGATGCCAGTGTGCTGTGCTGGAGTCAGTTCCATTTCCCTAATACATACCATCCATTTCCTAGCCTGCAGACAGCCCAGTGCCTTGAACATGTGATTCATGCCTTCCTCACCCACAGTCCTTAGCCCACTGATGCCATTCAATAATAAATATGTAGAATCTGTCCGACTGGATTTCATTAGTAAAATGAGGCTTTTTCCATCAGTGCGTGTGTGCTTATTGTGTGCAGGCATGTCTGTGTGTATGTGTGTGTGTGTGTGTGTGTGTGTGTGTGTGTGTATGCATGCAAAAGCGTGTTTGTGTGTTTGTGTATATGTGACCACAAAATACAAGCAAAACCTTCTGGTCTTAAAATTCAATGAAACCTGCAAATATATTAGGGTGTGTGTGTGTGTGTGTCAGAGAGAGAGAGAGAGGGAGGCATTTAATGAAGGGCAGGATGGACCAGCACTGTGAGAGAAGACAAGAAATTTTAAGGACAAAGAAAACAAAGGGGGGGGGGTGGGAAGGGAAGGGAAGAGAGGGAGGGAGAGAGACAGAGAGTGAGAGAGAGAAAGAAAAAGAGAGAGAAGTAGATTACAGATCTCAGGGGTATAAGAGCCACAAGAACACCTTGTGTTCTGCTCCACCTTCTTCACCCTGTCCCCATGACAGCATAATTTTAGTTAGCATGGCAGCAGATAAGTCATTTGTTACATGAAAGGATGAAAACAATGTCAGCTTATTGCAGCCACCCCAAACGTTATCAGCAAGATAACAATCCGACAGTATGTACGAGTGAAGAAGGACAAATTCCTCCTTTCAAAGTCCAAAGACCTTATTTATGTCTTTAAACTGTGAAAGAACCCCATCATTTTTTCCTCATTTTTTATTTGTATTATTTTACTTTGTTGTTCATAGCTCAGACTCTTTTTCAGTTTGTTGGCCCCTCCTCCCTGTTTTGTGATCTTCCTCCAACTTCCGCCACTTCAGGCAATAGCCGTCTCATCAGTCACTCAAGGCCACTCCACAGCCCCAAGCCAGACAGACATTCAATTAAACGACAGACAGGGTGTGTTAGTGCAAGTGCAACAGGCCTGGTCTCTCTCTCCTTCTCTCTCTCTCTCTCACTCACTCTTGTTTTCGTTCTCGCTCTCTGCTTGTCTGTCTATACATGTGTTATGTGTCCATAAGCTGAGGCTAAACTGTGGTATGAGTGGAAATAAATTGTGTCCATTACAGAGTGAGGATGAAGCTGAGGACCCCTCTTTTGTTAATGAGTGTCAGAGGGGAAGAGGGTGACTATGAAGGAGGAGAGGGAGAAAAAGTGAGAGTGTGTGTATGTGTGTGTGAGAGAAAGGGAGAGAGAGAGAGAGAAAGTGAGAGGGAGAGAAAGAGAGAGGGAGAGAGAGAGAGAAAGTGAGAGGGAGAGAAAGAGAGAGGGAGAGAGAGAGAGAGAAATTGAGAGGGAGAGAAAGAGAGAGAGAAAGTGAGAGGGAGAGAAAGTGAGAGGGAGAGAGAGAGAGAGAGAGAAAGAGAGAGAGGAGGAGGCTCCTGGGGTGTGCTGGACGCTACACAAAGGCATCACTCAGCCCAAGAGGGCCTGGCTCAAAAACAGACTAACCTTCAAAAACACTCCCCGCTTCACTAAATTAATGGCCTCTTTCTCTTGGCTTCTCCCTTTTCTTCCGCACAGTCGCTTTTCTCTCGCTGCTCCGCTACACTCTTTCCTTCTCTAAATCCCCCCCCCCCCCCCCACCCACACACACACACACACACACCCCTAAGCCTTTCTCTCTCTCTCTTTTTTCCTTTTTCCTTCTTTCGCTGGCGTCTTCCATGACAAAAGAAGGGCTATTTCCTCCGTCAAAGTCAGCCTCCATCTCCCTGGCTTTCCCCCTGCACTTCCCTCTCTGCTGGGGCTCCTCACAGAGCTGGCCCTAAGGAAGGGGACTCCTGCCTGCCCAAAGAATGAGCCCATGAGTCACATTCTGATTCCATTCACACCTTTACGTCCTGCACAACACCCCTTATACATCTCAGACTGTTACACACAGACACAGAGAGAGAGAGAGAGAGAGAGACTCAAACACATACACACCTCCATCTTTTTCGACCCACTACTTTTCGGCCTCCCATTCTCTTCTACTGCCAACTTATTCTGCACACTGACGTACAGGGATTATAAATAACACATTGGTTTTTCTGGGAAAACCCTCTGTGTGTGTGTGTGCGCGTGCGTGCGTGTGTGTGTGGTGTGCCTGCGAGCACGTGTGTGTCCTGCTGTTTGGGGCTTTGGCGTTTTAAGAGCTTCTGAATTCTCTGCTTGCTTTGGACTGGCTGAGCTGGGCTGGACTGGACTGGACTGGACTGGGAGCCAGTAAGCAACAAACGGCCCGCCCCAGCGCTCCTCTTCCTTTTTTAGAGAGCAGGGGGGCACTTTAGAACCAGCTGCCCTGGCCCAATACACACAGAGGGAAAAAACACACGTGTGTGTGTGTGTGTGTTTGTGTGTGTGTGTGTGTGTGTGTGTGTGTGTGTGTGTGTAAGTAAGAGAGAGAGCACAAGTGAGTGTAAGATGAAGAAGAAAGAGGGAGTGTGTGTAAGACTGGCCTGCTTTCCTCTGTTCAGCAAGCAAACACACACACACACGTACACACGTGTGGCTTTTTGCAGGACTAAATTAGAGCCCTTTTTTCCTCTCCAAATCACTGAGCAGTTATGTCACCCCACGCCACATGAAGGAGGGCTGCATTTGTCATACATGCATTAAAGAGCAGGGCCGCCATCACCAGGGAAACCACTGCCATTTCCAAATCAGAAATGATCACAGGCCCTCATAAATGGGCCTGGCCCACTTCAGCTTATGAAACCAAAACGACACACAAGTCAGCGAGAGAGCAGCAAAGCCACCAGAGTGAGGCTTTTGCATAAATATCCCACAGATGGATGAAGGAAAGAAAAAAAAAGGAATAATGGTCAAGCCACTGCATTCAAGTGCCGTAACGAGATATGGAGCAAGGCTGCCGATGGCCTTCCTCTTGTCATAAACTGCCTGCATTTTCTAGGCTTTTTTGCATATATCACAGCATGCAATTTTGACTAACAGCAAAGAGGAGAGAGAGAGAGAGAGAGAGAGAGAGAGAACACAAGAAGTCGCGAGCAGGTGGCATGACTTGGCCACCTCGTGGCCTCCTCTTCCCACAATGCAACGGCAGCCAGGCATGGCGGCACCGAGTCTTTCAAAGCCAGCCGCCATGACGACGGGGCTTAGCAGGAGAGCTGATGACCACGATAAGGCCCCACCTGCATGCTCACCTGTGTGAATGTGTGTGTGAGCGAGAGACAGAGCACAAGCAAATGTTTGTGTGTGGATATTTGAGTGAGGAAATGAGATGAGAGAGAGAGAGAGATAAGAAGATAGAGAGTTGCATGTGTTTGGATGAGAGAGCACTTGTGTGTGTACATTTAATTAAATTAAAAATTAAAAATTAGAAAGGATGAAAGTGAGAGTATCTAGATTTTTTTTACCCCAGTGGTTTCTTAGTATGACTGGAATGGACTTTTGGGTGTGTCAAACCCAAAAACTCACCACACACACACACACACACACACACAAACACAAACAAACACAGCCACACACACACACACACTTCCTTTTCAAAGATCCATTTCACTTGACTGTGCCAAAATACCTGTGCCCTGCGTCGTGCCTCAAACACCTGGTTTGAGCAGCCTGCTGGCGCACAAACACCACCCTGCCAGCACCACACAAAGAAAGAGGAGGAGGAAACCACAGTGATATGAGAGAAGAGGAAGGAATGGGGGAACAGAAGGGTGCAGTCCTATTAATGCCCCCCCCCCACCTCACACACACACACACACACACACACACACACACACACACACACACACACACACACACATACACAAACGCCCAAACTGTTGTTGTAGCTGTTGTTGAGATTCCGAGTGTTAGGTTCCTTATATCATCTCATCTTACGGACAGGAACCCAGAATAGTGACAACAGGAAGGAAGAGACAGTGAGGGCATGCACAAGATGTGAGGTAGTGTGTGTGTGTGTTGTGTGTGTGTGTGATGGTTGGTTGGCAAGAGATGGTGTGTATGCAGGCTGTGGCACCAGCTGCATGCATTACTGACTGTGCATTTGCCGAAACGTGCATGTGAGTTTGTGTGTGTGTGTGTGTGTGTTTGGGGGGCTGGGGGTCTTTACCTTTGCCTGGCGACATCACACCACTGCTGCAAGCACTGTGGTGGTGCAGCCACTGGAGTGGTGAAGCGCCACAATTCAATTTGACAAGACAAAGGGCACGGCTGCACACCCTCCAAGGGCCAAGCGTTAGGAGCGGGGGTGAGAGTGTGTGTGTGTGTGTGTGGAGTGGGGGGGGGGGGGGCGGATTAGCAGGATTTGCGGATTAAGTTGTGAGAAAAACTGACAGGATTGGCCCCTCTCTGCTATTCACACACTGTAAATGAGACAATACACAAGTGACCCCAGCTGGAAAGGACAAGAGGACCTTTCCATCTGACAACAAAGCCAATACAATTAGGAAATCCCACACAGCACAGAAAACAAGACCATTTTGTGTGTGTGTTTCAATAATGAGCAATGACTGGTGTTTAACTCGCATGAAAACAAACGGTGGAAAACTGTGAAAAAAGGTGGAAACTGTTGATCTTGGCTTTTAATTTGAAGTCCAATACCACAGGAGAACATATGAAGTGAGAACAGCCCCCCAGCACACACATACACACAAACACACAAAAACAAACACACACACACACACAAACACACACACACACACTTCTCCATTAGCAGCCGGAGCTGAATGAAAACACCACTCTTCGCAAACATGGTGGCTCCTTGAGTCAATGAGAGCTCCAAGTGGAAGGAACAGACACCACAGGTGGTCTGTGCAGGCTGGGTGGGTGGCGGGTGTCCCCCCCAGCCACAACCTACAGCAGAGCACAGCGCAGCACAGCGCACAACAGTGTGGCATGGCAAAGGCCTGAGAAAACAAACACCCCCCATCCCCCCACCAAATGAACCTGAGGGCATTAGCCACACCAACTTGGGCAAGGACAGTGTGAAAGACAGCAAATAGAAAAGCAAAATGGCTGGAACTGAGGCTTTTAAAAAAAGAACTTGTCTCCCTCAAACGAAAGCCTTTCGGAGAACCAACTACTCTCTAAACATACACAAACACCAGATAGACCAGTAAATGGGGGAGTTATATATTGGTTGGTTTAGCTACCTTGATGGTGTGGTTGTCTGCTGACGCATTTAAAACTAAAAAGGAAGATCCTGTGGGCCACAAGGCCTGCTGTCTTTTACCTCACAGAGACCACCCCTCTCTTCTAGCAGGCACGCACACACACACATACACACACTTTCTCTCTCTCTCTCTCTGAGCATCTGTGAGGTGGCTCTCACCTTGGCAGGGACAACACAAACCTGACCATTAATTAAACCCGGACCTCCCAAGTGACTTTGTGGAGGGCCTAAGCATGTTTATGCATGTGTGTGTGCGTGTTTGTGTGACAAATCAGTGTGTATGTATTTGTAAGTGTGTGTGAGTGTGTGTGTGAGTGACTGAGCTTTGACTTCTTCAATAAATAGCCAATCTTTGTGTGGGCCAACAATAGCACAGAGGGCTATTTTCAGGGCAGAAAAAAATAGGTAAGGCCTGGTGCGCTTCTGTGGACACCTATCAGCATGGTGCAGCCTTCACAGATGCTAGGACAGAGAATGTTCCCAGTCCATCGCAGTCCATTCTTCTCCTTTGTGTTGGTCTAAGCTTTCTTGTGTTCGGTTCTACTCTAAACAAAGACATGGTTCCAACATGACAGCTCCGCAGCTGTGAGTGTGTGTGTAAACAGGAGCTGTATGGAGATCGTGCTCTCTGTTGAGGAATGAAGTGTTTTGTTTAGTGAAGACTCATCTTCACTGTGGTCAAGACTTACTTCGCTGTGATAATGCAACATAACAAAACAACACAAGTAAACTCAAGTCAACACAAGACAACACAACACAAGAGAAGACTACACAAACCTCCCACAACACAGCACAGCACAACACACACACACACTAACCCCATCACAACACAAGACAACACAAGAAAACAAAACGACACAAGACGGTACAAACTTCACCAAACAAAAAACAAAGGACCTAAACCCTCTAAACCCAAATGGTTGCTTCACCAAAGCCACCTCTTCTCCCCCTTTTCTCCCCAGCCCCCAACCCTTCACCCCCTCACCAGCAATTTACTTCCACTAATTCCCCCCACCACCCTCTCTTGTCCATCTCCACCAGCACTTCATCGCCGGCCCTCTCGGCGTTGGCCACATGTGACCAGGCTGAGCCCCCTAATTCCTCCATTTGCCACGCTTCGCCTAAATCCCCCCCAGCCCTCGAGTCCATCTAGACATGGCACCTGGTGCTTGGACAGCAAAGAGCAACACTGAGCTTATCTGTCTGGTATGTGAGCGGCACAGAAACAAAAGCACTCGTCAGTCACAAAGACGTTTTTTCTGTTAAATGACGTCAGGCTGGTCCATGTCACAATGTCTGGTTTTGTTTCAGCGGAGGCCATTAAGAGATGCTCGGAGGAGACGCTTGAGTGTCTCACTGAAAATAATCAAAAGCATGAGAGAAGAGGAGAGATGGATGAGAGAGGAGAGATGGAAGAGAGAAACGTAGAGAAGAAGAGAGCGAAAGAGAGGAGAAGTGGAGGAGAGAAGAGAGGTTGAGGAGAGGGGTGGAGAGGAGAGGAGAGGAGGAAGAGGGAGGAGAGGTCGAGGTGCTGCTGGTCATTTCCTCTCCCCAGAGACACCCGCCCTGGAAACCTGAGCAGCCCAATTAAGCCTGTTTACTTAAATAATGGCAGAAGTCGGATTTATGCAGTCAAGGAGCACCCTTGACTAGAAATGCAACTCGAATTCTCACCCCTCTGTCTCTCTCTTTCTCTCTCACTCTCTCACTCTCTCTATCGCACAATCTCCTTCAGAAAACCGCCACATCTGGAACATGTCAGCCCCACCCCCCACCTCTGGGCAGGCCTGGTCGCCGCGGTTACAGTCGCTCCCGGTTATGGCGGTTAGCAGTGGAGATGCCAATACTTCATCATCCTAGCCCACTCTTTCTCTCTCTCTCTCTCTCTGTCCTTCTCTCCCTCCCTCTTTTGCTCCCTCTCATTTCTCCATCTATTAATCACCCATCATGCTCAGCTGGTTCTACTCATGGCAGGCTGAGGGCTGACTCCACAGGGGTGGGTTGAGCACAACTGAAAGCAGTCTCTCTCTCTCTCTCTCTCTCGCTTCCTCTCTCTCTCTCCTCATCCCATCTTCTGTCTGCAAAGGGCTGCTGCCTTGATGCTGACAAGTGAAAGTCCATATGCACGGATGCCTTAGGACAAGAGCGACAAACCGCCACAGCACAAGGCAGCCGCTCTTCCCATCAGTGCTGTGTGCTGGGTGCTGTGTGCTAGTCCTATTCTGGTGCATCCCAGGATTAACCTGACATTCTCCCCCTCTTACACCATCTACTGTATCCTTTCGTGTGTATGGGCTTGAGTCTATTTGTGAGAGACACAGTTGTGAAAAATGGCAACTGAAAAAAGTGTTTGAATGTCAATGTGAATCCACACACATATACTCACACACAAGAGTGTGTGGATCCGTATGCATGTGCATGTGCGTTTTTATGTCTGCCTGCTATCCTGTTGAGAAAGAGAGATAGAGAGAGAAAGAGAGAGTGTCCAATATAGGAGATGCTGAGAAAGAGAGAGAATGTGTGTGTGTTTGTGTGTGTGTGCAATGTGTAAATGTGTGCCAGCAAGTCATGGCCTCATGTCCCATGTCTCACGTCTGACAGGCTGACTGCCGCTCAATGCAGACTTGTCCCATGCATCAGTCCACAACCACAAACACCCCCCACAGCCACCTCATGTGCCTGCGTCTCTGTGCCAACAAGAGCGCCACACCTCTGCCTCCTCCTCCTCCTGCTCCTGCTCCTGTTCGCCTCCCGGGTCTCCTCCTCACGTCCATCAGGATCAGGGGTTATGAAAACATGAGGAGGAGCGCCTGTCAACACCCCCAGACCACACACTGGACCAGAGCCAGCTCTGCACAGCCGCGCCAAGACTAGAGGAGAGGAGAGGAGGAAGAAAACAGAGAAGAGAAGCAAGCGGAGGAGAGGAAAACGGGGGCAAGGCGGAACCTGGGTCTGATAAAAGGCAGTGCTTCCCAGCGAATGAGCGAGCGAGTGAGTGAGTGGAAAATGAAAGGCCCTGGACAGCGGGCAGGCGGTTCGGGTGCTGGTGTGGGCGCGGGTGCTGGTGTGGGCGCGGGTGCGCGGGCTCGAGCGCAAGCGAGCGAGCAAACGAGAGAGCGCTTCTGGACGCAGGCTGTGCCACGGACGCGTCTGAGTGAAGTGAGTTCAAAGATAACACTGGGGTTTGGCAGCGCTGTGGGCTTGGCCATGGCTCAGGCCCAGGAGAATGGCTCAGAGGAGAAGACTGGATGAGCAGGGATGAGAGGGAGGAGAGGAGAGATGGAGGGAGAGAGGAAGAAGAAGAGAGAGAGAGAGAGAGAGAGACAGAAAGAGCAAGAGAGAGATAGAGAGCCGAGAGGAAAAATGAGGCAAGAAGAAAGTAAGGGAAGAGAGAGAAGGAATATTAAAGAGAGGAGATGAGAGCCTGTGAGACAGATAGATGGAGATAGACAGAGAAAAAGAAAGTGTGTGTGTGTGTTGGGATATTAGAAAGTGTGCTCTCAGGGTACATATTACTATGTGTGCGCTGATGTGTGTGTGGGAGGAAGTGGGGAGATGTGTGGCGATATGGATGAGCCCTGTTTGCACAGGCAGTCAGCAAGGGAGCTGAGTGAGGGTCCGGGGTGGAGGGGGGGGTAGAGAGTTTGTGTGTCTCTGTTTCTAGGTGTACGTGTGAGCATGTGCACGTCTGTATGCAATAGAAGGGGAGAAAGAGAGAGAGTAAGAGAGAGAGAGAGAGATGGAGAAATGAATACACAGGAGGAGGGCAAGACAGACTCTCTGTTATGGCCTGGTTAATTTTCCACCACAGTCAGCCATTTTTAATGGCATTGGCCCATGTAGGCTACACTTATGTGGGCTTGGAGTCTCCAAACCGGAGGGTTGGGGATGGGGGATGGAAGGTGGACGGGTGTAGCAGTGGAGGGTGGAGGGGGGTGGTACAGGCACTGGTGGAGGAGGAAGAGTGGAGATGAGGTTGGGGTTGGACAGAAATGCAATAAAAGATATTCCGACCCTAACATTACCCCCCCACCCCCAACACACACACACACACACTTACACACAGTCTTCCCAAGTGGACAGGAGACTTTGTTAGTCAGTTGCCTGTGCAGCGTGGCCCACAGTCTTAGCCGTGAGCTCCAGAGAGGCCATGCCAGGCCGGTTCTGCCCCACTGGAGGTAATTGTGGGTGAGGGGTTAGCCGGACACATGTGGCGGACTTGCTCTCTCCATTAATATCAAAGCTTACATAGCAGGGAGGGGTCACAAGGACCAAGGGGGGGAGGGAAACATGTGTCCATGTGTTTAGGGCCTTGGGCTGTGATGGGAAGGGGTGGGTATGCGTATGCATGTGTGTGTGTGTGTGTGTGTGTGTGTGTGTTGAGGAGTGGGGGGGAGCGACAAGCTCATTAATTTTCACAGAGTGTAGTGATGCCAAGTTTCCCCAGTCTTTCTTTTTTAAAAGTGCTCTTTGGACAATGGCGAGTGACAAAGCAACGGGGAGGGGAGGCAGTGACAGAAGGAAGAGCTCGGCCAGCGTTAATGAAGCAATTAAAGTTGACGCTGCAGGATCAACGTGCTTCCGAGAAGAGAGAGAAAGAGGAGTGGCGGATCTGAATCATCACCCCCTAACCCTCTCTCTCTCAAAAAAAAAAAAATTAACAGCCCTCCGAAGAGCAGGAAATCCCTTGGGGATCCAAACCATAGACCCCCCCCCACACACACACACACCCTCACAAAAGACAGAGGTCCATTGTGTGGCCCTGTTATGTTTGAACAGTCAGTCATTACCAAACGCACCCCCACATTCTCCCTTCACCCTTTCCGCCATTCAGCCTGCTCCCACGTCCACCACAGCTGGCGCGTGTGTGTGTGTGTGTGTGTGTGTGTGTGTGTGTGTGTGTGTGTGTGTGTGTGTGTGTGTGTGTGTGTGCGTGTGCGGCATCTGAAAATAAAGACAGCCCGTCCAGTGCGGTCCGGCTGTCTCGGCCCCGTCGACACGTGTGGGCTTGTTTGACTGGCTCTAATGCAAAGCAAGCGGCTCGCCAATGTCTATTTCCATTGTTGTGTGTCAATGCCGGTTGTGTCGTGTTGGGTGATGGTGGTGCTATGGTAGGAAGGTGGAGGTAGAGAGGCATCCTTTGTTTCAGGTGACACTGCCGGGAAGCGCCCCATTGGCACCATGGCGCGATGGTCAGTGGATGGCTGTGTGGTTGTGTGTGTGTGTATGTGTGTGTGGGGGGGGGTTTCGCCCTTGGCTGGCCTGTGTGTGTGAAGCGGCGAATGAAAGCGATGAAGACCTCACACTCAGTGGCAACTCTCTGGCGGCACACAGGAAAAGCTTTTCTCTCTCCTTCTCTCTCTCTCTCTCTTATGAACTGTGAAACAGGAGGCAGTGGCTGTTAGGTGTAAAAGGGCTTATCACAGAGCTGGGCTGTCGGGCATAACCTTGGCATACACACTCACACAATCATCTATCATCACACTTGGACTAAGTCTTTGGTTCAGTATCTATTTAGTTATTACAACATCCAGTGAAGGAAGCACCAGGAACATCACACTGGGAAGATAAAATGCCAACTGCAGCTGTTTTTGTGTCTATTGGATGTGTGAGTGAGTAAGTGAATGTGTGTGTGTGAGTGTGTGCGTGTGTGTGTGAGTGTGTGCGTGTGTGTGTGCGAATGCATGCATACATCCACATGAGTGTCTCGGGTGATTCTCCCCTTCATATCCCCTGGACAAACACCACACAGCACACGGCCACAGAAGCCTCAGTGTTTTGCACGGCATCAGATAAAGAGGCAGATGAATGGGCCTTTGTAGAGGAGTGGCAGACGAGACAGAGAGGAGAGGGCTGGAGGTGACACTGCACACCGCAGCCGCGGCCCAGCCTTATCAGTCTGAACACGGCCAATCCCATACCCTACACACACACACCACTGACCCAGCACAGCAAATCACACAGCCCAGCCTCATCAATCTAAACACGGCCAAGACTCCACCCTATACCCCACCACCCCCAACTCAAACTCAGAGCATTTCGCTGCACTACAAAACTGTAAACTGCAGCAATTGCCAGGCCCTTTAAATCCAAACATGGTCGGCCAGCTTGCACCCCACACCCCATCTGACCCTACTTCACCCAATCCGAGCCACCCCCTCACAACCCCCCACTCCACTACTGGGGGTGGGGGTGGGGTGGGGTGGGGTGGGGTGGGGGGCAGGAGGCACCATGGGTAATGTGCTGAGCGAGCAGTCCTAGTCCCATACGCAATCCCCGTGTAATCCACAGATTGTCTCTGTGCAGGGCAGAATGGCCCTGGCCAGCCACTGTGAGCTACAAGCTGGGAGCGCAGGACACGCATTCACACACATGTGGCGGAACAGACACAGACACACATGTGGAATACACACACACACACACACCCAGGGCAGGAGAGCATGAAGCAGGTCACCAGTGAGTATTTAGCACATTCCATATCAATACTGTTATTCTACATGGACAAGTGAGTAGTGGGCCACAGGATACACAGTCCTTCCACTGCCAGCTAGTGCTTGACTTGTGTGGCCTACAAATCAAAGGGTAATGGCTGTGTGACAAAGTGAGACTGGAAAAGTGGGGAAGTCAGAGAACAATGAGAATGAAGTAAGTGACAAGTCTGGAAACACACAACCCAGCTCTGGGGTGTTTTCTATGAGGCAATCAACAGTGACAGCCATGTGTCCCGAGAGCCAGCAACATACACACAAACACACACACACACACAAACACACACGAAAACACATACAAACAAACCAAGAGAGCAGCAGATTGAGAGATGCTGGTGAGGCACTCCTGTAATGTCAATGCATTCAAACATTCCAGTGTGGTGATGGCCCAAAATCTCATTCTCTGTCGCAATTCAAAGAGAGCCTTTTGTTGTTCCACATAAAACATCAAAGCTACATATTAAATGGACATCTAATAATTAATGACCATGTCTTAATGCAGCACTGAGATGGTTTATTTAAAGCAGCACATTTTAAACTACTGCTTCCCCCTGAGGCCGCACATAAGCTTTTAATAAGGTTTACAATCTTCAAAAAATTTGCTGGATTTCTGAAAAGGAGGACAGAAAAAAGAAAATCTCTGCACCCATCCTGAAATGTCATAATTTAAGTTCAGCATTTTGGCTTTTAGAATTATTTTCATGTCAGACTTGATAAATCAAGATAGCAATGGTGTGCGATTGAAAATGCCTACTGGGTCCATCATAAACAGCAGAGACTTGAATTAGAGTCCAACTCAAAGTTCAGCATGAATAAAGAGAAGTTTAATCAGAAAACCAGGATAAAATGGAAGGTATTTAGAGTAATTTTCTGATAATCTGATTCTGATTGAATGTGGGGATATTTTTCTGGTGTCAATGCACTTTCTTTTTTTTTTTAATCGCTCTGTGTGAGCATGTATGTGTGCGAGCGTGTATGTGTGTGTGAGTATGCGTGTGCGTGTGTAGCACCAGTGAAACTGAAGCCTCTGGCTCTGGTCCAGGCCAGCCCACCACACAGCCCTGTGGAGACAGATCTCGGTTGGCTACCCGAGCCTCATGTCTGAGCTGGACTGACCAAGACGCCAGTGACCCGCAGTAACCCAAGACCCGCATTATCGATTTCCCCTCACCCTTGTGCACACACCGACACATGGACACACACAAACACACACACCATATCCCAGACCCGCCAGGTACAAATCAGATCCAAAGAACGAGAGGCCAGACAGAGGACGACGTTATGAACCCAAGTGCCCACAGAAGATTTTCTAAAGGCAATAAGCAAGAGTATTTGAATTTTTGCCTTGAACCCAACAACCACTATGACAATTTCCTCAATATCCTCCTCCACCCCGTGACTTAATTGCACATTATCAAGCGGAACGGAGATAAACGACACTGATCCTATTGCAGCAAAAAAACAAAACAAAAAACTCTTGGATGCTTGATGCTTGGAAGTTAGAGAGGGCAAGTAGAGGAGGCCATGCGATACCATCTCAGATTCCCTCCACACAAGAAGGTAGAGGCAGAACAAAAGATGAAAAATAATATCTCTGCAAGAAAAGAAAAAAAACATCTAGCAAAAAGCACACAGAGTTTTTTGGACAGGCGGGACGGCGCGTTCTAGTTCCTGCCTTGGCCCTAGTGCCATCCAAAACAGTACTGTTTAGGAGACAATTTGCCGCGGCACAAACAGAGTATTTTCATTTGCAATGTTAGCAGCTGGACTGGCTACATAAAACACAGCTACTACTCATATTCCACCACACACTGCAGCCTGCCAATCCTTCCTGGACAGCCACTCTTGGCCTGACATTGAGCTGATCATGAGCGAAAGAGACAGGATTACTCAATCCACGCAAGCTGTAATTCATCTCATGGACCAAGGACCCATCTCTGCAGCCTGTCAAGAGCGTTGTCTTGCTCCAACTTGTTAAATGTGTTTGTCTGGTTTGTGTACGGCTGACGAAGCCAAAAACATGGGAATCCAGGGATGACTTATTGCCTCTTTCAGCAACCGGCAGCAAAAAAAACCTGGGGCATTGACAACTGAAAACACAATGTCTTCCAACTACATACACAAATGCATAGTTTCCCACACATACTCACCTGAGCTGTTCTGTTTTGCATGATAGCGTTTACAGTGAATGTGTGCTGAATTTTGAGCAGACAAGAACTACCCTATATCTCGCCAAGCCTATGGTCTTTCTCTGCATCTGAAAGCAATGAAGGCCTACATTTACACAAAGCACTAAACAGGAGAACCCCTTATACATGTTCTCAGTATGTTGGGCCCCATTCACATTCTCCCCCTGATAAAGTAGCATTGTCTGGGACAGGTCATCTGATTTCTGAAGAAATGAGTCAGCCTGACAAAGACACATTTGTTAACGCTCAACAACTTCCCTTCCTCCTGCTATGTCGTGAGATGCTCTGGACAGACAGAGGGACTCCATGATTGGATTTAGCTAATCATACCATAATCAATAGTGGCGCTGCAATGGATGAACACCTTAGATCACGTTCCAAACCCAAAGAGGGAGGGTTTGCAAAGACTTAAACTTGTTAAACTTGTGGTCAGGATAATATCATTCAACCATTCTGAACAAAAGCATCCGAGTGAATAAACAACCCTGGCCATTGAGAGTGATTTATCCGTACGGCCGAATCTTATTTACCAGCTGCAAAAGCCCCTTTCCGGGACTACCCAGCAGGATGCCTGTGAGTGGCGTGTGAACGCTCCTGTCTCCCTCTGCTCCGAAAAGAGAGATGAACAATGGTGCCTACCATGTGGCTACCCTGAACAATCCACCTCTCCCTCTCTCTTGTGTCCCTTCTCTCACTCTCTTCTTCTCTTGGTCACAAAAAACAACCCCCCCCCCTTTCCACATTACACCTCTCCCCATCAGCACTTCCACCTCCATAACTATGGATCACTCTCTCCCTCAAACTGGCAATAGCAGTGCAATCAAACTAAATAAAATGGAGGAAGAGGAGCGGGGGACATGGCACACATTTCGGAGGCTTTCTCAGGACCCGTGGTGACCCTACCATTCCGGCACTCTCCACAGAGTGCGGTGCATTCTAGAGGTCTCTTATTCTGCTCTCCCTCTACCCAAAGACTCCTACATCTCAGTTCCCCATTTCCCCCCACCCACCTACCCCTCCATTCTGCCTGCGAAGAACTGCTCATTCAGGCCTCAGTTACCAGCATTTCACTTGATTGGTCACATCCTGGCACTATGGTTCAGCTTGTGAAATAATTTTGTAAAATTTGTCAATAAAGAAAAAAAAGGAAGAGAATCAGATAAGATAAGATAAGATAAGATAACCATTTGGCCATTTTGAAAATGTAACATTGGAATGCTCCTCATCATTGTCCAGCTATGTACTGAAGTTAGCCTGCTAAGCCACTAGCTTTGGCGCTCTCATTATTCCACCATGATTCTAAAGAAGTGCTAGTTAATCAATGTAGCGTACTAGCAAACATTTGAACTAGCTTGCTAGTTCACTCTTACACCATTTCCAGACCCTATAGCATGTTTGTACAGAGCGATGAGAGCATGTAGCACTACTGGTATGTATTTTCAGTATTAAATGCATTCCTTGCACAGATGTGTGGTCTTATAAAACAACACACTTCAACATATATAAAATATTTCATCACATAAATTCTGGCCGCTGAGTGTGCAAGCATGCAAGAGGGTGCAAGCATTCCAGAAGTGAGCATGGGACTCAAAAAGACAATAATCTGGACCCCTCAAACAATCTTTTGATCTCACCTGTGGACTTTGGGCATGTAGATGAATAGGTTTGATTAGAGATCCACCATAACTGGCTGAAAGCGACTGAATGGCCTCGGGAAACCCTGCTTGATCCCTCACTGACAGCAGTTTCCAACTGAGCCACTGAACATTCAAAACCCACCTCCACATTTAAACAAGGACAACAAAAACCATTAAAAAAAGAAACCTCCCTGGGAGTTCCCACAGTATTTCACCTGTCAAACACTTACAAAATGTGAAAAAAGAAAACCCAAACCTTGAAACAGTGGCTTCAGGCTTAACCTCCTGCTTGGCCAGGACCAATAGACATTGTCATCTGTCTTCTAGGGGGACACACTATATCTTTTTACCCCTCCTCTCTCCTTCTCCCTTTCAGTCTGAACAGTGTGGCCTAAACGGCCAAATGTTCTTAAGTGTCACATGAAGAGGGCATTAACAGTTAGCGGGGGTTCCTGGCCGCTGGTGGGACACGGCTCTTCCAAGCACGGGGGTAAAGGAGCCGAGACCTGTGGTGCCATGGGTGAGTCTTAAACTTCCTAAATCAGAGCACAAATCTGGATCTCAGCCACACCCCCCCCCCCACACACACACACACACACAATCATCCCTGACATCAAACCAGCCTCGGACCAAGCTGGGCACTTTTATGGGGAGCTTCAGCCTGATCTTCAAAGGAGTTTCCAACAGTGACTTTATATGAAAAAATGCTGCCTGGTCTACAATGACAGCAGCACATATTAAAAAAACTGAGGAAAAATAAAAGGTCTTTTTGTTGAGCAGTTCGTCAGCTAGCCGTTAATGCATTCCACCTACTCTTCGACCACTTGTTTTATGCTTTGAAGTTTCAGCACTTTTTATTGCTCGCTGTTCAATAAGATTGCTCCTCAGAAAACAGGTATGAGTACCCTAAAACTATTACTCAGTCAGAGCAGCCTCCAAGCTCACACAGACTAATTATAACCTGCTGTAAACCCAAATGTTCCACAAACACACACGCATGCACACACGCACAGCCACACACACACGCACACACACCGTAGCAACTAATTTCAGATGCAGGCATTGAAAACATCTCATTGAAAAATGGAGCAGGGTTTGCATTTTCTAAGGCATGAAAATCATTTGCAGCTGACAGAAAATTAATCTTCAGCCATAATCTGTTTAGATGTGTGGGAGACAATGGAGTTTATTTGTGCAAAGATTGTGGTCCTTTATCACAATCTTTGGACACAGGCCCCACATCCCACACTCCACACAAGACTTATGGTGTTTAGATTTCATTAGCACTTTTAGTGCAACGTAAATCGAAACAACAGGACTGGGCGTAGATTGGGAAAGTTAAAACTAGAAAGAAATCAAGAGCCTTGGAGCTGTGAATCACCACTGACAATCCCTGAAAACACTCTCTGTGTGAATGTGTGTGTATGTATGTATGTGTGTGTCTGTGTGGGAGCAGAATGGCTTATGTGTGCAACTGAGTGCATCTCAGAGTAGGAGGGTAGGCAAGACCATTAGAGCAAGCTAATGTCCTACTAATATGCATTCCAATTATACCACAGAAAGCAATAAAAAAAGACAGGAGAAAAAGGTGAATCAATAAAGTTAATTTTTGCCGCAGGGAACTTCCAGATATTAACTCATCCATCAAAAGCAGCGCATTCTCCCTGACGAAAACTGACTGGCACAGCAGGCCTGAGAACTCTAACAGGAAACTAGGACATGGCTGCCAATGAGGAAAGGCAAATCAGTGATGGTCCATCATCCAACACCCTTATGAGAACTCCACCATTCTCATTTGTGTGCCGCGGGAGCCACAGATGGGGCCAGTCCTAACAGCCAGGCTTGTGAGCCGATGGTTCTTTCTGCCCGACCACATGCCTCGCCTGTGTAATACAGACACTAGGCCCAGCCTCAGCATTTTTGGAGGGTGAGAAATGGAATCCATTTCTCAACAAATGATTTTTGACAATGCACCATCAGTGCGTCTGTGCGCCGAGCTTCCCGCTGTAATCACATCACTCACATGGACACATTCTGGCGTCGGAGTGGAATAGCGATGCTCAGCTGGGGACAGACAGAATGACTGAGATCCGTATTTCACATCAGCAAAAACACATTGGACAGACACACACACAAACAAACCCACACACATGGAGGCCTGCACAGCAGATGCACACTCTCTCTCTCACACACACAAACATTTCTTAACCCAACAAAAACATAGCTAGCTCATTTAAAGAGAGGGGCAGAGGTAACAATAATGTGAGAGCAGGAAAACTGTAGGCTACATTTAAGATCCAGCAGAATGTCAGAATGATGAATGCACTTTGTCTCTGTAGGTTAAAGTGCTCTTCAAAACAAATGTAATCTCTTGAGAGCAAAACAGTACACTCTTTCTCATTTCGTTAAATCACGTTGTTTTACTTCTCTCATTTTTTACCATTTCAAGGTATCAAGAGTTTCAACCCTAGAATTTACTGAATTTGGCACCAATGGTCCACCTCAATTATCTGCCCAGTAATGACTCTATGAAAGGGATGCATTGTGCCAGATGTACATAATTAAGAATACAACTTTTGGCCATAGAGTATGCACAATGTAGTATAGATGGTGATTAACAGTGCCTTTCTATATGTGGTGACAAGGTGACTGACATCTTTGACCAGCATCTTTCAGGCATGCAAGTTATAGTGTGGGAAGGGAGAAAGCCTTCTGTTCAAACATGTCCTAACCTGCATCCGTTTGCGATTTCTCCACAAACATGAGCAGAGAGGCTGCTCTGCTTTGATCTCCCTGCTTTCTCAAAGAATACAAAAGGATTATCTGAGACGCATGACAACAGCAGCCTCTTCTCTCGTGGCTAATGGCTGTGTTGACTACACCCAGAAGAGCTAACAGTTCCTAAAATTACCTACTTGGAGTCCCGAGCGAACAGACGCAAAAGAAAATCTTTTGTTTTGTTGTCGATTTTAAATTTCAAATGATTTGCAGCTTGAGCAAAACATCTTTCTCCGACTTTATTCTCCAAAGCTCCAATTCCCCGGAGGCGGACAGAAAAAAAAATCAAAAATGACGCACAACACGGAGTGCAGGGGAATAAGAAGACAAGACTGAGTGAAAGCATGACAATGTTACAGTTTTCTGTGACAGTCTGAAAAGACCTTGTGGATCAACTTCTGAGCAACTACCAGCCTGTGTAACAAAGACACACACTACACCAACAGAATATTTCACTCTTTGACTAAACTGGGATCTGAAAGGATCACCCAAAGCCCACTTGGAGAGAGGAAGAGAGATAAGACTGACAGAGAGAGGGAGAGACAGACAGAAACAGAGAGAGAGAGAGAGAGAGAGAGAGAGAGAGTGAAGGGGAGAAAGAGGCAGAGAGAAAGAGAGAGAAGAGGAAGACAGCAACAACAGCAGGCAAGGACAGACAAACTGAAAGGGGAAAAAAATAGATATTGAAATTCAATATGTGGGCCTTTGGAAATATTTCAGTGCTTCGATCTGCCAATAACAGTATATGCGTGTTTGTTTGTGTGACTGTGTTTCTGCGTGGGTATGTGGAAAACAACAACAAAAAAACCTTCAGAGATGAAAGACAATGGCTTACATGTGAAATGTAAAAACCCTGTGACACCTCAACTGATGCACTCTTGCAAGACACCGCACTGAAGCAGGCTGAAATGTTCATGCGAACCTGCAAAAAACTGGGGCTTTTAATACTTAAAAAAAGTCTATTCTTCTCCCATCTACAGAGGACGAGCTGTTCTGAGGTCAGCCAATAACAACAGAGAAAGGAGGTGTGTGTGTGCGTGCGTGTATTTGTGTGTGTGTGAAAAACAGTGACATGATGAAGTAACCAGTGACCTCGGAGCTCATTCCACCTCCAAAGGAGGACAATAGACACAGGACTTAACAGAGACTTAATGGGGAGAACATTATCTGGTTCAAAGTGATTTGTAGTGCGTCCTCTCGTCTTTCAGCACATGGAGCAGGGAAAGGGAAGGTGACTGCATCATGGGAGATGTGACTCCTTAACATATGATCGTTATTCAGCAGGAGAAGGTGAACTCTTTATATGTATAAAAAAAGAAAAGCAATGATGAACAAAAAAACTTTGAACAGAATTTGAAAAAGAGTTGCTCTGCGTCAAACTCGTCCTTGCTGGAGGCGTCACAGATGCACCAGGGGAGGAACAAAGCTGTTTTTGAAAGGTTAAAAGCAACAGCCAGTGAAATTAGATGTACCACACCGTCATCACCCACTGAGGGGTGGGTGATGGCAGTGCATCTGCTCTTCAATCCACTTTGCAGTTGATCATGTTATTACCTTCTGGTTGATCAGCTAGAGCTTACCTTTACTTTAATACTACTCGTTAATGTTATTGAAGAAAACCTGCTTTGACTGACAATATTTATTTACATGCAGAATACATTAATTTATTCACAGTCAGTGATGCACCTTCAAATCTTGATCCGATTATGAACTGATGGCTAGATGCCCCATGCCTCAAATTTGGATTAAACTCAAGATGGAATCATGTGAGAGCACACAGCTGATATGGTTTACTGCAATTAATTACCTTTTATACAAGTAAAAAAATACAAGACATACAAGACCATATGTGGTTCCAGTCTTAAATGTAGTATGAAATTTCCAATGGCTTGCTGAGGGATGAAATCAAAAGTATTCAAACAATGATCTCATCTGCAACTCTGTTAACAGATATACATTCAAATCAAGCATAAAAAAATTGACAGAGTTTTAGTCCACCCCCCACACACACACCAAAGCCTGACCATACTGTACTGAGCTGTGTAATCCTTCAAGATTCAACAGCCATGTGTTTCAACTTCACACACAAGGACACTCAGATTAATTTTCAATTGCTTACGCACATTCACTGACCACGAAAAAGCACACACATACACAAACACACAACTGTTACCCTAAAAATGCAGCTTCATCACCTTCGATCTGATCAGAAAGCAGAGGCTCTGAGTTGCTCTGCACAACTCTGCAGCCTTGAAGCAGGTGAAATATAATCTCTGAGAGGACAACACAACTCCCCTCAAGAAAACAAACAGGCTGTGCATTTGTAAAGGTCTCTGAGGGCTCAGTAAGCCTATGGGAACTCCACAGTGAGGCTGAATAGGGGCACGTACCTGAGATATCACATTATTTGCCCCACCTTGTGATGATGCCCCCCGGCCCCCTTGGGAGTTGGGCTGGGGGCCGTTGCAAATAGCCACCATTATCAGCTGTTCACACGGCTGTGGTGTGTGTGCTCACAAGAATATTACAAGAATCTCCTCTGTAGTCAGCACAAGCAGTTCTTGTATGTTCACACACTGTATGTGTACATATGTGGGCACACAAACACACACATTTTACATTTCATATTTGTATGATGGTGAGCATTACACTAAAATAAAATTCTCTGCTTCACAGCTACAAGTCTAAGTTGGAATAATGATGATACATTTGGATGTTTTGTACTTAAGCAAAACTATAATCATTAGCATACCTTTAGACACTGTGATTCACTATACAGTGCCGAGGAATTGACACAAAAGTGTGTGGGGTGTGTGTGGGTGTGTGTGTGTGTGTGTGTGTGTGTGTGTGTGTGTGTGTGCGTGTTTGGTTTCTCAATGACGACACGAGTGTGCCTCCCTGATTAATGACATAGTTATTACTTCACTACTGTTCAAAACAGACCTGCACTCATCTGGTCATTTGGTCCCCTCTCCTGCCCCATAGCTCTACTCACTAGCTGAAAGGCCCAATTTGTTTGTTCCTCACAGGATTACAGGGTGGGGGTTTGAGTGAGTGAGTGTGTATGTGTATGTGTATGTGTGTGTGTGTGTGGGGGGGGGGGGGGTTTGATGGTAGTGGTGATGGTTGAAATGCATCTAACAGTGTGCAGGGGGCCCCCACTTGAGGGTCTTTAATTACAGCCCCCTTCCCCCCCTTTTGCCGGAACTTTCTTGACAATGAACTTGAGTCGGAGTAGGCAGCTCTGATGCTGCAGTGCAATTGATGGGTTGGGATAAGCCAGCCCACCCTGTCCTCCTCCCCATCCACATTCCAAAGCCCAGAGGGGACAGATAGCAGTGCCGGGGGTTCCGCTATGGTCAGCACACAGACTCTGTCCAGAAACTACAGGAAACAGGTCAGATGAACTGGAAGCAGCTCACCAGCAGATAGAAGGACATTTTCAAGCATTTTTGTCAATCACAGGCTGCAGACTTTATAGACTGCAGTTTATATATTTACTTGCAGCTGTCTGGGGGCTAAAAAAACATGACTCCCAACACCAGAGCTAAAAGTATTAAGGCAAAGAACCACAGCTGAAGAGCAATGACTGACCCTAACTTACTTTTCAGTGACTCATCATGCTACACCTAATAACTTGAAAAAGGGAAACAACAAGGGCACTCCTCCACTGAAGGATGGAGATGCTACCCATGCTCTTGAGGCTGGATTTCCCCATCTTGGGCTGGGTAGTGGGGGCTGAGCTTTCCCAGTCATCCTGTTACCCTGCCCTGGAGCTAGGCAGATTCCTGGGGTCTGGGTTTGTGAACCTCCCCATTGATTTGTCAGCCTTGATGAGTGGGCCCACGGCCTTTCCCACAAGCCCCCACTGCGGAGAGTTTCTCCCACAATGCCCGGCAGGGGTGCTGGGGACCAGACAAAAGAGCCTTCGCCGAACTGAGCTGCAGTTAAACACGGTAAAGAGTTCTGGAACTTTCTTTTTTCCCTCTTTTCTTTATTTCCAACACCCCCTCCCTCTGTTAAACCAGCCCCAGCCCCCATAGCTCCACATCCATCCCCCGTAGGAGGAAAACCAATCCCTAGAAAAGGGGGAAGGAAAAAATAGCCAAGGAGAGAGAGATTGATTGATTGGGGGGTAAAAGTAGAAAATGCTAGCATCCCCACAGTAAACACTTCCACAGTGAGAGATGGGTCCATTCACTCGTCATTTCGGAGGGCCCTTTAAAATCACAGTTCCTGTAAATGGCGTCAAAGGGGCCCTTTGCAGAAAACTGCCCAACCACACTTATGAGCGGTGCTCTGTCAACCGTGTCAACAGTCTGTGATTTCACACAAAGATTCAACATACCACATGAATCTGCACGCCGTCTATCCAAATATCAGACATCGGACCACTTTGCAAGTCACACTTCCGATGACATCTGCAATGTCCAGTGAGGATCTAATTTCTCTGGGCTTGCATTACTGTGGAAAATGAATGAATGAACAATGCTTGCTTGCACTTCTGCTAAGAAGCCTTTTTTTCCCAAAGCTCACTGATGGACCCCTCGAGGACTTCTCTCTCTGTGATCCTAGAAGAATTTGAACAGGTGGAGGTCTGGCTCCAGCCCTCAGTCCAGTATGTCACTGTGGCTGGACGGTGGGATTACTCCCTGAACTTGACATGATTTGCCATTCCAACACACACACACACACACACAATAGCATTTTGACTCACATGGGACAGCCCCATGAAACGGGAGTGAGAAATATTCCATTTCACTGCCCAACAGTCAGATCTGAGGACTAAAGACCTCAGTGGCCAGATCATATTAAATGATGGCAGTGTCCTCCAGTCAAACAGATGAGGGAGGTGAAAGCAGCACGCACTTTCACAAAGAGCTCATGTTCCTGCCCTCAAGGGACATCTTATTACATTATAAGACTGGGCGTCGATGAAGAAACTGGGAAGAAACTGAATCGAGTTGAACACGTGTGGTTAAAACTTAACATGGCAAGATACGCTAATCCAATTACCACATTCCCAACTCACTGTAGGAAAGTATAAAATAAAAGTCAGGTAAACACACACACACACACACGTTGGTTTTCTTTTACAAACATTCTCTGTTAGTGAAGTTCTCTGTCTATGTGCCTCAGAACATGTTTGATTAAGCTCTTGAGGGAGTATCTATTGAGAAACCACATGGTCTTATCAGGAACAACAAACACACAGGACATGGGTCAAAAGTGACTGATTAGCCAGTATTGTGTAAGTCTTACCATGAAAACAACCAGTATGACGACCTCCCCAAAAGGGCATGGATTATAGAATTATAGAATATATAATTATAGACAGTCAAAGTTGCAAAGCTTAACTTCACATTCACTGCAATGGCCTTAATTATGAGGGAGACTTGAGTAATGAGATAAATGACCCTGAATAAAAACATCACCTCTCTCTAACAAATCTCAGGTGAGTGAGCATTTGGATTTGTATGTATATTAGGCCAGTGTACACAACCAATTTAGAGATCAACGCTGCCCAACAAGCTGCCAACAAGCCTGCTAATCGGGTTTAGGGCTAAAACCCAGCTTTTCTCCCCAAATCCTCTCTTAATAACCCGGCTAGATAACCTCTCAGGACCCGGCCCCTTCACCTTCAGCTCTACTTCATCAAAGACAGAAAGCTTTATAGCGACCCTGCACTCCCCTGTGGTTTGGACATGGAGTCGAGAGGTAACCTTACTACGCAGACACAGTCCTTGAAGGCTGGATGGCCTCTGGTCTGGTTTTTATTTGGGCTTTAAGTTACAGCCATAGGATTGTTTAAGCAGAGCTGTGCACTGAATCTGGATAATCATAAATTTGGATCCATTTCCCCTTCAAAATCCAGGCCCCTACCCCCTACTTCTGCCACCCAAAGGGTTCAAGCAGGAAAGTTTTGCTGTTTAGGTTTTCACGAAGAAATCAAAATAATACAACACACTCCACCATCACTGCTGTCCTGTCAGGACACTGTGATGTACTTGCTGACTAAACATGATAAAAAGAGAGAGCTGCTGTCCAAAAGCCAATTGCTTGAGGAAAACTTCATTTTATGAGACAAAACTGTCTGGAATCACCATTTCCTGAGTCTCCACAGTTACCCAGGTCATAGACCCTTTGGGGTTGTGCTGACTCCCCTACCAGGGACAGTCAAATCAAAACAAAGAGGTGAGGTTCTCTAATGCGTAAAAACCAGTGTGCATGCTAGGCTGTGCTAAAGGGTGATATAGCTTGAGGCCAGCAGTTTTTGACAGGCCCCAGCTGTCTACTGTTCGACGTCCAATCTGCCATTTTGAAAGGAGAGAGAGAAAGCTGTGTGAAGGACTATGATCGATAGGCCTGCTAAACACTATTAGATCCCCTGAAGAGCTTATGGTCCGTCTTCAGACACAAGAGCACAGGGAATAAAATTCTGATCTTATTTGCGGGAGAACAAAGGGGTCGCATCAGGGCCCTTGAGGACGGGGGTGTTCAAACAGAAGGCTGATGTGAGCCAGCTCTCTAAGGGGCAAAACTCTATTGACCAGGGGGAGTGAGCCTGACAGGTCAGTGCTGGGTAAAAAATGGGGGTGGAGGGCTTTTTTGCCTTGCCATTTTCCCCTGGAGGATTGGCCTTCAGACAATGTGGTGGTGGAGGCTCCATTCAGCGGGCCCCTGCCAGCTGGCCCTGTATGCACCAGAAGTGTGGATCCCCAGCTTGGTGGGAGGGGAGAAGGTGCTAAATCACAGAACTTCGACATCAACCCCCTCCACCGCCCCACAACCCCAACCCCCTTTTTTCCTCAATTAAAACCAGAGAGATCTGGTTGAACAGGACAGATTCCCTTTCCGGATTAACGTTTGAGAGGCTCCATGAACTGGGGGCCTTAAGGAGAACTCTGAGGGGCTTTAAGAAGGAGTTTACATCTGATAAGGACACTGACCTGCTTCTTTTCATTTCCCCAACAGATCAGACATAGCAACCATGACCAGTCAGTGATGAAAGCAGAGGCAGGAAGTAAAAGCTTGTCATCAAACAGTCAGTGGTCAGTCTCCCATATCCTCCTCACACCATTACTTACTGATGAAAACATTAACAGGAGGCTCAAAAGTGGGATGAGGCTAGTCATTCAATTTATAGTTAAAATGACCCCAAGGTGACCTTTCACTCCCTAGTCCCTGACCTAGAAGTAATGCTCCCTTTTTGGTGTAACCATTTCCTGACTCTATAAAGTGTTTAACGGAACTGAGGGAGACCATGAGAGAATGAAAGGGGCATTGCCATTAGCTGTGCACAATGACCACAACTGTGTCCCAAGTTCAGAGAGGGAAGCTGAAGGTCACTTTCTATGCCTTTCCTTTAAAAGGGGATGTAGAGAAAAAAAACGCTAAAGGAAATTGCTTCCAGGAACTCTTAAGACTGTAAGCACTGGGAAGGACTGGAAAGCAGACAATAAGCTGTAAGCACTGTAGCAGGTCAGAAATTGTGATATGATGATGAAACATTGTGTTGTGATGAAATAACCAACAAGGCAACTAACTTTAAGTTTTTTTGGCCATTATATAACGTGAGTTGAGTAAACATCTGGGAGGTCGTGGTCATCATGTTTCGAACATCAGCAGCTCAGTCACTCCTCCCTCCAAAAATCAAAAGGTCAGAAGAGAGTGACCCTCAGCTGTGTCCAGACAGCGATATGGCTCCGTATTCTTCGGCTCTCCCCCTGATCCAGGTCACCGCTCCAATCATCTCAAGGTGACCTCAGTGAGCCAGAGCACACCACCCTCAACTGCTGTTGGCTCTCCTCCAAAACAATGTCCAGCTGGACCCCATGTTCCACCTCCCCGCACAGAGCCTTTGCTGAAAACCAAGCGGTACTGGAGATAACATTCACGGGCCCTATCGTTTTTGCTGTCAGGCCTTCCCGCCTCTCGTCTGGAGGGGGCAGACTGGGCACTTTGCAGATAAAACTTTAACAAGGCACCAGTGTGATCCGTAAACAAGGCCATCTCAGACAGGGGGGGAAAGAGCGTGCTGAGAGGATGCCTAGACTGGCCGGAGAGAATGTATTTATAAAACAATGGCAAAGTTGTTGGCAAGAGAACTTAAGAGTTTAAAGAACGACTCAATCCCAGAAGAGGAAAACACTGGTCCCATCAAAATGAACAAGCAGAGACATAGTGTAGACAAATTAAATTATTTTCATGGCCAGTTAATGTTGTTTATTAACAATTTAAAGAGTCAATTGTGCAACGTCAAATGGCATCATTTTGTTCAGTTCAAGGTCCTGTCAAACAGTCACACAGAAAGCACTCCACACCAACATCCAACTAAGAGAAAAGGCCTTGCACTTCAACTGCAGAGAAGACTGTGTTGACAAATTTCTTTAAAAACATTAAGGTACTTTTTAAGAAAAACATTAAGGGAAACAAGAGCACTGGCAAAAAGAAATCTAGACCAGGGAGAGAAAAGGACTTTATTTAACAGAGGGTTACACAACAGGCATAGTTTCCTTTGATCTTGGTTCTCAGCATCTCATTTTTCAGAGCTCTCTCTCTCTCTAATTGAAATGTGATTTACTCAAAATAGATCAGAGACGGTGCACAACATAAACTCCACAAAGAACTGTAAGCTTTTGTTTCATTTACCAAGTGAAGTCCACTAGCCTTGCAAAATGTAACGGAGCCTGTAGAATTCATTCATGGGTCATAAGATATTGTTTTGACCTGGGGGTTGCGAGAAGATAATACATTCATTATCACTATCTATTTTAAAACTCAAATGGTGTGTGGTTTCTTGTAAAAGACCCCACTGTGTAAAAGGCGAGAGCCTCTTTTGATCTGTTGTAGTCCCCTTTAGCGTCATGTGACAACCAGTAGAGGACTTACATCTGCTTTAGCCACATTATGATCACACTCAGCCATCCACACTAAATGAAGCGCACAATGCATTTCCTCACTGAAACTAAAGAACCAAAAAAAGGACTGCAAAAGCAGACAAAAACAATAAGTCAAAGAATAAAGGCTTACTGCTGAACATTTTCCCCTCTTCTCGTTCGCACTCACGCACGGACGGACAACAAATCAGGAGCCGGTGGTATAGAGTTTGGGTGGAGCATGAGATTCTCCCACTCAGGGCCATCTCAATCATCTCTTGGCATGAATGTTCGCCATGACTCTCAAGTTGAGCTGCTCTCTCTGACATAAGTGTCTACTGAGTGACACAGACAGAAATAACAAGCCAGCAGCTCTATTTAAAGCGGCTCTCGCATCCTTATTAGAAAGCACTTTTTGACAGCACACAAACTTTAGATAAGAGAGGACCAGGGCAGCAAGATGAGCTTTGGCATGTGATATAAATAGGAAATGGAGTATGGAGCATTACATTCCAAGCCATGTCTGAAAACCAGTGAAGCTCCCTCGCTTTGCCACTTTCAAAAAAAGGATAGTTTATGATAAGGCTGGGCAATTTTCCAATTTTTTTTCAGTCTGGTTCAACATGACTTGCGGCTGCTTTGAGGCAGGGTTGTGGCAGAAATCACCAGACCTCAAAATGCAAAGAATGGCATCCACACACGCCACTGTGTGCATGTATACATACACCCTGCCAGAAGAATGCAAACTTTGTCTCTTCTGCATCTGGCTGCCATCCATTCACCTCTTCGCCATGTTCAGCCTCTCGAAGCAGGCAGGCGGGCAGAGATGCGCCTGCGATGTATGCATGCATGTGCCGAGGGAGCAGGGTGCCAGAAATAGCTGTTACTGAAAACCGCAAGAAAACAGAGTGTCATCCAAAACCTGGCTATCGGGGGGTTGGGGGGGTGCAGTCCTTCCTGCTTTACTTGGGATGCACACACAGAGGCCTGCACAGAGGACAGCTGGGGAACGGCTGCACAGAAGATCTTAATCAAGCCTGATTGGTGCAGCGCATATTAACACAACTCAGAAGATGGCCCATGTAGCTCAGAGCCAACATTCCAACGCAAAGTGTCTGCTGGAATACAGAATATGGATGCAGTGTCTGAATCACAGCATTATGTGACCAGTTCTATCACAATAGGGCACCGGAGCTTAGCTAAATATAGGTCTGTGTGACCTAAAATAAAAGAAATATATATTTTGCACACCATTTCAAATTCAAATTTCACCATTTTGCAAGCAGAGAACTGAAACACTGACATCTACTGCTGCCCAAAATATATTTGCATGATAAAATACAGTCTGTCCTATAAACCCCTTTTATCATTCAAAACTGCCAACTACTTTTTGGAGCTCCACATAACTAATAGCCATGAACCAAGTTTTTTTTTTATCTTTCATCTGCTGAAAGTTTACTTTTATGCTTTTTCAAACAATGCTTGGCAAGTTGACTTGATGACTACTATGAAACTTACTGCCAAATTTGTCAAATCATCAGAGGAAACCACTGATCATGACAATACATCTAAAGCAATCAAGCCAACAATGACTAAAAAGAGTTTAAAATCATCTGTGCCCCAAAACCAGCAATTTGCTTGGCCTAGCAGCTAAATGGGTGAATGTCAAAGAAATGTCCAATACACCAATGGCTTCCACGTTCCAGGGCATTCAGCCAAAAGAGGAATCCAGTTTTTAACAGGGTTGGCACCACTTGGTCAATGTCATCGAATGGTAATGTCTACCTTCCTGAGGGAGGGAAAAAAGAGAGAAAACGAGAGAGAGAGAATGGTGGGAGAAGGGGTAACAGAGGGTGGGCAGCAGTGCCCAAGTCTGCTTGATTCTGGGAGACAGCGAGGAAGGGTAAAGTGTGTGTGTGAGTGTGTGTGTGTGTGAGTGGGGGCGGGGGAGGGGGAGGGGCATGGTGCCAGGGCAAAATATCTGACCACAGGCTAGAGGCGCCAGGCGCCAGATGAGTCCCCTTTCTTCTGCTTCCTACCATGACTGCCCAGCAACTGGTTTGAGCCAGGCACCTGTCACACACACACGCACACACATACACACACACACAAACGCAAAACATTCACACTGAACACAACTGCTGCGACATGAGCACTTAGACTCAAACACTCACTCAAAGACAACCTGAGTGAGCAGACACATCCGGGGCCGTCACACCAAGCTTTTTGCCTTGACAGGAACACACACACAGACACAAACAGACACACAGATAGACACAAAGACAGACACAAAGACAGACACACAGACACAGACACAGGCACAGGCACAGACACAAAAAAGCTGTGGCACACATGAGACTAAGCCCTAGCACCTGTCAGGCCTGTGACGACAGATTTGGTCTAAGGAAGGTGCAGGCGCAGGCGCGTGTGTATGTATTTTTTGTGTGTGTACTGGTGTGTATGTGTGTGGAGGGAGACACAGTGTTTGGATGAGGGAGTGGTGTACACATTCACAGCGTTCCACCCAAATCCCTTTGCCTCACATTCAAATTGCCTGCCCACTCCAGCGGGATGTTCAATCATAGCCAGTGAGAAAACAAGGGTCAGAGCTGCAGCATATATAAATTGAACGTGCCACGATGGCACTGGTGATCAACAGCCTTCCTACAAAACAACACTGGAATGTCTCTCACATGTGCAGTTAGAACTATTTTTGGACAAATAAAATGGATGTAAAATGGAGTATCTGCCCACATGGGTGGTTGGGTGTGTATCTATCTATTCTCTCATAGGAAATCTCCTTGCTGCAGCAAATGAGATTTTGCCTATTAGGTTCCAGTCTTCCAAGCAAGCTTTGTGTGACTTAGCATCCCATGAGCTTGACACAGACGTCGACTTTTTCTGGCAGCCCAAGACTCAATTATTCATAGACACCCAGAGGAACTCGTTCTGTGCTGCCACAATATTATCACTGAAATTAATGTGCGAATTTAGTGTGGCTAAAACCACCACAGCTGTGCTTCACAGCGCTTCACAGTCCTCCCTGTCCAAAATTAGCTGCGTTCGGCCTGTCTCGCCCCACCCAGGAGGAAACCAACTCTACATTGTCCGAGCCACTGCTCACATGTGGGATATGTTATCAGTCTGCTGGGCTGTTTATGGGGACACTGTATGTTGTTACAGAGCACAGGAATTTTATGAGGCCCCGACTGTGAGAAGGGCTAATCTCATTTGCTCATTGAGATCCTGTTGCAAGGTCTTGGTTCTCGGAGGAGAACCAAAACGGTTCTTCACAGAATTCCCCACTAACACCCTCCCATTCTACCAACCCTAGGTCCACTACCTGGCCCCTTTCCGGACCTCGGTAGGGTTGGTTCTGATTAGGTTTTTCCTGTGGCTCCTGGGAAGCACCTGGACAGGATCACACACAAGGTCTTCCTCATATGGTTCAACCATTCTCATATGGTCAACAAAACAATCTACAAATGCAATAGAACTATATACATCACACTACCAAGTTTGGAAATTTTTTGATTAATATTGTCTTTAGATCTCCCTTAAGGAGGAAAGAATTAGAGCCATTATAATGGTTTTACAAACTCATGTTAAGTTCAGAGCCAGGAATTGGCCAGGGGTAAAAAGGCCTTTAAGTGACATTTTCAACCTAAGGTAACCTTGACATGAAAATGTTCCAGCACAAATTATGTGTGTTCAATGCTACTAACCCTGAAGGGCTATTTTTTTGTTCACAATTTTCCCTATGATTATTCACACACATATATGAAAGGCATTCTTGGCTATAATGTCACAGGGCAACTCCCCTCTTCTGGGGTCATGGTGTTATTGTAATTAATGCACAAGCAGTCTCCAAATTATTGAAAAATAATATCCTTCAGAACTCCCCTCTTGATATTCAAGGCTAAACGAAGAACAAAGTAGATCTAATTCATGTTAATTCTCCACAAACCCATCAGGGGAGACATAAAACAATAGACAAGTGACCTGAGTAGATGGTAAAACAGGATGGCCCAATTGATTATCTGCCACTGGACTTTCAAGGCTGTCCGTTCTTCACCATAATAAAAGCCATCTGGATGAAAAGAAACATGTTGATTGCTTCTCCACCTCGGGCAAAAACCAATTACGCCTCATCCACTCACTCCTATGGGAGGACCATTGTATATTGCCTTGAGCAAAACTGCTGCACCACTCACATCATTGGGGACTGTTTTTTTTATTTTTTTTGTTGTTAAGATTTCACAATAGGAAACAAACCAAGGAGAAAGCAACTTAAACCAGTGGCCTCCCACTGTTGCCATAGCATTAGCATGACCGCAGCACAAGTAGCTCATTAAAAGTCCTTTTCTCGGTGCCGGGGTGCCGTTAACTCGCCTGCACTTTCTCTCACAGCGACAGCAGCACTTTTAAGGTTCTCTGGGAAGATGTTTCTCTTTGAGGCCACATGTCCACAGACCCTGATGAAAAAGAGGACCTCAGTGAGATAAACAATGCCGCTCTTGTTGTTTTTATAACCAAACCTGTTCATTTGTGGCCGAGTCAAGTGATACATTGGTGGCTTCAGCTCCTCGGTCAGCCACACTCCACTCGACACAAAGAGCACGGCGCCAAGGCACCTCGCAAGCTCGAGTGTGTTGATGAAGTCTCCAGGCCGGGGCCCTGTTTGCCTACCAATAATGGTGAAAAGGCTGGACTAACTAAATAACCTCATTGCCACTCAGCACCTCACAATGGGGGGTAAAGGTCCCATCCTTCCCTCTCCCTCAGCTCGAAAAGGAAATATGCAGAGAAAAGAGGGAGAGGGACAGATAGAGAAGGGTTTGAGAAGAGAAAGAGAGAGAGAAAGTGTTGGGTAAGAAAGAAAAAGTGAGGCAGTGAGAGATGGGGTTGGGAGAAAGAGTGAGCGATGTGAGTCAGGGGAGTTTTCAGCTACTAAACACATCTAAACAGAAGTGACGCTTTGAATTGGGACCATTTGTGGAGGGGCTGAAGTGGCCTAGTACGAGGGAGAAGAAGGGGGGCCTATTTGGCATTCCTGCTCCACAGTGCTCTAGAAGGGGAGAAGAGATGACTTCAGTCAGGTCAAAAACGCTTGTCTGACATGTTTACGCTCTTTGAAGAGGCCAATCTGGAGTGACAAAGTGGCTATTATGATGTAGGAGCAAGCACAACAACACAGAAATGATGACTATTGTTGGGAGACTCTGAATCATTTCAGACCTGTGTGTGTACTTTGTCTGTCTGAAGCAGTCTTAGCCTTTACTTCCAACAGAATTGACACAGGACTGAAATTCTACGTCCAAACACACAATCAGAAAGGGGAAGAAATAGCTCCCTGGACAACTATTGAAGAGAGCCGTTTGTGACAAGAGAGACAGAGGGATTGGACAGTCAGAAAGGGTGGGAAATGACAACTCAATATCTCTACCATCACAGTATTTCAGGATGGACAAAAGTCTGAGGCTAAACAAGGCAAACATTTTTAATCCGGTCTCTGAATATGCAAAGCCCCTCAACTTACTTTGGTAAAAGTCTGCACAAATCAGCTCAAACAGCACCCTGTATGAGGGTTCATTGGAGTTCCATTGTTTTCGCTAAGTGAATTCCGCCCCCTTCTCTACCCCCCACCCCCCCACTCACCTCGAGCTCCCTAACGCGAACACTGCACCGAGTCAAAAGCCACCATTTGCGTACCTCCCATACTGGCAGGAGAGGTGGGCTTGTTTTGACACTGTGTCCCCCCCCTCTGGCGCCCCCTAAATGGGGGGCGACTCCAAAGGAGCCCTTGAGTCCTCAGACTTCATTAGAGACTGGACCTTTTTCAGCCGCCCAGCTACTCAAGGCCCCGGCCTGAAAGGCCCATTCGGCGCTCATATTGTTTTCTTAATAGAGCTTGTGGCTATGGCCCCCGGGTTGGTTTAGCATTCGTGGGCGAGGGCCTGTGAGTGTGTGTGTGTGTATATTCACCCTAAAGAGTTGGGGGTGGAGGGTGGACAGGGGTGTCATCAGATCCAGAATGTGGATGGGATGAACTAGAGAGAGAGAGAGAGAGAGAGAGAGAGAGAGAGAGAGAGGGATTTTCAGGCCAAGGCCACAGCCGGTATTTGACGAGGAGCGGGGGAACCCATTAAAAACATGGCTGCCAGCACGACCATATGGAATGGTTAAGGTAAAGCAAAGCTGTGTGGCTCTGGGAATCTCACATGTGCATTGGTGGTCTCCACATTCGGAGGATTTATTGTGGACACACACCAAGCTGCAGCGAAGTGCTGAAGCATGACATGAGAAAGCAAACGGGGCTAAGTATGGACTGGACACCTAACCGCAGGTGGACACACCTTGGCACCAAACAAAAAAAAAGGAGAACAGAGCACCTACCGATAACAGTAAGCTCCCTTTGCTCGGTGACAGACAAAAGCAGTTCTGTGCAGGGAGAGCCCTCTGCCTCTGCTGTGACACCAATTAGCCAACAAAATGGCTCATCCCATCCCATTGCCTCCCCACCCCATCCCAGCCTCCTGGCTGCCTATAAAGAAGGAAATGTTTGCTGGCAGTCACGCAGTGGGGAGCAGGGAGAAGAGCCTCCCTGTCCACCTGACCCCAGCCTAGCCTGCAGGCCAAACCCTAGAGAAAGCCAGCATAGGGGCCAAATCTGTCCTCAGGGGATATTTTTATACTGGCCCCTCCACAGTGTGCGAGAGGGTGTGTGTGTCTGTGTGTGTGTGTGTGTGTGAGAGAGAGAGAAAGAAAAAAACACAGAAACATAAAAGGGGATGTGTGTGCAAAAGCACTGGACAGTAAGTGTGAGCAACAGCAATGAAAGACAGAATGACATAATGACAGAGCATATGCTATGTATGGGTAAACAAGAATATGAAAGGGTGTACATGCATGTGCATGTGTGTGTGTATTTGTGTGTGTGTGTGTGTGTGTGTGTGTGTGTGTGTGTGTGTGTGTGTGTGTGTGTGTGTGTGTGTGTGAGAGAGAGAGAGAGAGAGAAATAAAGACTGTGTGTGTGTGTGTGTGTGTGTGTGTATATAGACACTGCCCTTCCCCGGGGCCTCCCACTTGCACACATCTCCCTCAGTAAGATTCAGAGCAGGGGTCCAACTCTGGTGATCACCCCTGGAGCTTCCTTTCCTCCTTACTGAAGAGCTCCTCCTTTCTCTCCAGCCTTATCTTTATCGACTTTCACACACACTCATTCTTCTGATGGAATACAAACGTGGACGTGTTTGCCAGAAATTTCATATTATAAATGAAAATGCTACATGCGTGCTTTACAAAAATGTTTCACAAAAGATGGCATTCACCAACTGACATCTCTACGAGTCCTCTTTTCTATCTAGCTCACTGTCTATGTTAAACAGATATAAACGAGAAATAACATGCAGCAAAAGATAGTGCATATATTTTTACTTGCACACATATGCACGTGCCATAAAAAAATGCCTTGATAACATATACATTCAATGCTTCTTTTTAATGCCTTTGGGTGCATCTTGTATGGATGCGACTGTGAGAACAATAGACCAGTGTCCCAATCTTTCAAACAGATGTCTTTATCCATGATACTGGAGGATGGGGTGGAGGGGGGATACATGATAATTACATTTTCTCTGCTTTTCTGAACAGCCAATAGCCATTCCTTACAGAGCAGAGAAAAGGGAGAGTGAACTGCGTCATTCATCTCAACCTTGGAGTCATGCATGTGGATTAAAGACACGGGAAGAAATCTCTTAAAGAATTGAGTTACATCGAATGGAAAGAGTAGAGGCTGACCTTTACTAAAAGAGTCCTATTCTCCATTTCCAGCACTGTCTGTCTGTCCATCGAGCATCCCAACCTTCCCACCAGTGTGTGTGAGTGTGTGTGTGTGTGTGCCTGTGTGTACCCTGACTCTCAGCAGACTTTGGGACTCCTGCCTTGGCCCTTATCATTAAAACTAATGTAGACATAATGACTTGGTTTGTGTCCAGTCCCCAAACTCAGACTGGCAGGACAAATGGCATTATGTTGTGTTTACTATTCTGTACTTAGTGGCACTGATGGTATTTAGATCAATTACAAGAAACTTGCTCTCGTAGCATTTCTACTGAGGTTGGCAAATGGCATGGCTGTGTGCTTGGGTTGTATTTTGCCTGATGTATACAAGTTGTTTTAGAACAAATGCATAGAAATACATCAAAAATGGCAGCTAACTACTGAACAGCACTGTCTCTAATCTGGCCGATAATAATGCAACCATTAGGGTGGTGTATCCATGCAACTATGACTTGCAATGGAATGATCACAGAATCTGCTTACAGTTCCTCTAGTATAATTAAGCCACATGCCCAATAGAGAAAAGATGCGAGTCGTTTAATGATATACAGCATGAATTTACTGCTGGATGCCTTGTGTATTTTTTCATTCATGTGTTTTAAATAGTTTGTGCCTTCTTTTTTCTATTTCACTTTTGTTGTTAGTTAGTCACGTTAACAAAGACTAATGGTAAACAGAAACAACACTCAGGCCTCAATTCATTCCAGACTAGCAGTCAACATAGTGGGGAGGGACAACTGCTAAAGATTTACTGCATACGGACACAACCCTGACTCAATGCTTCCCGCTACCACTATAGTTTTACTTAGATACTTCACAGCCTCAATTTAGCTACACAACAGATGGAAAAATAAACAGTAACCATACCCAGGGGTACCCATCACAGTTATGCACCATTTCCCTGTGGGAAACAATTGGCCTAATACATGAAGAGCCTTCTGAGTGGGATTAAGACCCTTACTATAGTCTCTTACCATGGTCATTACAACCACAAGTCCAAGAAGTGGACTAACACATCAGCTGAAACACTAGCTCCCCCATATTCAAAATCACCTCCACAAGGCAGTACCCAATAGTTTTGTGATGGCTCATTAAGATCATGTGCAGTAATGTAATCCACAGTCTCACGCCTGTGTACAGTCTGAAGAAGATTTTGAGTTGGAACAGAACTAGGCAGGTAAATTCTGAATAGGTCTTGCAGGTGATTTATGATAAAGAGGGATAGTTTGCACCCACCAAATCACACAATGACCGTTGATATTTGAGTATTCATTTAGCCTGAACAGCTCTCATCACCTTGTGGCCATGAAAATGAGAAGAGGTGTTGTGTGGCTCTGAATGACATGATGATGATTTGAGCTGAACATCTTCACATTCTCTCTTGGTACGCTGCATAACAAGAGACCAGGAGGATCAGGTAGCTGGTTGAGCAACCAGCTCAACAACACACACACACAAGACAATCTCTTTGAGAATTGTGTTGGGTCACATATTTACACATGAAGAAATATATGATCAAGAGTTTTCAAACGGGTCGGAATTCATGCATTGTAAGAGGAAGGAAACATTCCGTAAAAAAAAATAAATAATAAATCCCAGCATTAACTTGCAGATGAGCACAGAATGGTAGAAACAGCACTATAACTAAGCATTCCTCGTAAAGGATGCATGGAGCCTCCTGTATGTATCGCAGGTGACTCAAAGACAAACTACATTATTAAAACGAGTTCACTTAAACTCAAGGGAAATAGAAGGATGAGCGTGGAACGTGGAAACATACCAGCATATCTTGGAAGGCTCTCTCTGGAAGAAACCCTACTGTGCAATTTGGTCACATACATGACTTGTACAACTAAGGGGATGTTACTGAGATACACAACAATATCCATCTGTCAGTACTGCCTTTGTATGACACAAACAAATGCTTAAATGACAGAATAGGCCTGTGCTTTTTTTTTTTTTGCTGTGATGGTCTGTGAGCTGTCAGCGTGGTTCAGTATGATTAGAAGTTATACGAGATGCTTCACTGAGCCAAGTGGTTGTGACTGCCCACCACCTCAAAGGACAGATCTGAAATTGAAGGCAACCAAATGCTACTTTTGTTGCACAAGTCTTTCGACTCAGCCCATAACACCTGCCACTCACAAATACTCTCACACCCCAGTTGGCCAACACACAGACAGTATTAACTGACCTCGGTCATTCACTCCATTTTGTAGACTATTCAATTATATTAATTTCCAATATTTTACTGATGTATCCCTCACCGTTCTATGCACAGTTTTCAAAAGAGATGTAATGCTCTCAACATCATACACCATACTCCGTCACTCAACAGCAACACCACCAAGAAGTGTTAATAAATCTACAATGCAAACGGCTATGAGCTATTCCAAGCCATATTTGTTCTCTTCGTTTCAATTACACACTCCCTGAACCAAATCAAAATAACTGTAAGATGATAAACATAGAGGGATACACACTTAATGGTTCTTTTCTTTCTTTTTTTAAAATAAATTACCTTCAACGTCTTATTCAAATTCTTTTTTTTTACTCCATTTTACTCCATACCCCAACCAATTGGGGCATAACTCACTACATATGACAATTTACACAAATTCAGCAACTCATAAAGAGGACACATCAAGCCAGCCTCTGAAAATAATGCCTAGTTATTTGACAGATTTCAATACACGCTTCACAAAGGTCCAAGGTTTATGAAAGAAGTTCACAATGATAAGCAAGCAGCAATATAACAGTTGGTGGTGGTATGTGGTGGTCTTTTGTTCTCAGTCAGATATCGAACCGTATCTAGTTGACATTTAAGAACCTGTCCTGGTTGTGACATTTTGATTTCCTGTGCAATTACGCCTATCTCGCATGTTATCAATATAGTCCCAGAAAACGTACTGGCACAACACACATTTCACACAGTATTTGCATCCTAACATTTATGTCTGTAGATAAATGTGTTAGTTAAATGGGTATGTGAGAGTGTTTTGATGTGTAGCCTAGCCTACGACAAGAAAGGACTCATGCCGCGGAGAAAAAAAAGACAGCGAGGCTCCAACATTCCAATCCGCTTGCAGCGGCTGTTGTAACATGTTGTAAATACAAGTTGTAAGTAAGGAAAAAGTTCACTTGTTAACATGTTCACATCATGAACTACTGTAGTAACCAATCACCGTTTAGCGGACAGAGGACAGTCAGAAACCTACTGTGTTGTCCTATGACAACTGTCAGGAAAGGGTTTAACATGATGCGCACATCATGTTTTAAAATAGCCATCTGGGAGAGAGAAAAGTATTGAGGAAGCGCCCTATATCAAGTTACATCCGTATGGTATTTATTTCATTGCTGTTTATAATGTTGATGATATGACAGCCTACGTGATACAACCTAACGTTAGGTGTGCCACAATCCAATCGCATTATTTTGTCAGTGTGTGTGAATTAGGCTACCTTTGAACAAGTTCTCCTTATTGTCTTGATTAATTCGGATGAAATATAACATTGCTATGTTGTAAGTGAATTAAAGTCAAAGTGAAACATCAAATCCTGTAGGCTAAACACTGGATCAAAACAGTGTTGAGTTACTACGAAGTACTCCAAAAGGTTTGGCTCCATGCATTGGGGACATGTTATAAAAGGCATGCATTTAACAGTGAATTAACATTAACGTTACTTTCAGTGCAGCAGAGTCTGTGGAACCCACACTTTTCAAGTCATTAGTACAACAGAAGATCTTTCTAGGAAGCACTTACCTGTATTGAGAAGCATCAGAGTTAACAGAGTGCCACAAAGCACCGCAAGATTCATTTCGGCTGTTGTCTCTGGATCTAGCCTGTATTTCTGCAGCTCTGGTATTTGCGGTTTTCAAAGAAGGTCCTCTGAAGCAGCGGTAATGTAACACCTAACTAATTTCATATCATGGCTGTGTATGTGTAGTTCCTTCAGTTACGACCCATCTAAAGTTGAAAAGTTGACGCTCACGGCCGATTATAGACTAACACTACCGCACTGCCACTTGTGAAATCTTCAACATGTTGTGCTCATGATCGGCTGCTGCTATGATCAAAAGGAGCTCCGGACTATACCAAACCAGACATAGGGGATCAGTCGGATATTTTTAGACGACTTTCTCGAATTGATGGGAGCAAACCATTGGTTTCGCTACACAACATTCTATAATGGACACCGTTTATAATAGTAAATTGTGTTAAAAATATTGTCCACAAAATGATTAGAATAAAATATCACTTTCAGATGTCCAAAAACACCCAGCGGCAATCAGAGTTTGCATTACCTCAGACTCCTGGCTATCTCCATTTAAAAGTTACCATTGCCTTTCTCGACCCTGTAGTCGCTGAAACACAAACTGTCCAGACTATGGTAACTTATGACATTGTTACGCGCACTCCGCAACTTTGATGCTTTTTGCTATTTTATGTCGGTGATAAAAGCGCCACGATCTTTCTAAATCTTTGGGGATTTGTAACCACGCACAACTTTGAAATCGAATGTTAACCCAGTGTGCTTCTTAAGCAGCACATAAAGCAGCATCTAGGTTATCGCACACAGACTTTAACCATAGGCTGTTTGCTTTGTTGCCCGCGTATGTATCTATTGTTTAAATAATACATTGTGCAGTAACAGGTTGTGTGATACCAGTGGTGATCAACGGACAAATCCATTTGGTTATCACTTACGCCGCCGCCAAGGCTAAGTTTATGGAAGACATTACAGAATCAGTGTTGGGTCAATGGGCGACCAACAAAACAACATCGATTTTATCAGTAAAATCCAACAAAACAGCATGCACATTAAATTAGGCTGCTAAAAGACAACTTACAAGTCCATCTCCTATAATAATTTTGTAATGATCAGACTAGTCTCCATTGCAATAGGTCATCAAACTGCCCCCCAATTTTGGTAGTGCCCGTGAATCCTACAGACTTACTCATCATTGTCACTGCCCACTATGTATTGTATACTGTGCTGTGATTCAGATTTGCCATAGATCAATGGAATTACACACAGTGACCCCTATTCTGCTACACTCACACTCAAACATTAAATTGGACATCACAAATGACAAGCCATATAAGGACAGAAATAGATGAGATATGTGTAGGTGTTCATGGCAATGTCCTGACCTGACCTGGGCTGAGCCAAATCCTTATCACTGTACTTTTATCACAAAAAAACAGGCCCGTAGGTGTCAATTAAATGGACAGCTACTTAATTGTGACATAGCTCTGCATACACTATGTTTTAAAATGTATAGATCATATCACAAGTAGACAGCCTTGACAAAATGTTATTCACACCTTTGTCTAAGGTGTATAGGCTGTTTCGAGAGACGTCACTGACCATATGTGGTCAGATTTGTTTACTATAGTAATAGTTAAAAGAAAAATCTAGTACAACATAGATTAGCGAACAGGCAGCTAAAGCTAACTAATGGGGGCACAGTAAAACAAACTTCTTTGCCCTCATCAGTTAGCATTGGCTGCCATTTTGCTATTTGGTCCACATTGTACAAAATTCTGTTGTTTTCATACCTACCAAAAGCACTCAGCAACATGAAACAACAGAGCGACAGGTTGATTCACTCCAGATGATCCTTTTAAAATTCATCCTAGGCCATCTTAGCAAATGTTTTGAGTCAGCTCACAAAGAACCCAGCTATGTTAATCTTACCAGGTGGACACGATTCAGACTTGGTCCTTTGCCTCATGTGACCAAGAGATGTTTTGGGAGCTTTGTTGACATGGGAATCTCATGATTTTCAAATTTTGATCACTCTATGGTCCTACAAATGTAAGACAAGACTGAGAATGGTCAAATTTATTATTTTGCACATGAAATATGATCTGAACTAAGGTCTGACAGTCCTGTCAGGAGCATAGCAAGAGCATGGCAGGATGTGGGTAAAATAATTTTTTATGAATATGCAACTCAAACATACACTGTATGCTCATTAGTTCGTGCAGACAGTGAATCTTATCTCAGTTTTGAAACTGTGACACTATGGTGTAATGAATTGCTTCAGGAAGGGAAAGATCAGCACCTCTAACTCTGCACAACTACCGCTGTCAGCTCACTTTATACTTGACTGTGATTCAATAAAGTATACAGTATATGATGTCAAGTGTGCTATTACCCTAACAGTACTTTTTTGTGTGTATCTCTAGTATACTCTTGCAAACCTGACTATAAATAACTTGCCTATTCCAGGTAACTTAATAGCTCTGAATCATGGAGCAAATGGATTTAGGAGGGTGGGGATGCAGCTTTTGATGGGATCTGGATGGTCTATTACAGTACATAGGAAGTGCCAACTGCCACAGCTGCCAAGGATATCCTTAGGGCACTGGTGTGGGCACATGGAGTGGGCACTGTGTGAGTAATAATGTTCTGTAAATAGAGATCTTCCTTTCCTCCTGTTGCAGGAGTTTCTCAGTGCAGTGAAAAATGACAGCGTCTGCCTTTTGTCCAAGATGTTAGTAAGTACCAAATCTCACTCCAGCCTTCCTTCTTCTTGCCCAATAACAGTTCATAGAGAAAAAAATCATTTTTTCAACTGAAACATGGTTATGGAAGGGAAATAACAGACCTTTTGTTGAACTTGTATGTGAACTTCAGCTGAACTTGTTTGAATGCTCTGGAAAATGTGCCTTAGACAGCTTCTGTTTTATGCTTTACATACAGAATTTGTTTCAGTTAGTGATCAAAATAACACACTAAGCAGGAGGACCAGTTAGAAGCAAACCACATTCTCATCTTGAGCTCCATAACCCTGACATGACCTTGTCATTGACCATGCCACAACCATACAATCTATGGCCGCAACAGGTTTGATTCTTACACCAGATAGGAAAATGAGACACATACCACAGGAATTCTTACTTGTTTATCTATGAGAAGTGGACATTTTGACCTTGACTATTTGGAAAATTAATTCTCTAACCAAACTCTATTTTATTTGTAGACAATGTATGGGTTCTATCATCACACAAACTAAACGTACTTCAACAAGCCTATTCAAGCATATCCAAACTCAGTGAAGTTAACTTTCTTTCCTCTGTGCGCTATTTTAGATATGGTCGAACTTTAAGCCACACCACACATTTGTCTGAAAGAAATAAGAGGGACATTTACATACACCAATTGTTCTCCTAGTCCAAAACCATAACCCTAACTATGCTGCTATTCTGAACTAGGGCAGGTCTCCAAATGTAATTTCAGACCTTGACAGGAGAGTATAAGGGGAAATTATATGATTTATTCTGCTGGGGAACAACACACTTTGGACATGCTCTGGTCCATTGGACACATTTAATTCTTTTCATTACTGCTTTCTGAACAGAGTTTAGCATTCAGTGTTTGTGCAGCATCGTAAGGTAGGTATAGGTATAGTGATCATTCGGCTTAGGATACATGTGAAGTCAAAAACATGTTTTGAAATTGCAATGATGACTTGATTCATCTAGATGCTTCAGGGGAGATTAGATAATTTTGTGTGGATTCACATATATCAGTTCACAGATTCACACATGGTACACACAGAGAGAAAGAGAGAGAGAGAGAGACATAATAGCAAAGGTGAACAAGACAGAGTAAGCAAGTGAGAGAGGGGGGGTGCAGACAGAGATTGAATGCTGAAGCACCTGGTTGTTTTCAGGTACTGTATCTTTGAACTTTACGATGTGAAAAGCAGTTGATGAGAGAAAGCCATTAGATCTTCCATGACTCATCCAAGTCTTTGCCTGAGGGGCTGAGGGCAAGTAGAACACCAGGCAAAGAAGAGGTCCCGGCAGGACCCAGGTACACACTGGGAACCTTGGCAGAGAGAAGATTAGCAGCACCCTGCTCTTTGATATCTTAAGCAAATAATTACTGCTTAGAGCTGGCTTGGGTTGAGAAAGAGAAAAGCCTTGATTATCACATTGTAATCACACAGTGTAATCATATAATAATTTATAGTTAGGGGGCAATGATGGGTTGAAACAACACCCTCTGATGTGTGGCAGAAAATATTTGTTTGGGAGCAGAGAGGTGTTTTACCATGAAGGTCATGATTATGAAAACACAGTGTGGAATACAGGACTTTGTTGTTTTTTCGGTTATAGTATATCAACAGAGTTTTACCACTGGGATGGAGGTCAAGATTTTAAACAAATAATCATCATTATTGTAATGTCGTCTGAGCCATGGCTTGGAATATGAGGCACTATTTTGTGGCTTGGTACAGACATTTCGCAATATAAATGATGTCTCTTTTGTGATGATGTAGGGGAAACAAACACTTGAGCAGGATGATCTCCCATTCTTGCTCACATGGTATAATAGACAAAAAACACAGAGAATCCTGGCGTGCCTATGGCTCCCCTGATGCTGCCAAAACAATGGTCTGTTTACAGTCATTCACTCATTTATTATCTCTTCTACTGACTTCATCTTTTAGATTCTCAAAAAAAAACAGCTGTGTTCTCCAAAGATTTCTGCATCAGCTTATCCTCCTGAGTGACATGCCAGTAAATCTGACTGCGGAGGCTAATTAAAGGCACTATACCCAGTGACTGCTTGAATGCTTCACAGATGTATCCAGACAAATCTCTCCCCATCTTGCCTTCATACAACAATCAGAGACAATGGATGTTTCAACTTGATTTAAGGTGAACCATGATGTCATACTTGAGGAGTTAATGCTGTTGACCAATAACTGGTCCAACATGGATTTATTGACTGTCATTCCATTCCAAACCAGTCTTAATCAGAGCAAACCAAACCTATGCTGGCATTATTTGTTCAATAAGCCTGGTTACAATTAAATGGATGTGAACTTTGGGCAGCGTACTTCGGAGGGTGACATGAAACTTAAGGCATTAATGCCAAAAACCAAAGGAACCATGCCATCTGCAGGACACATGCCACAATTCTGGTCACACCAATGAGTCAGTCTTAATGAGTGAACCACAGATAAACACAAGCTGTAATTAGACTAAAAAATCAGACCAGAGTAAATCTGCACTCTGTTTGACACTGGACTAATAATACAACTACATTCAATTTTCACTTCCTCTGTACTCTTTCCAGCATTTCACTGATAAAGCCCAAGCAAGATTAATGTCACATGAATGGCGCTTCTATGTGGTATAATGTATGTGTGACTTTTTTCAGGAGTCTTGATATCCATCTTGGGAAACTGAATCAATTATGTCACATGTGTATGACAAAACTCTACACAGATGATTTAATTTGTGCTTTGAGCTTTAATTTGTGCTTTTATGAGATGGCATTTTTCAAGTCCATGTCCTCAGCAGAAAGAGAAGAATCAAAGAGACATACAAATAGTATGTTGTATGACCCAGTCCCATGAAGTGAGAAGTGTTAGACGTAAAAATATGTACCCACGGCACGGGACAACACATGGAAATTTGTGTAGATGGTGTCTTCACCTGTGTAACGCACAAAGACAATTTCAGTCTATTTGAAAATAGCCTACCGGCTCATCTCCACAGGATTAATATTCATCCCGAATATGCAAGTTGGAACAGTCTCAGAATCAGAATACTTCACATGAATATACTCATTCATTATTGGAAAAAAATGCCTGTTTGGTGACGCAACATGTCATGTTCTGACATGTTTTTTTTGCATGTGCATCAACCTAGATATCCCAACATATTTTCAAATTTGCATGCTTAATTGCGACAATATAAATTGTGTTGATCTTTTCCTCAGCTGGCCATCATCTTTCTTCGACTGTTTTCTGAACTCAGTTTAAATTCAGAAGGGATCCTGGGTTATCATCTCTACACTTCATTCGAAGTCTGCACCTGACCTCCCTCTGGTTTAAGGGTTGAGGGGTACTTCCCCTTGCTCTTAAAAGTATTGGGTCACCCTACCCTTAAACGAGAAAGTGCAAAACCAAGTGCTAGTATGAAAAACAAGTGTAAGTGGTTAAAATGGGACAGGGCCTAAGCTTTTAGAGCAAGAGCAGTAGTTCTTTTGTTGGGTGTAAGACTTTTACCTGTTCAGACACAAGCCTGATTTTGTTCTCTGCTTGTTTTTTTCAGCTGTACAGTTTTACAGGTGTTACACCCAAACCACTTTCACCAGAGGATATATATATCTGAAACATCATGGCAATAAAAGGTGATATATGAAATGCCATTACCGGTAGCTTAGAGCAAAAACTAGCTTCCTTTTACTTCAGGCCAGCATGAAAACTATCATTGCTTCTTTAAATGAACCTATATTATTCTACACCTGCAGAATCAAAGTAGGCATTTGGCCTTTGGTTGATGCAACATTCTCTGATAACAAGAGATGGTTTTTCAGACCTCTCAGCCTGTAACAGCTCCAATCTCCAACAGAGAGACGGTGGAGCCCATCTACCCCTTCGTGCCATTTCACTTGCTCTCTGAATGGAGAGAAGAGGTCACCGTGTTCATCGAACTCCATACGCCTCCACACGGCGGCCATTGATTTGAAAATCAATACCTGTATGAGGTGCTGCCGTCTCTGAATCACTCTTTGACTGATGTGCACACAGCACCCAAGGGGAAATCTCCTTTCAGCGCTTTAGAGAATCATCATTGGCCACTTATTGAAAGAACTGTTCAGAAAGGCCCCTCAGCAGTAAACCAAATGACAAGCTTCTGTCCTAACAAAGGCCAATTATGGGGACATTTCAGCTATGTACGTTTTCCATCACAAACACAAAACAATTGCGAGGCTGGCTACAAAGCCGGGCGCTCTATAAATAGAGAGCAGCTTTTCTTTTGCTGTCTCTGCAATTTTGCCATGTCCTTTCCCTCCAAAATGAAACTGGTAATTGTGCACATCATTTTAGGGAACAGCACATGCACTAATCACAAGTTCGGACACACACACATACACACACTTGCACACATACACACATGCATGCTCACAGGCCCACGTATGCACACGCATACACATACACACACACGTACATTCTCAGGTCCACGTAAGCACACATACACAGACACACACACACAAACACACACACACACACACACACATGCAAAACACAATCACTCTTTTTACCATGCACAGCCACCACAGTGTACACATCATGGACCATTTTATGTTTCCATTTCTAAAAAAAAAAACACTCTCTGAGGCTGGTTTGATAAAAATTGATGTTGTGCCTGAGGTTGCTTTTGAGCCTCTCAGAAAAGATTGATGTGTACCATACAATCCCTCCCGCGTCTGATTGACATGCGCGTTTGGAGAAGGTGGGGCTGGCAGCTGTGTCAATACGCTACCATGCAATCATAATGGAGCTTTTGAAGATGTTTTTATCCTCTACTTCTGGCAGTTGGACAGAGTATTTACTCTGCAGCTGTATGGGATATACACCAAACATGTGACTGCATGAGGGTGTAGTATATCTGTTTGTGAACATATGCGCAAGTGTGACAGTTTCAACAACCACAACAACATTAATATACATCACCACAATGTCAGTGTTGTCAGTGTAGTCAGAATTGGAAGCCATTATTTGAAGGTAGATGAATTAAATTGTGTTGATGTACGTAAGACACAGATGTGGTTTGTGGCTTCCTGCTTGCATTACTTTAATTGAAACACATCCAGGTAACAACACCTAAACATGAACACTGTTTACATTATGTTACTATTGTTACCTTTTTATGTCTCCGAGCTGTTGTTGCGCGACTATGCATTGTGTGTGTGTGTAGTATGTGTGAGTGTATGTGTGTACACACACGTATGCATGTGAGTCCGTTGGTGGGAAGTGGGGGTGTGACTTGTGATGGGAGACTGATATTGTGTGTATGTGTGTGTGTGTATTTGTGTGTGTGTTTGCATGTGTGTGTGTGTGTGTGTGTGCTCTGTATGTAGGGCAGTGTGGGTGTGAGTTCTGATGGGTGACTGATTGTGTGGGTGGGAGAGGGAAGAGGGAGATTGTCAGACAGAGAGGTGGGAGGGGAAATTAATAATGTGTCATTTATCTAATTAACAATCATTTTGGTTTGTGTTGTGTTTTCGCAAGAGTAACTAAACACGTGGGTATTATGTTTCCTGACAAATAAAGACCTTTATTAAAATGTTAATGAAAAAATGTACAGTATGCACATTTGATTATTGCCCCAGAGTTGCTGATAAATTCTTTCCTACACTTGAATATCACATACACATTGGGTATGGAGTCGGATGTAATTAATACTGTAGTTTTGAGACATGCCAGTGTATCACTTTGCAGTTGATTCTGGTCCTCATGCATAAATGGCTTTTACCAGTGTTCATCTCCACAAATGTTTCTTTAAACAAAACAGTGTCGTTCTTCAAAAATATGTTGCATAGCCAATATTGAAAAGCCTGGCGCCATCCCTTTCGGCAACATGTCATTATTACAACCACAAGGTCAGCATGTGTTGCCCTGAACATTTGCACATTTACATACAAGCCCCCTCTAGTCTGTATTATCACCAAATACTGCCCACACAGACACGAGACCACAGAAGAGCCAGCAAAGAGCCAACTCCAACAATGATAAAATATTTCAGACAAACCTGTGATATTTTCAGTTATTAAGTTTTTAGTGCTCACTCTTGTAGTAATTTACTCTCAGAAATGTATTCTGTGTGTGAATATAGCCTAACCTGCAGACATAAATGGAATAACACATTTTATTATGCAAAATTAAGTTGATTATATCTAGCTTATTTCATGCATAGAGCATGGAGATAGGCCGTTCTGCTCTTACTGATGTGTGTTATAATACAATTTTACGTCACCCTGACCATCAACCAATCAACACCTATTACCCTTCATTTCACATATTTGTGATGGAAAAAATAAGCTATGAATGAGGCATGTTAACAAAACATTAACATTAGCATATTTGTGGTAAACACAGATGGTTTGGATACTTCACCATATAATTGGAAGAGTGCACCCCTAATATGCATTAAATTATGAGAAGCGGGTTGGCTGGTGCACTAACAATTTAGTGGCTTTAAAAGCAGAACTGACGCCTTGCCTAGGATCGATGCTTGAACTCTCAGCCACAAGGATCCAATATCAAATAATTGACATTACTGTCCACATCCTTAACAATGTCTCTAGGGCTCTTGTATTGAGGATGTTTTTCACTCATTTGCCTTGATGGCTAGGTGTGTGTGTGTGTGTGTGTGTGTGCCTGTGTCTGTATTTGTGTGTGTGTGTGTGTGTCTGTGTGTGTGTGTGCATGTGTATGTACTGGCTTTGACATTACAGCCAGACAGATTTTATGTATTTATTTATTTTCTAATTCTTTGGTACAGTGAGGAATCTGGGGGCTATTTAAGCTCAATTTTAAGTCAATGTCCTCTTTCAACAGAAGACAGGCCTTGGTAAACAAAATATCTGAAATAAAAGAAATAAAGCATTGCCAAGTAATTGCTCTTGGTCTTTTAAGGCTGTTAACCCCCCAAAGCAGTTACACATTTAATGAGAAGGACAAACTAAAATTAAACCATGGGAATGGTTGTATGGCGTGTTGTGTATGTGTCATACTGACATGTAATGACCTTGCTGAGCAGAGGAGAATGTTCATGTTCTGGGTGAAATCAGGGAGCCTTTGGAGAGAGAGCCCTCTAACACTCTGTGAACTTGGGGTGCAGCTCTGGCATCAGTCGCCTGTGGTCTCTCCGATACCCCTGAGTCTCGTTTAGCTTGATTTTCCATTCCCTCTCTCGCCGGCTTCCTCAAACCCCTCACCCCGCTCTGACAGATCGAAGGAAATAAGGGTCTGTAAATTGGCCTCCGTGGCACCGGCCCCGTGTACTTTTGAATCTACATCAGGAGAGGCCTTCCCATGGGCTGCTCTCTGCGGTCCAAGAAGCTGATTTTATTTTGCGTTTTTAATGGCTCATTTACATTTCAGAGAGTGCTTTGTTGACTTGAAGTAAAACCATATATCTCCACTCTGCTTTTGTTTTTCCAAAAACCAAAATGAGGAGTTCTGCCTTTAAAAGACAGTTTGACATTTAAATCTGGGCTTGGAATAGCAGTAGAGGCAAAAGTCAAATACAGGATCATGCTCGATATACAATGATAACTGAAAAATGGGTAAATTAAAAAGAAGAAAGTCTTAGGGCGTTCTGCTTGTTTTGGCTGTATTCAGAGATGTCAAAACACGCTCACTTATGCCGACGGATGATAGGTCTTTCACCATGTCAGTTTTAACCATTATTTATTTATGTATTTCAGCATTTCAAATATTACCTGAAGTCAAGCCAATTACTCCACTGTTACGTGTGTCCTCTTGTGTCATAATATTTCCTGTGGTGACACTGATACATTATGCGGAAGTCATTTGAGCTTTGGTGCTGATCTTGTATCAGATCTATTAGGGGGTTGAGGAGGGTGTGAGATAGCTTATCTATAAACGGAAATATCCTGTCCAGATGAAAATGTAGTGTAGATATAAATATCAATGATTGTAACTATTTTCATAACTCATAGCTACCTTTTGCTTCTGTCTGTCTCCCTTTTTTAAGTTTAGTTTACTGTAATCAGTTTAGTTTTATGCAATCTATGTCGCCTTCCTCTTCTAAGGCTTTTATTTACTTTACTTACATCTTATATATCCTCACTTGGCCCCAGTCTCTCCCTCTCTCTCTCTCTCTCTCCTTCTGCCTGTCTTTGGTTTGTTTGTCTACTCTGCCTGCTCTGTGGTGAGGAACCTGAGCTTGTCTTTGCAGAAGGTGAAAACCCGCAGAAACACTCTGATCCCCTGCAGGCAGCTCAGTTTTTCCACCGGTAGCCAAAGACATTTGCCTTGTGCACGACACGTGTTCCAGTGGCCATACATTAGGCCTGCAAAAACACACACACATACAAACACACACACACAGAGACACACACATAGACAGAGCAGATTTCAGATTAGGTTGTCACTCAGATTCTGTAGGTGCTTTATTAGGTTTGCCAAGAGGAGGTTAAAAACTGAAGCTAGCTAAACACTTCAATCAAATTTACTTTGCCGAATATTCACACAACAATAGAAGATTATGCGGCTCAGTTTCTGCTGTGTTCACCGTCACAGAGAAACCTGTGAACTGCGATAAGCTTTTTCTGATGCCCCTTCCAGCGTTGCTGCTGTAGCTCGCCAGGCGCTGAAAGTGAGAGGGTGAGAAGTCCCTGGCTGCCGTGAGTTCAGGCAAGGCTCAGCTCATGTGTACCGGGGAGAGTTTAGAGCTGAACAGGAGTGCAGCAGAAACACGAGCCCAGCTCAGTGGCTCAGTGGCTCAGCGACTCAGCGACTCGGCTCAGCGGCTCAGCTCAGCCCCAGCCAGTCCAGTCCACCTCTGAGCCCTCTACCATGTTTCTGAATACATTCCTACTCATAATGTCCCCTCATGTTTTCATGTACGGCTGCGATAAACTGGGCAGGGAGTTAGAGGCTGTTAATCTAACACAAATCTTGATTTTGGAGTCTGAAGAGTGGCAGTCTATCATCATTTCAGATTTAAATTTTCTCCTTCATGAATTAAGTTTTATGTCCTCTCAGTTCATCATTTCGAACTCCTCAAGGGTGAAGAGCACATAATAACTATGTGTAGAGATGTCTGTGTACTTGAATTTGAGTAATGAAATGAAAATGGAGGTCTGGGTTTATCAGCAGATTTCCCGCAGTTGTTGGCTATTCCCAGTGATGAAAATTGATTTCCCAAATCAGCTGATCATAATTTGCAGAACAAATTCATTCCTTGGTATTAATTATTATGTATTTAGTCAGTACTGAAAAGTCAGGATCAATTTGTTGTGACTAAAAAATCATTGGAGAGGCTGGGCACACCATACATAGAACATGCAGACACCATATCCACCAAAGGATAGCCTACATCTAGAAATAAAGGCCTGCCTGTAATAAAAAGCCTGCCTAAAATAAAAGCCTGTGTCTGGTGCAGTAACTAAAGGCCCTGGCCATTATTTAAGGAATTACGGTACCACCATTAACTGCTTATTAAGATGCATGTTATTAACATGTCAGCTATTTCTTAGTCAATACAAATCACTTGTTAATACCTTATTCTGCATGACCTTATTCTACTTATAATAGACCATTCAGTTAAGATTTCTCCTTCTAATTACCGCTTCATAGTAAGTAAGTTAGCTGTTGTATATGAATTGTGATCTCAATATGCTTTGCTCAGTAAGGAGCCTATGAGGTGGTAGTACAGCAGGAACTGCTATTCTCAATCAAAAAGACATAATTAGTGACTTATGTTGTTCCAATGACTAGACCATCTTTTCTAAGTATTATTGTAGGAGAATAACTTCCTGTTCCCGTATAGGATCTTATAAGCCCCATACTAACCAAAGCATGTTAAGATCATAATTCATATTCAACAACTAACTTACTAACTACAAATAAACAGTAATTATGAGTTTATATTGGATAAATTCTTAGTTAATGGTTTATTATGGGTAGAATAAGGTCAAGCAGAATAAGGTATTAATAAATGTTTTGTAATGACTAACAAATGGCTAATATGTTATAAATTTGCTTGTTAATAAGCAGCTAGTTAATGGTGAATATGTGTGTGCTAAAATAAGGTGCCACCATATATACTACATCCTATATGCTATAATGCATTCTCCCTCTCTTTCTGGGAGCTTGCCAAACTGGTCTGTGCCAAACATTCAGAGCCCCCTGCATGTTGCTTCAATGGCTCCCCACCTTACAAGGCTGCAGCTGCACATGAAAGGCAGCGTCTCTCAGCACATCTATTCAGTAGCTCCTTGCCTAACACACTGTGTTTGTGGGAGGCTCCTTTGGTACACACAGCCAGATAAAAGCACCACCGATAAATTGGGGGTGCATATGGGTGGTGGGTGGCAATGGAAGGAAAATGGGGTCGGGGGGGGGGGGGGGTACCAAATACCTTTGCTGTGAAGAAAAAACTCTTAAAGAGGCTGCGAGGCTGCGAGGCTGCTCGTTCATCTCCAGCCATCTGTGTGATTGCTGCAGTGGTTTTGCACATCTGGGAGCTCTTCAGACGAACGTGTTCCACGTTAGACCGCACACGACCCACCGCTAAACGCACCGCCATTTCAACAAAGCCGTTTATGAGGGTCAGGCCATGGCATACTCTTTTGTACCTGCCAGGTCTATGAAACCACAAAAATGCACTTTAAAGAAAAGCATTGCAACATATTTTTTTCTTTCAAAATTTTCATAGAATACTTGTCAGTCCCCCTTTCTGTGCTTGAAGAGGCATATTTCTCAATGAAATGCTAAGGGTGCTATTCTTTGATGACCACCCCCCAATCTGAGGCACACACACACACACACACACACACCACATCACACTATGGGTACATACCCCACCTCTCACATCCAATAAGGCTGAAAGGCTTTCCCTCATTTCCCTAACACCAGCCCAGGGCAAAGAACACGTGAACGAGGTAATGGATGGGGGAAATCCCCTGGCCATGGTTTATTGATGAAGTCAAGGTCTTTTTTTCACTGCTGAATCTTAACTAAAGCAACTGACAGATTTAATTCTTTATTTTCCTTGCTGTCAATAATGTAAGACAGTTGCTGAAGTGGCTGGGGGGTAGGGCACTTTATATGTGTATGTGTGTGTGTGTGCGTGTATGTGTGTGTGTGTTGGGGTGTTGGGAGGTTGGGGGGGGTGTGGGGGGGGGAGGGGGTTGGGTTGGCCCAAGGCGTTCATTCAGAGTTTACAGTCATGTTCACAGTGCAGTTGTCTTCCCAGGTCATTTATGTGCCTCCTGGTCCCTGCTGTGCTGTTCTTAGTACATGTCCACATGTGCATTTCTGTCAGGAATGTGTTTGTAGGCGTGTGTGTGTATATATATATGTGTGTCTGTGTGTGTGTGTGTATGTATGTGTGTGTGTGTGTGCGCATATTTCTGAGCTAAACCACCATGAGCGAAACAGAGGGTGTGCCGGATGCCATATAGGTGTCACTAAAACTTGCAGGCAGTGGAAAAAAATGAAGCCGCCTTTTCCACCATATTTTTGTCATCACTTTAATGTCTGTCATCATTAAAGCATGCTCTGAGCAGTCATTCCATCCCACAGGAGAAATGAGCACTGTGTATTTAGCAAGAGTGTGTTTATGTTGACATTTTGCGACGGTTGTGTGTGAGTGTGTGCTCCAGTGGTGTGTGTGCAAGTGTGCTGTTGGTGGTTAGTGTTTGTGCCGGTAGTAATTATAAGTCTGTGTGCTTTACCTGTGCTTGTGGTAAAATTTCGGTTCGTCTCTTCCTCCAGCATACTATGTTATTGGTTGGACCTAGGCCCCAAGGAGGCAGGTGTGTTTGCCTCTGTGAGTATGACTGATTGTAACGCTCTGCCCTGTGAAAACATTTTCCCCACTTTTTTCTTTTTTTTTTTGCCCGGCTGCCTGCACTAAATCATTTTCTCCATCACGATTGACTCTCTCTGGCATGGTTTTTATACACAAACCGTTTCCATGCTCCGTTAAGTGTGAGAGGAGTGATACTAAAGGATTACACAGAAAGTCTTTGCGGCCAAGCACCATATGAGGATCAAATAAATAATGCATTTTGTTTGCCTGCCTGTCAAACATGTCACAATTTAGGGCCATAATATCCCAGAAAATGGGACAGTACATCATAGGCTAAGGAAGGAAGGCTCTGTCAACAACATAAACAAACATTATTCTTCTTGTCTCACACACAATGGTAATCCACTTAGTGTTCATGTGCTTTAATCCGAGTTGATGACAAGATGTGGAAAAGCAAATCTGTTGTTGACTAAACAGCCAAGAAATTCACAAGTGGTTCTATCTAATGCTGCATTTTTGTTTTCTTGGGATTATGGTTTCAACCTATCCTTTAAATATTACAGTAGCAAGATGTTTGAGAGCATGGTTTCTGTGAGTACAATTGGAAAGCATATGGTAAATTATTTATTAATCACTTGTATAATATTTATGGCATTGATCTCGCTGGAGTACATTAGGCATTCAGTGGTGTCAATCATTTCAAGGCTTTTGTTGAGGTTTGTGCACATACAGTATCTGATATGGCTACCTGTTTTTCTTGTAAACATTGTTCAACCCTTCCCTTTGGTTTCCTGCTTGACTATAGGACCCCAAATGACCAAATGTCGTATACCTCAAGATTCCATGCTAATTTCACAATCTATGTGGCAGTCAGAATCTTAATCTTCAATATAGCCTCTCCCTGACCAAATCATTTCACACTCTCTAATTGGAACCAATTGTGAGTAATTGAGTCTGGTTATTGTTGGAGACCGCTCACGCTAAGTCAACACACCTGTGAGAAACAAATTACTGTCCACATCATTTGATGAAAGCCTTAATGTCTCGTGTCCGTCTGCCTGCTTCGCTATGCTAGCCTCCTTCCCAGATGGTTTGCCTGTTTAATGGGTTTAAGCTGAGTCTTTAGGCTTTTTATCAACCCTTTTTCCCCCACCATATGAAACAGATACGCTAGAACTGATGCTTTTGATTTTTGGCAGGAAAATAAAATACGAACTTAATAGGTTTTTGTGCTTCACTTCAGACATCGGTGGCTAGCTTTCTGTGTGTGTGTGTGTGTGTATATGTGTGTGAATGTATGCGTGTCTATGCAGAACAAAGGACGAATGATTTAGAATGACATCATGCGGTGTTTCCAGCTCATCGGTTCACTGTGAGGACATCACAAACTTTCCGTATGGAGCGGAAGGACGCAGAGAGCCCACTGAGTGTGTGTGTGTGTGTGTGTGTGTGTGTGTGTGTGTGTGTGTGTGTGTGGCTTGACAGGATGAGTTCCATATTCATGCCTTCAGCCAGCTCACCTTGAAAAGAATCATTGCTGCTGTGTTCCTTAACACCTGTGAAAGGCATCAGTGGGCCCAGGTGTCCCACCAGAGACTTCCAAATATGGAAATGTGCCATTTCGGGACAGTTTTTTGGGTGCTCTTGACACTTGAAGCAGATTATGTAATGGCAAATGCAGAAACTTGTGTACAAAAAACAATTCATAATCAACATTACCATCCCAAATTATTTTAAATAACATTTTAATTGACAATTTGATTACTTTTGCAGGCAAAATGAGCGAATGTGAAATAGTTTCTTCAGGGAGCTCTTGCATCGCAGACAATAGTTTGAGTCATAAATTAAAGCAATGTGAAAAGTGTATGCAGCTGTCCCACTCTGACCTAGCGCCATCTTTAACTTGGGGCAGCTCTCAAAACTAATCAGAGAGAAAAAATTCTTGAATATGGATGGATATTTGGCTTAGTCACATAGCCACACTTGGCAACCAATTGAAGTAAACAAAAAATAATTCTTTTGAATGTGATAAACATCTCTGTCCAATAAATAGCCAGGGAGATGTGTGTGATACAAGTGGGTGGTGATGGTGGTGAGTGCTAACAGGAAAATATGATATCTAGGACAGGAAATTTTGGTGTACATAAGCCAATTAGGATGTTATTTATATAATATTGCATTTTTAATTAATATACAAAAAAATCCATGAAATCTCACTACAAATAAATCCATTTTGGATGTCTAAAGCCACACGAATTTGAGTGAGAAAAGGTTATGCCACTTTTCAAAGCCAAACCAAATCTGTACAATGTTTGTTTGGTAAGTTATGCAATAAGATATTTTCATTAGACTTGCCAGGTATGTTTCTGGCATGTGTTCAAGTGGCCATAGCTTTTCATGGAAATACTAGTGGTGCAAGGCCTCACTCAGCGACTGGGATGAGGTAGACCAGGGGAAAGAGCGATTCACATGACTGTCTAATTCAAGCCAAACTGCTATTTTGTTGCCAAAGTCAATGTTGGCTTTGGGTTTTTCCTCAGTGTTGTCATACCATTTCAGTTAAAAAAAAAAAACAGATATCCGTGCTGAATGATCCTCGCAGAACCAAGAAACCTGGATCCAAATTGGGCTTTCTACCAGCATGTGCCAGAGGATATGGACCCTTCACATCCACTATAAAGTGACAAACCCAACTTAGTGGCTATTTGAGTGAACACAAGATTTTTTACTGCTCACTATGATGAACACACCATTGACATAATGGATGCAACATAAGAAATGTATTGTGACTAAAAGTGACTATGAGGATGTACCAACATGGTGTCATGGACAGAAAAGAAAATTTTGGACAAAATAATCAACTTTGCACTGTTTTTTAATTACATTTGTACTGTTGTGGTTGCATATTTCTTTAAGGCTTTGCAGTTGTCAAGTAATGGAACCTGCTTGGCTTTAGTTGGCAAGAACACGTATATTCAGGTAAAGGAAACAATCCTTGTATTTTTCTCATTTTAAAAGCTATTTTTATTAGGTCAACCAAATACATCATCAGATATAAACTTCTTTAAATGTAAATATAGTTATAGTTTTTCTCCGTGTTGAGAATAATCTATGATCAACATTTACATTCTTGTTGAAATCTGACAAAAGTAGTTTGATTACATAAGATATTTTAATATAAAGTTTGAAATGGTTTGTGTTTTGACTTGCATATTGTCAAATTACCTGAAACGATGGCCATATTTGTTGCGCCAGATATCAATTACTATAATTGGCTTATGCCTTTGGGTGTTATGAACAGCAAGTCAAAGAGGTTCAGTCAGCAATTCCAGCTCTGACATTTTTTTTATGTATATAATTATTTTATATTTCAATGTTGTATTCAAAATCACCTTTAGGGGTAGATGCATTAATTTATTAATTAATTTAAGTCGGTAGCATCTCTTTCATATAATCTGGTTCTTGTCAGTTTTATTTCCTTAGCTCTGTCATATGCAATCTTTTTTGTCATTATGTTTGTTTCTATTGACATACTATCAGATAAATGTTTTTGGTTTGTGCATCAACCGTGACTTGCAAAATGCAATCTGGACAGATCACCCTTTACAAGCCAGGCAGCATTAGCTGAAATAACATTATCTTAACTGCGCTAACCAACACCCATCTTTGCAACAAAAGTGCCTGTGTTAGACTGACTGGCACTCCACATTCCTCTCCCAGAGCAGTCAGGTTATATGCAGGTCATCTTCAGGTTCCAGTGTAAAGCAATCTTCACATGTAGGAGATGTTATCACTGCAGGCACAGGCCCAGTAGACACCTTGAGATCAGGGACAGGTGCGCAGACAAAGACGGCCATTACTAGAGATGGAGTTTCACAGGTGACAGCAGAATATGTGGGTACTGAGCTCAGTGCAGGTGCACTTAAAACAGGCTGTGGAACTGGAGGACACATGGCACTGGTTAGCAAGGTAGGGTGACAGAGGTATGTGCAAGGAAAAAAAAAGAAGGAAATGTTGTTTGGTGTCCCAGGTGGTCTTGGCTCACTCTCATCCTACTTGTTTTCCTTCAATCAGTTCATCTGAATTGTGAATTGAAGAAAAAAAAACACTTCACAAAACCCATTGTCCTCTGGAATGCTCCACATTGGGAAGCCTGAGATTGAGTGAGAAAGTTCACATTTCTCGAGATAGGCACTGTAGTGTCAGAAAAAAAAGGGGCAGTCCAGGGTCCTGGACGTGGAGACATACCACACCCAGAGCTCCATGTTCCGTACATGTAACAGCCAGGGCACAAGAGCACATGCAGGCCCGGGATGACCTCATTATTTTTTCTTCAAATATCTGTCTTCCAGAATGCCTCAGAAAAAAAAGTATAGGAAGGGTGGAAATAAAGAACGTTCAGTTTGTTTTTCCTCTGCCAATCAAATCTCTCTCAAATCTTGCTCTGTCTCTCTCTCTCTCAATAACCCACTCATTCATTTGCACCCCTCCTTTTCTCTCTCACTCACTCACTTTCACTCACTCACTGATTTCTGCATTCACTCACACATGCCTGCACGTGCTTGGAAATAACCTAAATTATTCTGACAAGTAAATTGGGTGCATTTTATTGTAGAAACCCTCACTCTAACAGTAAGTATCCCATATGCACATCAGGCTTTGTGAAGACAATTTGAGACATACATGAGCAATGATTAAATTAATAAACTGAAAACATTACATTGTCATTGCAAGTCATTGCACATCATATATCGCACCAGGACATCCATGCACATTTAACATTTAGGACCTCATAAGTAAAAAGTAAAAAGTTACTGTATTTGGGCAGCGCATACACCACTAGATGATGTTCCTCCAAGTGAATCTATTTCAGGAAGCAAAAAACATCATTAAATCCCTGAGGCTACAAAATCCGAATCCTGCATGAACTTCTGTAAGTTATACCCTTTTTTGATATGTCCACTTTGTGTGTGTGTGTGTGTGTGTTTGTGTGTGCAATGTGGGTCCCTCTCATTGTAAGCAAAGGAGTAAGAATTCCTTGACACAATGATGCAGGGGGGTAATTAGATCTGTTTCATGCAGGGCCCCTGAGTGTCCCGCTGTCTGCGGGAGCGCTCCCTGGCCTAAAGGGAGGCAGGGCTGGAGGAGTGTGTGTGTGTGTGTTAGTGTGTGTGTGTGTGTTTGGGGGGAAGGGCGCCCCAAACTGAAGATTAGGTTACGGTGAGCTGCGGGCTGCCCCAGATGAAAGACCGTGAGGTGGACCACGGGTGTTATTATATGCTGGGTGACCGCAGAGAGGAGAAGGCAGAGGTAACAGGTACAATACTTTCACACCATAAAGGGGCAGATATGTGAGACGTGACACATTGTTTGATATTTAATATGGAGCGTGGAGCATGCACAGTCCTTGGAATTTGTACCCAGCCAACATGGCCACTTTGCCATTACATTTGGAGAACACTTTTATCTGCTAAAAGACACTCAAGACTAATGCAAACTGTGACATGTTCCCTAATTATCTTCTTGTGAACTTGTCTTGTGAACAAGACAAAAGCATCCATTTCAAAATGGGAGTGCGCAGATAAGGGCAGACAGTGAAGCAGAGGAGCCCTGTATTTGGGTGAGAGCTGACAGCAGCGCAGGGGACAGCAAAGTGCTCTAAGCGGTTGGTTAAGAGACAATGACAAAAAAAGCACTGAAGTAAAAGGAAGTCCCAGACAAATCAAAGGCAGTGGCCTAATGTGTGTGGCATATCTGAGTCTGAGCAGGCCTTTTTGTGGGCTGGACATGCCGTTATGATTAATGGTGCACAATGAAACAAGATCACCACTTTATGAACACATGATGAACATTTAATGATGCAGTTATGTTTCAATATTCAAATAATTTCATGCAGCAGTTGTTTTGCACTGAGGCATTAGCAGTTCTTTCAACATCATGGCTTGAAGTCAACTCACCAAACCGAAAAATCTGATCGTGGTGTTTTTATACACTATTCTGTCTTTTAGCCCCATTTCAAAGTCTCTATGGCTATACAAGATCTTTTAGTCATTTATCATGTTATGCCATAGGTCAGCCTACAAAATCCAAAGCGCTCAAGAAAATCCTCTGCGGTCAAGCCATGTGAAACTGATGGAGTTGGGGTTTTAGGAAAGGAAAAGGAAATTGCTTGAGACGTGACAGTCAGTGGCAGATGAAGTGAGCGTGGATTTGGCCAGGCAGTGTGGATTTGGCCAGGCAGTGTGATCTGGGGCTAGGAGAGGACAAAGGGAGCTCCACTGAGGCCCACGAGGACCCTGCTGAAGAATGAAGGGTAATTTTGTAGTTCTTCGACAAAAAATTGGATCCCTTCCACATTGGATCCCATTCTCTTTTCAGGAAAGCAGATCCCTGAAACCAAATGCTTAATTACACGCAATATGATCTGTACTGGACAGCCACAGATCAATATTTACTCATAAATTCACGTTTTTTTTTTACCTCCGTGGTGATTAATGCTTGTGGGAGTCAGGCAAGGAGCTGAGCCTCCCATGTCATTTATGTGAGTGAGGTATCAGCATTGTTTTTCTTTTTTATTTGAGAAGTCTTTCTAGCACTGGTGAAGAGATTTCACCTTGGTTGGTTTTGGCAGAACATCCCGGGGCCTTTTGAGGCCTGTCTCGTGGTGTAAAATGAGGTAGGGATTTAAAAGAATGCATTGCACAAGTTGGTAAGGAATGTTTATCACAAGCCGCTGCTACGTAGTAAAGCCTAGGTGGTTGCATGGCCTTGAAAAGCCCTCATAACCAGAGGACCATGAAGGAACAAGACAAGTCTGCCTACTAAAGGATGGCAGGACTCTATGTGTGTGTGCGTGTGTGTGTGTGTGTGTGCAGAATGTTCCAGACTTGCTTACAAGAGGTACTTTCAGTTATCCTCTGAAGCTTTTGATACAGTTTGGTTGCCAGAGGATGGCTGTCAATAGAATAGTTTGGGTTCAAGGTAAATGACTTCACACATATTCAGCAATCAGAGAGGTATGAGTAGCAGGGTACACACTGGTCTTTTTTATACTGTATGTAAGAAAGACAGTTTTATAGGAAAGACAGTTATTATGTTTACTTTTCTTTTACAGAGGATGGGGTTGACCATAGATAGATAGAGGCAACATTCAAAATCCTTATGTTTAGTCTTCTATATGTGGATATATGAAACATGGATGTGTGTGTGTGTGTGTGTGTGACAGTCTGTGTATGTGTGTAAAGTGTTAACAGGGTGCAGCTATGGCAGCATTTCACACACTGTTTGCTTAATATACCTCAACATCCCCCTCAGCCAGAGAGTCAATCTCTGAAAGCCACTGTAGTCTGCCCTGAACACCCAAACGAGTCTGTGGCTCTGTGCCTTGGGAGACGTCAGGGATTCAAAGCAAATCTCTCTTCTCCACTCGGTCTGTCTTGAACCACCTGAGCTGGACAAGCTGCTGTCAAGGTCAGACCCATTATAGCTTACACAGCGACAGCTGTGTTTATGGTTAGTCCAGTGGCAGTGAGATATTCAGAAGCTGCGTGAAGACAGGGAGAGACTCACACTGCAGTGCAGTGAGTTCACGCCAAGGGCGATCCGTTGTGCAAAATGACGCACCTCAAGTGGGTGGGCTTGTCATTCTGAGTGCACCTGATTTCTGACGTCTACCACTTTCTCTTTTTTCCTCTCCAATTTGGGCGGTCTCCATAGAAATTAATGTTTTTGTTCAGTATACACAGGCTGGCTGTCTCAGTCAGACACGCAAACAGAACACACACACATTTCCTCTTTCTCTTCAGTGGGCATGCGTGCGCACACACACACACACACACACACACACACACACACACACACACACACACACACACACACAGACAGACTTAAACACCTGCACAAAGTAGTCAAGAGAATCCCTGGTGATAATAAATGTTTTAGCACCCATCATCTGGTAATACTCGAGCACTGTTAGCTATTTACATGCACATAAAAATAAAAGAGTGCAAAGCAACAGGACCCAAGCAAGGTGGCAATCTGAAGTTACAAGAGAACACCACCATTTTCCACATAAACCCTGGCCAGGAGGCCAAATGCTTGTAATAGAAAAAGTGGACCACCAGGATTTCAAGGACCTTGTTTGCCAGGACAAATTGAGGCTGCTATTGTTGGTTGCTTTCCCCTTCTGCAAACAAAGGACTCCTCATGGTTCAAGGGAAATATTTAAAGAAAGGATTGATGGTTAGCGAGTGCTCATTGGAACCTTGATATAAGTGCTTGTTGCTGTTTACTCTACGGGCTTGTTTGTGTAAGATTATATGCTTGTCGAATGAAATGGCAGGCCAAACAGAAATGGTGGGCCGCAGTGTCCTATTCAATTCCAAACTGATTCTCGTTTTTAGTCGGAATGGGTTTTGAGGGTCGGATACAGAGAGGGCAGGGAATGCTGAAAATATCCAGCCAGAGTTCCAGAGACCATTTAGGTGAAGAAGCCTGCCCAATGAATATTTACACAATCAGAAATCTCCCTGCCATGCCTCCATAACCTCTAGACTAAACAATACTACTCCACTTGAACCCTTATGCTAATACAACCTCAACTGTCCTATTTTTCTTCAGCTGCATGTCACACAAAATGATGTACGACGGAGATATATGCATGAATTGCGTCATCCAAATGCGAAATCAACACATTGTTTGACATGAGTGAAGCTTGTACCTGTAGATGGTATTTCCTCCTGACAGCCAGGGGGTCGGTTTATAATGGATATGTGTCTGTGTTATTGAGAAATGCCTGAGCTGAGGCTGATTATCTGTGTCTCTGATAGGCACATGGCACTATCGCAGAGTCTGCTCTTGTTTCCGACCCACTGGGAGGAAGCATCCTTATTCTGTCAGTACAGTTGCTGATGCTACCTGGCTGACAGCCTAGGCTCCACAGCCCCAGGATACAAGGATGAAAACACACACACACACACACACACAGCCTGGGCTCTACAGCCATGGGACACAAAGATGAAAAAATTGAGAGAGAACAATGGCTCTTGCCACCCCCTCATGGCGGAAACAGATTGATCTACACATGTGTAGCACACACACACATGCAGACGCGCACACACACACACACACACACACACACACACACACACACACACACACACACACACACACACACACACACACACAAAGAGCTCAGATGTGGACCATGCACACACACACATGTTCACGCACATACATTGTAAAGTCTGACAGCACAAGACAAGTCCCAGAGGAGGTAAAGCTGGTTGCGTATGTGGGTTGGTGTATTGTGTCTGAATGTGTGTAGACTACAGCCAATTATTTTTGGTCATCCTGAAGCATACCTGTGTGAGTAGCCATTGTTGCTGAGTCATGTGTCCTGTGTGTAAAAGACCTAAAAAACATACACAAAGTCTACAAGAAATGGGCTGCTGCTGAGCACGCAAAAAAAATCCTACAATAATAAAAAAAAGAGGAGAACAATCAAAGGGAAAATACCAGCAGGTAATCTAATCAGAAACTGCTCTATTTAGAATGGTCAGATTAGGAATCAATACTCAGTAGTTTTAAGAACTGACACTGTCAAAAGAAAGGGTTTTAAAGGAGGACCTGTACTGGGTGTGCATGGCTGTTCTTCATTATGGGGCAAATGAAGATGTAGAACAGCTGTCTGGGGAGTATGCGAAATAATCAAATACTTCTCTGTCACATCCACTTTTTTTAACAACATTGTGTCCTTGAGTGCCCCCTCTCTCCCAGTCACAACCAGCCCCTCTTTATCTGTGGTTGTCTTTCACTTTTGGCACTTCCTCTCCTCCTAATCGATTGGCAGGGACACTGAAATGTGAGATGAATATGCTTTGGTTTTTGGAATCCAAGCGCACTCCTATTTCATTCAAACAGCACACAACTGAGAAAGGACTGAAGCTTCGATGGGCGCTGTAAGTAGGATATACTTTGTCACTGGCTTTGCAGAATTTATCAAATATGATCTTTGAATACAAAATATAATGTAAAGTGTTTTCCTTTTAAAAAAAATGAAATGCATCCATCCTACTAGGGCCAAAATAAAATTTAACAGCTAGTTCCACAAATATTGATTTGGTATTAACGGTGGTATTAACAGATGAATGAATGTTTACTAAATTCTTTCTCTGATAGACAGCATTTCTCTCAGATAGTCAGCATTCCCATATTAATGTTCACAGATTTCTTTTTCATCATGTGTTGAGGAAAAATTTATATCTCTTAAGTAAAAAAAGGATACAGCATATCATCAGTCTAAGAATGATTGCTTGCTCTAAAATCTTTAGCTCTAGCAAAAAATGTACACTATCAAATCATTGCCGAAAATACTTGAAAAAAGCCAGAGGAACACTGAGAGCACATTCTTCGGTCTGGGACCATAATATATCTATTTGGTTCAGAGAAGGTCAAATGTGTTTGGTATGAATCTTGCCATGTCTAAAACACTTGATCGAACACACATTGTATGGACTACCACTCTGTATGCTTACTTGGAAGTGTAGCAAACACATCCCTGCAAACAGTGGTTAAACTAGTAGTTGTTCAAAGGAAAATACATGATCATAACCTTAGACACTGTGCAAATGCAGATACCATCCTTGGTTGTGTGTCATATAAAGCCCACCCCAGATGAGCATGAGATGAGCATTTGAATTTGGCTGTTTGAAAACCAGACGTGCAACTGCATTCTGGAACATCTGTAGCAGTCTCACAGCACAGGCTGGTAGGACATTGCAATAGTCAGGGCGAGAGATGGTCTGTACCAGGAACTGAGTTAGGTTTGGTATGGTCTTCCTTATGTTAAATAGAGAAAAGTGGCAAGAGCTACAGAGGCAACATGGTCATCAAAGGTCAGCTGGTCATCAATCATGATGCCCAGGTTTCTTGCAACCTTGGTGGGAGCAACAGATAGGGAGTCTATTATAACGCTGATGTTGTGTGTGCTGATGTTGGTGTGATGTATGGTTTGCTTGGCTGGGATGACCAACAGTTCAGTTTTGGAGAAGTTTAATTGGAGGTGATATTCTTTCATCCATGCAGATATGTCAGAAATACAGTCAGAGATTCATGTTGACACCATGGAGTCACTGAGGAAAAGAAAGATAGAGCTAGGTATCATCTGCATAGCAGTGATAGGAGAAGCCATGTAAGTGGGTGATTGGACCCAATGAGGCGGTGTACATGGCAAAGAGATGGGGACCCAGCACTATGCTTTGGGGCACCCCTGTAGTGAGGTGATGTAGTGCAGATGTTTGTCCTAGCCATGACACGTTGAACGATCGCCCAGTGAGATAGGATTCAAACCAGGAGTGTGCTTTGCCTAAGATGCACATATTTGCCAGGTTGTTCAGTAGCATACGGTGGTTCACCGTATCAAGTGCTGCTGATAGGTCAAGCAAGATGAGTACTGAGAACTGACCTGCTGCTCTGGCTTCTTTTAATGCTTCTGTCACAGAAAGAAGCACCGTTTCAGTGGAGTGGCCACTTTTGAATCCAGAATGGTTGGAATCAAGTAGGTTGACACCATAGTGTAACTAGTATCCTGTATCTTCCTATTTGAAAAAGGGGGGTATTCAGTCTGCTGTAATAGGGCAGGGGAGTATTCAGTTAGCTGTAATATGCTAACCTGCCACCTAATTTTGCTAAATCTGCAATTCAGAATGAATGCAATTAATATAAATTGATAATGTAAGTGATGTTGCTCAGGGGTTAAGTCATAGCAGGATGTATTTAGCAACTTTTTAAATTTTGTACACTTTTGTGTCTGAGTTTAAGCACAAAATGCATATATGCCGTGTTGTTCTATTTTGTATAGCTGAAATGTCATTCTCCTTGAGGGCAAATGGCTGAATAGTACATTTAAATATTTTTTTAATACTAACTCAACTAGTATAGACAAATACCATATTGCATTAATGTTGATCTACACTACATTTATGACCTACTGTATACACTGAATAGGTAGACCACTTGCATGATCACAACTGTAATAATTATTAACATCGCCACTGGTTCCATCGGTTTTTGTGAGTCTACATGAACTCTCTATCTTGGAATATCCATTGTTTTTCGACCTGTGTTATGTCCATCAACATATTCTCAGAAATCGCCTCAGCAGCCCTGGTCTTGAAATATTCATTGTTGGTTTTGATCATGGAGGAGCTATGGTGTAGCAATGAAATTAATGCTGTGGCTGAATGCTAACAGTAGCTGTCAAAGTGTCATCTGGTGATTGGCAGAGAAGGCTAACAAAAAATGGCTCACAGATGAGAGAGAGAGAAAGAGAGAGAAAGAGATACAAAGCCAAGGTGGAGAGAAAGACTAAAAAAAAGGGTGGAATACTGTGGCTCTTAAACTCTTCAGACATTTTGTTAGGTTGCCAAGATGGTGGAATATCATTCATATCAGGTGGCTTTGAGGTAGTCACTGAATGTGGCTTCAAGCGAATGCTTGAATGATTCCCTGTCTTCTCTCCCTCTCTGTCTTTCTCCCCCGATGTTGACTTGGAAATGGTCTGGATGTGTAGTCTGTATTTCTATCAGTGTGCCATTGGAGGCTTATGTGACAACTAGTGATTTGTTTGAAACAAACAGTGCTATTTTTGGCACGTTGTTCTCACTCATCACCACGCTCTGCTTCCATATAAAGTGATGTCTGCAAGTCTGCAGCTGCCATGTTTACCGCAGCATCTTTTACTCATTTTTATTTCACGATATTTGTATGAGCAGTATGCAGCAACTGGTCAGAAAAGAGAGAGAGAGAGAGAGAGGGAGCACAGTGAAAAGTTAATGATATGTATGAATCCACATGACCAAGCGTCCACATTACCTACCACATATTAAACAATTAATCTTTTCCTACTTTTCCTAATCTTTTTCTATGTCCCCTTTAAAGGGAATGGAAAACCATTTTTAGCTTAACTTTGTTGAATTAGGAGAGGTTGAGCATGGCCACAGAGCTGTCATGAACATGAAACATGATTGTGCCCTCCTAGGAAAATCTGGAACTTTGAAATAAACGCTACATAATGGGTGAATTTGAAAAAGCCTAGTCGTGACGTCATATGTCACAAATCAACTGTAGTTCAATTGTGGTTGCCAAAGAGGTTACCATTTAGCCAAAATGGACCATTTCAATCCCAAGCCTAAATATAAGGTTGTAATCGAGGTTGTAAAATTGCATTTTATCTTATTTTTGATTAATCAAAGTTGAATATATTTTATTATATCATCAGAAAACAATTTACAATACTCCATTCATCAATGCTTTGTCACCTTTAAATAATTGAATAATATTCTTAACTATTTTTACCCACATAACTGAAGCACATTATGAAGAATTCTATGCAGCGGCAGTTGGGCTGACACGTTATTGAGTAAGAAAAAGGGACTGAAAACCAGCTGGCAAGACCTAAATTACATGAATGTTTATTCCTAAAGCGCAGTTGAAGACTGAATGAGTAAATGAGACAGAGTAAATGTGTCTGCCTTGTCTTTCAACATTTTGATTCCATCGAAACGCTGTCAGGGGTGGCACTGAGTAAATGATCATTCAGTCCAGCTGCCAGATGCTCAGCGTTGATCTCAAACGAGGCTGAACCAGCAGGAGTTAAAATGTCTCCTCTCTGCTGTTAAAAAAGAAAAGGTAGGATTTTAATAAAGGCTCATACTAAACAAGAAGAAATGTTCTCGATTTTAGTGTGAAAAGTGTGTCACTACATTTAATGAGCTGCAGTTGTGAATTTCACGATTGCTCTTGTCAAAATGAAAAGGTGACGACCTTACATTTACTGTATAATTGAACAGTTTGAATAGCCATGGTTCTGCCTGTTTAACTTTGATGAAATCTAGGCTATCTAAAACACTTGAGTTTCAGAACCGTAGTGTACTTATATGGCATAGACTCTAAACTGCTTCCTCTGTTTTCTGCCATATTTGACTTTCTGACATTAAACACATCAATCATCTCCGAGTTCTTTTTTATAGAGTAGGAACATGCCATCCATGTACAAAATGACCTGTTTGTTGATAAATGCATTCAGAAAGAATGCTTCTGTTTTTTAGAAATGTCAAAATATTGAAGTTCAGTTTGCCTTTTTCTGAGGAAAAGTGAAAAAAGAACACCATGTTTGACCATTGCTTGCACATTTACTTCGCCAAGAGGTTCATGGTTTGTGTCTTAAGTCTGAATAAACAAACAGCCAGTGGTTTAATCTCCAACAAGAACAGGCTATGACTCAGCAGACTGCACATACAGTATTTACAACTAGGCAGTGAGTACAAATTAATGCCATATTTCTGCAATGATTTGCTTTAAATACTGTATATTCCCTATATAGCATGCTCTCCATATAGTTATTATTGTTAATGCTATAAGAAGAATTTCTGACCAAGGAACACAAGTTTCCTGAAACTTGGAAAATCAGATCCCTTGTAATCAGATGATTGACTCAATATAGTGAAGACCCAATACTAATTGCACTTCCCCCTTTTTTAAGATGAAGGCTAGCTTCCCACTGGAACGTTCTGTGGGTCCTCAGTTTCCCACTCAATAGCGCACCACTTTATGAGAACTGACTGCTGTTGAGAATCCACACACTTCTTTGTGGGTGGATAGGGGCAAAAAAAAAGGAAGATCTCTGAAAAAAGGAAGACCACTGGGTGGTTGTGGAGATTGCCAGGAATGTTTTACATCCATCCATTTGGGAACTTATTCAGCCCATTACGACAGAAAATTAGTGGACTTTGAAGTGGTTCGCTCAGATTTGGGCTCACACAGAGAAAGCCCAACCTGCTGGAACATAGCCGACATCTCCATTTCTAAACGGTATGGTACATTTGAAAGGGTCTTTTTCATAAAGAACCTTTTTCCTCCCAGAACCATATGCTTCTAAGGGTGACCGTAGGCCAGAGAGGGTTCTGTCTGACAATAGCTGCAGCCGCCTTTTAAAATGAACTATCCCATTAGGTGCATTCTAGTGAATAAGGACCCTGTTGAACAGTGACATATGTACTAATGAATATTCATGTGTCAGAGTGGGCCAGCACCAAGCACAGCTCCTCTCTAGCATTAAATGAGTCCCCTTATCCTTAGCTCATTATACACTTTCAATGTCAAAGTCCAACTGAGTACAACACAAAAAAGTATGACAAAAAAGTATGGCTTATCATCTAGCGCTAACTATGCGAACACAAAAAGGCAGTAGAATTGTGCTGTGGAATAATGCTGCCAGTTCCCAGCTATTCATTTTCCAATACACAAGAACAAGCTAGCACCAAAGTGTTGTGTCAAGTTCAAAGGAATCGTCAGTCATACAGTGGCATGCTGCTTGTGTACATTTGTATTTTAGTCTGTGAAAATGGTAGCTAAGGTAACAAAAAGGGGGAACATTTGCTATTGGTAACACTTCAAAAAACCTCTCCAACCATGCTCTGATACAGACATAGTGCATCATTATCCCCTGTCTTCACAGCCAGACACTCTGTGAACTAACATCACAAAAGGCAAATGAACAACAGTGTGTTTAATTGGTTTTGTTTTCTCATGGGTTTTTTTTGTCTTATGCAGCTCTTCTCTGTATGCATTCAAGTTGCTTTCCGAGTTGCTTTTCAAATAAGCATACAGTGTTCATCATTGTGACTTCATTGTGAAGGTTAAACATTTCAAAGTCATGATATCCAAAGGTTGCACAATGTTTATAAGCTCAATTTTAATACTGTAGTAAAAGACACACTGAAGTTTTCATACACATGACATGGCATATTCACCTATTTACTCTTGCTCACACACACACTTGTAGTATTTTATGACAGTGAAACCATCAACATCAGTTTGGTACAATGCAACAAAAGGCCAAGAGAAGTGTAGCTGACATCCCTCAGTGACTTAAAACAATAGTTCGGAGTCATTCCAATCATAACCCTGTTGTACAAGCTTGTCGAGTCCCGTCGGTAGGAAGGAGAATGAGAGAATTTTGTACAACATAGACCAAATACTCACAGCACCATTCAGTTGGTGTTAGCTGCCCGTTTACTATTTGGTCTACCGTTTTTCCAAATTCTTACTTTCTCCCTCCTACCGACAGCACTTGACAAGCTTGTACAATGGGGCTATGATTGGAATTACTCCAAAGTACTGCTTTAACTGCTGAACTTCAGTTACTGTGAACCATGAAAAGAATGTCCAAATGAACCTTAACAAGGATGTCATTGAACTCCCAAACTTTTAAAACCCTCATTCAGTTCATTTGGTTGATGAAAATAGTAGAATAGTATAGAATAGAAGAAAAAAAACATTTGCAGTGCATTCATTTTTAAGAGGATGTCAGCTCTGAATTTGTCAAGCAGAGTTTGAGTTTTCCAATCTCTCCAGTGCCCTGTTCCTCTGACACTTGTCTCTTGCACTCCCACCTGCCAGCTGGAGGGTTGGGCTGTATCAGATAAGATCAGCTCTGAAAATGAATGAATCTTCTTTTGCCTCTGGATGTATTTTAGAAACCCCAGTGGGACTGTGGAAGCCTCGGGGGGAGCATACACTCACTCTGCCCTGCAACTGTGAGTCTGGGATTATCGCCCCCACTTGAGGTCTCTGTCATCAGTCCCAGATGCACGCATTTCCCCTCACCGAGGAAACGTTCAAGGTCCCCTTTGAGGGGGTCCAGTGCAAAAAGGGCAATGGTAAGAGCTCTTGGTACAGAAAAACAAATCAAGATGTTTGTGTACTTGCACACAGCGATGTGGATGCACTATGGCAGAAACACACACACACGTACACACACACACACATATACAAACACAAACTAAGCTCCATTATTCCTATGCTCTACCCGCATATATAAGACATCTGCATCCCATTCGCACAAACCAGTGCCTTCCATCGTTAAATGCATCTTGATTAAGAACAGGGTGTACCAAGTACACTGCTCAAAACTGGAACTCAAGCATGCACAAAACACAGTCAACACAAGTCGTAAATAAGAGCTCGCTTGAAGGCACATCAGATGGTTGGCCTTCAGCACTGAGGTCTGTAATGAGGTTTTTATATAAGGGGAACACTGCTCTTGGAGTCTGGCGTAGAGGCAGGGTCATGGATCGGCAATATGGGAAAGCAATATTTCCTGGGAAAGCCACCATGGGAAAAAAAAGTGTCTCGCCAAAATGGATTTCCTGCTCTAATGCGATCCAAGCATCTTCTCTGACCACATTTGTTCTCCCTAGAGATGGTGTAGATTGATGAGCGATCAAGGAGCTAAATAAACAGCCACTTGAACTGAGGTTTATTCCATCAAACTAAAGGTACATTTTACTTGTGATGTAGGTTGAACAGCTTTGGGCTAAAAAATATATTGTACTTATACCAAAACATTACAGAGGAGTCACTTAGAAAGGGGCACAACATACTGAAATGGCCATGGCTTGCACATGCCCCAGAGGGAGTAGGCAGGAGATGGAACCATGGGTAAAAAACAGAGCTCCCATGGCTCAGGCCTGTTTTTCCCCCCTGCTTCCCTCACGCATCTCCAGTTGGCAACCACAACCAACAATGTTCACACAGGCCCTTGCTGAACTGTGCAGCTCTCCTCTTTCCTCTGTGCCTCTGTGGGGGTCTACTCTCTGTCTGCCTGCCTCTGTCATTTCATGCCCTGTTTGAAATAAGTGGAAACCTCTCAGCAGAGATTGCAAACTGGTATGCAACTACACCAGCACACACACACACACACACACAGAAAGATAGAGAAAGAGAGAGAGAGAGAAAGAGTGAATGGGAGAGGAGAAGTGAAAGCTTCCTGATTGGCACACACTTGCTAAGTCATCAGTAATGTAATAACAGTATGCCAGGTGAGAGCTGGAACATGAAGTGCCCCGATGGCACCCTAAGCCAGAGAGATCTTGATATTGACTCTGACAGAGCCTAAGGGCAAGGTGTTAAAAATGGCCTCTTCCTCATCTCAACCAATCATGAGCTGTCTGTCAGCCTCTCGTCTCATGACACCGGATTAGCTCCATAGCAGAGACATGCCACACAGAGTGCCTAGCACAGCCCCACACTATTAGAGGCAGGCTGCTCCAGGGCACTGTTTAATTGGCAGTCCCAGGCAGAGACACCATCTCCTGCCTTTAAAACAACCAGAAAGAGAGAGAGAGGAGCAGACAGGTTTGTTTGTGAAATCACGGCTCATTACCTTGCGGTTAATGAGTGGCCCACAAAAGAATTAATGTGGAAAAACAAGCAGCAGTTGATGGGCCAAGAGGAAAGACATTTGTGACACATTTCTCCACTGCAGTACTGCGGGAGGTAAAAAAAAAAAAAAACGAATTTTTGGCAGCGTTGCAGTTGGTTTCAGCTCATAAGTGTAACACCACACACTTCACACAACATTCCACCATCAAATGTATAATGTGAAATTTAATTCTCCAGTGCAGGTCTGGAATGTCTGCAGTCATAGTAAGTAAACACAAAATTTTGATTACAAATAACAGGAGCCCTTGGGTGGGTTGGGTTTCCTTGGGTGAACTGGGACAATAGCAGTAACCAATTAGTGATGTAGGCTATACCAAAATGATGTCAAACAATGGAAACACGGCTACTTTGTAAAAATACACATAGATTGTACAGTATTTTTGTATATTTGATTGAATTGAATTGAATTGAATTGAATTGAATTATCTTCCTCACAAATTAAATGGGTCTACTAGTCTTTTACCAGGAATCTCTTTCAGCATCTTCAGTCTATGCACAGGAAGATGGTAAAAAGAGGGGGGCTGGGCAATGACTAGATGAAGGGGGAAATTAAATGTTTGTAATTAGTGTGCGTCTCACTCATGGTTGCAGGGTGTGACTAATTTCACTGTTGAATTGTTGGGCCATCCCAGCCGATTCACTGTCAAAGGCCCATCTGTCTCCTGACAAAGCTGCCCCGCTGCACCAGTGTTAACAGGGGCTGGCGTAGAGGCTACCATACTCACGCTAACAATTAGCTGTCTCCGCCTGGTCAATCTGAGCTGCTCTTTAATGCACACGCATGCACACATTACGTACCAACACCCATTACATCAAAGTGTGTCTGACTCCAAATCCCTGCTATGTGAGTTGGTAAATAAATTCTGTTTAAAATGGATTGGAGGAAAATCTCTGACAACAAACATGAATCCAAGTTTCAGACGTGTGCCCCCCCCCCTCCTTTTCTTATTTAATTTCACTTTCATCCATGTGAATTTAACATTAACAATGGATGAAATGCAAAACAGAGTATTCTCTTATGCTTTTAGAGTCTTATTTACACTTTTATTTGATTAATTTGAGTTTTGACTGTTCTCTTCTTTTTGTCTCTTAATGATCTATATAAATATATGCATTTAGCATATTATTGGACTTCCAAGAGCACACATAACATCTGAGACAGCAAGAGCTAAGAAATTACTAATTGCCTCTAGCTGACTCTTGTTTTAGTGCAAAGAATTAGAGGAAGCCATCAATGCGTAAAACAGAGCCCACATTATTTTGCATGGGATTGTGGCCTCACGTCCTGCTCATGTGTGTGTTTGTGCATGTGGTGTGGGAGTGTTTGCATAGATGAACTGGTTGGATAGGTGGTAATCCATAAGTTGCTAGTCTTGGCATGTTTTTGTAGAGGGACTGGAATAATTAAGCAATGGTTGCAGTTTGTGGTCTAATGAGACCAAATGGCTGGCAGTGGTGTGTGCGTGCTTGTGCATGTGTGTGTGTGGGTGCGTACGTATATGTGTGTGCGTGTGTGTGTGTGTGTGTGCCCCGTTCCTCATCCCAGTCTAATGTGCTTCAGCAAAGCTGGCGGGGGTCAAGGTTAATGATTTAAGCTCAGTGGAAGTGTTAATCTAGCCTCTAATGCACTCACCCCTGGTCATCTCATTATGCAGGCATACTCCTCCAGGCCAACCCGCCAGGCACCCGATGCTGGGACCACTGCACTGGGTGCCTTACCTGCCTCCCTCCGCTCAATGGAAGGCATCTTGGATTCCATTAATTAATGAGTTAACCTTGAAACAGATCGTTATGTGTGTGTGTGTGTGTGTGTGTGTGTGTGTGTGTGTGTGTGTGTGTGTGTGTCTGTGTGAGAGAGAGATTGCATGTGTGTGTGGTGTGAATTGCACACTGCTGTGTAAATATACTCCCAGCTATTTTGGTGTCCCTTATTTACTTGTGTTGCACTGAGCTAGTTGCCTGATGGTTCTTTCAAAGATGTGAAAGTGATGTGAACAGAGTCTTGCAGTAATCATCTGACCTGCCCTTGACTCACTCAACTCTAATTGGAGAGCACACACACCACAGAGATTTTTTGTCTGTAGTATGTTGTTAACTGTCAGATAAGTCTTCTGTGTATCATAAAAACCTTTTTTATATTCTGTCCATATCAATGACCAAGATAAGAATATGCAACATACCTTCCTTGACTCTCAACAAATACTTACATTGTCTGCCTTGTCTATGATTGCGGTAACAGAGTATGGTCTACTTAATCTTCAAAATGGCAATCTAGATTAAATGCTCTTGGACTGTTTTCAAATGTTATGACAAGTACACTGTCACAGCACAATCTTAAAATGGGTTAGCAATCTATTTCACAACAACATGAACTGTGCTGCTTTCTATTCAGTGCTCTGCTGAGACATGGTCAACTGACACAGGTACCCCCCCCCCCCGCCGCCTTCAGAGCTAGATTAGGACACAAGGCTGCATATTCTCTCTGCAGGGAGTTCCCTCCTATGCATGGATTTGGGGGGATTAGCTTAGGGGGATTAGAGTTTTTGCTAGCGACATGATTGCCACACCTTTGGGTTTCTGCACCCAATTTGGGGGGGTTGGGGTGGTGGTGGAGGCCTGCAAAGCCTTACACACACTCAGCAGGTGACACGACAAGGCTTGTTCCAGTGCACCATCTAAATGTTAAGCTCGCCTCTTTGGCTAAGATTGCCTTCATGTTAAATGGACTGTGGCGTCACTCTTTTCAAAGACAGAGTGTATGTAACCAAGGCCTTGGATTTTAATCAGTTTATAGGGCAGCACAAGCCCAAAGATAAGATTTATTAAACTGACCGTTACCTCACTCAAAAGCACATGGTTAGAAGGCAATAGAATGCTGTACACAAAACCTCCCAAACAGTTAAACATTCCCAGAGCAGCATCTGAGACCTCTGTAAACAAATGTGGATTCAAGTGTTCCATTGAACATCTTAGGAGTTTTGTTTCCATTGAGTCGATGAAAGGACACAAAGGCAAAAGACATGGCTGAAACTGAGTGGGATCTGCCCACTCATGCGTTGATTTCTGTGCTGTTTGAGGTTGGCTAATGTTCCCTGAAAAGTCTGTGAGGGGGTTAGAAACGTTTGGGGAGGAGAGGGCTCAAAGAGGGAAGGCTGTACTGACAGGGAGGGACCACCCAGACACCAGTGGAGTGCTGAGAAAGATGGGCAGTTGCTCTGTGTCTCTCACTCACACACACACAGACACACACACACACACACACAAACAGATCTACGCACATAAACACACACATGGTTTGAGTCATCGAGCTTAGATGTGGTAGCTGATAGTCCACTTGTAGCTTTCAGCAACCTCTGAGCCGTTCACCAAGGGAACTCATGGGACTAGACTTGCTGATGAGCGGCTGATCTTTTTCCTCTTTGCACGTGCACCTAATGTCACAAGGATTTGTCACACATCGCCTGACTGCAGCTACCAGTCAGCACGGCCTCTGCAGAAGAGAGGAGCTGGCCTCAAACATGACATCACAAGTTCCTCTGATGGGAGGCCAGCGCTCAGCTCCAGGAACATGCTATTACAGTTATGTATAGCACAGGAGTGTGCCATTACGGCCATGCAAAGCTCAAAAACATGAGATTAGAGTTATGGAAAGCAAAAAGAAGTCTCCCACTGTGCCTCTCTCTCTCTCTTTCTTTCTTTCTCTCTCTTTCTCTTCTTGTTCTCTCTCTTGCTCTGTCTCTTTCTTCTTCTTCTTTTTCTCTCTCTCTCTTTCTTTCAACCCCTTCAAATACATATGTTTTCAAGAGAGGAACAGTAGGAAAAGCCCTGAAACTAATTGAAAGGGTGCATTTCTCCTCACTCTCCCTACCCTGAGGAAGTGCATCATCTTGAGTTGACTGCACTGGGGAGGAGGACAGAATGACCGTGACCACCTAACTGGATCCAAGTCCCATGTGGTGGTACTCCAGTCCTGAGGAAGAGGTCAGGCTGTCCTGTCCCACACAACAGACCACTAAAATCCCCAAGTGTTGCTTGGTGTGGTGTGGTGTGGTGAATTCTGGCTGAAACCAGGTGTTTATGAATGCGACATGGTAGAGTAATCCCTGTAGAGCAATCACAGCCTTCTCAATCTCATATTGTACATAACCTCCTCTGGCCCCAGGTATGACTTCACTCTACTATTCAAGGATGAAGAGCTTGTTGTCACTTGGGAGTGAAGGGAAGAGGGGAATAGAGTCAAGGAATTATCAACATGACATAAAATCTTTTTTTCCAGCTTCAGCAAAGATGGCATGCCCCCTTTGCAGATCACACTTGGTCTCCGTGTTGGAAGTCTAAATACTTTTTGGGCTGTAGCACCGTTGTTTTTCCAATTCATGCATTTGTGACATCTCATGAAAGCATGCGTTCATGCATTGTGGTTCATTCATTCAGATTTTTTTATTCCACACAAGAGACTCTTTCATTCTCTGCTTGTCTCATCGTATTTCTCCATTGCTTGCATTATCAATTAAAGTGGACAGTTATGTACCACCTACTTAGCTTATCAGTGTTCTACTCCAGTTTAAATATTCAACCTTTAAGTCCATGATTGTCTGCTATAGAGATAAGGCCTGTTTTCCCTTACCGATAATCCTGCTGTGAGCCTTTAACCTTCTTGGACAAGTTGAAACAACTTTGCCTCTTCAGTATGCAGGATATCCTGAAATAGGTTCCTCGATAACAGTACACAAGTGAAACAGAGCTTGTATTGCTTGTACTCCAGTCTTAGATAAAGAGTTGAGGTTGCAATCCTGCTGTCTCGGCTTTAATCTTCAAACTCTTATTTTCGCTCCATTGACGGTGGGGATGAATTACAGTGAAACTCGGGGAAAGCCTTAAGCACAAGCTGACTTTGGCAAAGAGCTTAAGTGCACCCTCCAAACGCAACAAGACAGTCAAGGATGAAAAATATTGCTAGATAGCAGTTTTTTTGGGATGTGTCCCATGGTAAATCTGAATTAAAATACAATTCAGAGGCAAGAGGAGGATGCGGGCTCAGCTCTGTAAACTCTGTTATCAAAAATATAAGTCAAAATGTTCTGTCCAGGCCACATAGAATGTTCTGATTGCATCTACCACGATGTGCTCACAGCCTCCAGATTATATTTAGGATAGAAAGGAAGCCTATAGCCCACACGAATGGCTATGGTCTTTTGGTGACAGCAGAAGTCAATGCAGAGGATCAAACCTAAAAACAAGACTACAGGGCCGTTCGCACTAACTATAACTATAACAACAAATACATATTGTTCTAATTAATATGAATGACAACATCCACTCTACAGTCAAAACAACAACGACATGTGTGATTTTTTGTGTAATAAAAGGTTGACAGTCAATCATAAACCATGGAATTTTAGACATTAGTTCATTCACATGAGGACAGACTTATGTTATTGTTGGTCATTGTGGACGGACATATTATTATAGTTACAGTTATTACTATTTTTTATTATTTATGTTATTTTATATTAATTTAATCATGCTATAGTGTTGTGAATTCCTGTGAAACACTGGGCTCTGCAGAGGGAAAAGACAGAGAAAGACATTGTAACCCTGTTGCATGTCTTAGAGGAGATAGTCAGGGCAAACAGCCACAGACAATCTAAAGCTTTTCAGGTTTCTGAAAGGCTGAATAAATACAGCAAGTTTTGGCCTTGAAATGTTTTTAAAAAGAGAGGGAAACTAAGGAAACTGGAGAGAATTACATTTCAAGGTGTGTGTGTGTCTGTGTGTGTGTGGTGGGGGGGAAGGAGAGTCTTCAGTTTTTGGTTCTCTCACAGGTGCAAGGCTGCAGGGGAGCATGGTGGCGGTGGCCTCCGCCTGGTGCACTGGCCTAGACACTTGCCGAGGAGAATCGGAGACCTGACGGAACACAAATAAAAAGAACAAGAAGAGAGTGCCTTAGAAGCATCTCTTTGTCCTTGGAATAGCAATATCTTTTATTCCTGTGTGTGTGTGTTTGTGCGCGTGTGTGTCTGTGTGTAACTATGTTCGCATATGCTTGCATGTGTTTAGGTGTGTGTATAGATGTGTGTGGAGTGTGCCTGTGTGTACGCTAGTGTGATCTCTCATGCATCCTAAGTGCGTAGGTGACTCTCTGTCAAAAAGGTTGGTTAAAGTAAACAGAGCACTCACAAAGTGTGTGTACAGAGAGGCAGGAATGGTGGAGGCTGGAGGAGATGGAGAGGTCGGCCAGCAGGAGGAGAGGAGGTGAGCTTGTCAGGCCCAGCCACGCTGAGGTGTCTGCAGGCATCTGGGCTCTGTCCTCAGACCACCTGTCCCCCTCTGCGTTTTTCCCCCTGACTTGTCACCACACCTTGACCTTGGAGGTGAGAAATGGAAGTTTTTGGCCTCGTCCAACTTTATTCATGCCGGGAAATAAGCACTCACACGCATGCAGAAAGTCCTCATTTACAGTTATGCAGAAGTGGCAAAAAGAGGCAGAAACATTTGCATGTTACCAAAGAATCAGTATATCTCCACATTTTCCACTGCTTGTTTTTTTCGTGGAGACATCCTAGTTTCTTGTTATGTAACATACAATGAATTGTTAATGTTGAGGCTTGAAGATTTTTCCCCCTTTTAATCGCAGATGGAGAACCCAGATGCAAGGTCTGAATTAACTGCCTGGAAAGAAGTGGATGAATCTCTTTCCCCCATCATTATAGATCGTTTCAGCCAAAAGTGCATACTTACAAAAGAAGAGAAATGTGGTTGGCATTGTGTGTGTGTGTGTGTGTGTGTGTGTGTGTGTGTGTGGATGGGTGGGTGTGTGTGTGTAGGTTACATGTGTCCAAAAGTGCATGAACTGCACTGATGTAAAGTGGACCATCAACTGCTGCATAAAAGACAAAGCCTTCTATGTTTCCATTACTCTACATCAGCTCTTTTTGCACCATAAATTCTGACTGCACTAGTTCTCTTAAAAAGTGAACAATAGACACACTTGTGTTATTGTGCAAGTGCCCTAAAACGTTATTGAGCACTAAATCTCAAATTACCTCTCTATCAGCTTTCATCACCTAGGCTACACCAGCCTGTGTACTGACAAACATTGCTGTGAAATCATGGGAACGCTGCCTATCCTATTAAGAGTCATCCAGCGCGATTAGTGCAAATTAACCAACTGTGTTTGCATTAGTTAAGAAGACAAGCACCAATTTGCCAGGAATGGAGAGACACACAGGAAAAGGAAGGGAGGAGAGGGGAGGGGTGGAGGGAGAGAGAAGTGCAAAACCACTGAAATGAAAAGAAACAAACAATGAAAGTAAGGTTAGGAGGATAGTGGGGAGAGGTAAAGCTGCAGAGACAAAAGACGGAGCAGACCGTTTGCAACGGTTGGGCAGAGCGAGCGGAGCTGTGCTGGCGTTCACTGGCGTCTGCGGAGGTACGCTTGACCAATCTGACATTTCCTCCACATAAGCCCAGTCCATTCCCATTGGTCTTAGTGTTTGGCCCATGCCTGTTTTTAATAGAGGATTGCTGTGGCGTTTGATTAGGCATTATCATGCAAAAGAGGGCAAATTGCCTCCATTCAGACAACTGGACCTGGCTACCCTTCATTACTCACTCATCAGCAGTTCCCCCTGAAGACCCCCAGCTCTCTCTCTCTCTCTTCTTTTTTTTTCCTTTGGGCTAAATGCAGCCCCCTCTTTCCAGACACTCTCTCTATGGTTTGGAGTGCTTTTATGAGTGAGCTTGACCTTGGCCCTCTGTTGGTGAGCTTTAATTAGACAAACTCATCAGTATTCTCACCCTCCCAACCCACGTCTGTTTGCTAATGCATCTAGTTAGCTGGTGCTTGTGTTTGACAGATGCAGTTCTTTGGCTGGAACTTTTGGCTCACTAGTTTAACAAACAATCCTTAAAACAAGGACCTTCTGCTTTGTGGATGCTACTCAATAAGGCCTATCTGTTTCTCAAACCAGAACGTGGTGAAATATTGTCATTTTGGCTAACTTTAGGGCATTACACATTTTTAAGGTGCAATTTGCTAAATTGTATAAATTAGATGAATTAGAATCGTGGAATGTATTGATAGTAGGAGTTCACTGATCACTGATGCTGCCTAAAAGCTCCTCGTAGTTTGTGATGTCATTGTCTGTATCTGCATGTGGAATGTGTGGAACTGCCAGTAGCACAGTAAGGATGGATGCTGTCAAACCATGTAGACAGGATCGAATGTAACCCAGTGCTGTCAGTGAAGCTGAACTGCCAGTGCACCACACACCTCTAAGGGTGGTGATGCCCACGTATGGCCCAAGCTGCCACCTGTCAGAGCATGGCACAGAGGGGTTTGATGATCATCTCTGTGAGGAGACGAGACAGCCAAGGCTGTCAAGAGCCGCTGCTGGGTCATTCTCTGTGAGGAGAGATTGCCAGGCTGTCAAGGGCAGGTGCTGGGTCGTTCTGCTCTCAGTGAGGGCAGTCACTTCGCTCCATATGTTCCCTCAGCAGGGTGGAGGCATCATGGAACACAGTGCTTTGGGTCGCCGGACAGGATGCGTACCTTGAGAAAGAGGTAATTGCAGCCAGTGAAGAGGATAATTAATGAGCCAGCAAGACTCTGTGAATCTGCATCAGGAGATGATCTCTGGCCTCACAGCTCAGCATGGAGGCCCTTATTAGGTAGCTTAGTGATTTCACATCTGATGCAGCAGAAGGCAGGAGAGTTTCCAGTGGGCAAGTCACTGGATGTGTAAGTCAGCAAAAATAATGTTGAAAGCAGACTATTCTACAGATAATATAGGATTATAACATAAGCATCTATGGCTGTCATATGAAATCACCCTTCCAGTAGCACCATCCAGTTTATTCATAGGATGTGTTTCTCACTCCTCCCTCTCAGAGACATACAAGCTCACTGGCTTTCACCAGCACACAGATGCAGACACAGAGATATATAAACAAAAGCCCTCACAGTTATAAGAATACACCAACAACACACATCAAAGCCGCCTCTCCTGAATGTTGATGTGATGCATGTTTTGATGTGATGCATCCTCTTGTTGACGTGCTGGCAGTCTGTTCCCTGGCATCTGAAGTGTGTTTGATGACACATGTGGTGTCTCTTTGACTTCCACCCCATGGAGCAAAAGTGCGCACGGATGTCCCTTTCGTTCCGTAGCGTGAATCCTGGCCAATTAGGAGACCCCCTGCCAGGCAAACTACAAGGATTTGGGTGCAGTATGTCCTTGGTATTCAAATGAGAATTCAAAGATGTGTAGTCATTATTCGGATTTAGATTTTGAGGTCATAGGAAGAAGGGCTCATTGTACTTTTTTGGGTTTAGTTTGTTCCATTTTTTTCTCTCCCAACAACTTTGTTGAAAAAATAGAGCACAACAATTCCTTTTTTTCTTACTTTTATGTTGGAGAACATGATGCATGCGTATTGCTGTCAGCCATGACCTAAACTCATTTTAAGCTGCATGAAACCAAATTTCTTCTCCAATCTAAAACTAGAACTTCAGCACACCATTCATTGGGCACACTTTCAGCTGGACCGTTTCTGTGTCATGAGACTCACATCTTCACCACTGGTTACATACCTGTCCTGTTGACTGGCTCTTGCGTCCACACAGCCTGCAGTGCAACGTTGCTTTCTCCCAAACACAGATGGCTAAGATAAACTCAGACAGGAAGTCATTGGCAGTGAAAGAGTGTTATAGCAGGAAGCTCCCCTTCAGCCAACACTGTCCATTTCACCTCTTGTAATGGACAATAGTGCACATATATATTTGACTCTCTGTTACCCTCACACAGATGTACAAACACACTCAGACACACACTGTAGTGTCTAAAATATAAAAATAGACTGGAAATAGAACAAATTCACCACTAATCATAAACTGTAATCCATTTAGCGGTTTGAATCCAGCGCTTGCCAGGACCTTCACCAATTGAGAACTATAAATAAAAGGTAAACATTAACCCAATATTAAAAAAACCCTTTTAGCTCCTTACTGGATCAACCAGGTTTAATAAACACAAAATTGAATGAGACAGCTGAAAATATATCTTTGTGTCAAGCTAAACTGAAAATGGAAGTGTTCTTAACACTTAACAGGCAAGTTTATTTATATAGCACATTTCATACACAGAGGCAGCTCAATGTGCTTTACAAAGATAAAGACAAAGAACAGTGAATAATAGAAAATAAAATTTTAAAATAGTAATAAAGTAATAAAATGAAAAATAGTAGAAATAAAGTAATAAAAATTAAGTAAAAGTTAAATAATAAATGATTACAGTTTAAATACAGACACAGCAGTTAACAACATGCATCTGAGAACAGCTTGGTTTTTAGTCTAGATTTGAAATTGCCAACAGTAGGAGCTTTTTTCATGCTGGAATTCCCCCCAAATTTTCAGAATGATAATCCCCATCTGCAATTTAATAAAAATCACTTGACATGGATGATGCAGTGATCCTGCAGTGCTTAAGTATTTCTCCAAATGCTCAGTGATAATGCAGCCCTGAAGGTATCTGTTCAAGAATTCATAAAATTCAATGGCTCAACAAACATTTGGAGAGTCCCATCCATACTGGGGATTTTCTATTGGTTTAATCCCATCAGGCAATTCTGTTTGTGATGTTTATAAACGACATCTGAAATCACAAGACATCAAAAGCAACTGTTTTCCCTCTGTTTAGAATACTGCCTTCACCATGCCTGCTGTTGGCCATAGTTGTACTGTATGTTTCTGAGAGATCAAGGGTGTATCTAACACAGCAGAGTTGTCTGGAAAAATGCATGCAACGCACAAAGGAGATTTTTTCATTTGACGTCCACGCTCCAGATCTGTGTGGTTTCTTGGATTACCATGACACAGTCATCTGTATAACTGTAGAATCTGCCTTTTGTGAAATACCCCCCTTGTGTTTGTGGACACACGCCCCAGTGTGTGTGTGTACACAGCACTGTCTGGCACATCACCCCCACATTGCGTGCAGACCAGGGGGTTCTTTTTGTCTACAATCACATAAACTCAGTGACACACACACACACACACACACACACACACACACACACACACACGCACACACAACCAACCACAACCACAACACACACAAACTGACACACAAGCCTTGGCACCTGCAGAGCCTCCAAACTCAACTCAAAGAAGACTGAAAAACAAAGCACCGTTAAGAAGGGCACAAGAGAAAGAGAAACAGAAGTGAAGATCTAAAGAAAGCCATGGCAGGACGCAACACGCTCTCGATGGCAGCGCAACGCAGCAGAGCACAGCAAAACGCTGCACAGTGCAGCACACAAACACCTTGCTCTGCTGTTCTCTCCCCCTCACTGTAGGGCCTCTGGGAATGGCACAGCCCCTGCCTGCTGTGGGAGTAGGGGGTATTGTTTCCTCTGTATGGAAGATGGGGGAAGGTGAGGTTTGTGCCCATTCTGCACAGCAGGGGTATGCTGGAGTGGTAAGGAGACATCCATAATTTAAGACATATTTGGGGGTTTTGTTTTGAGGATCTATATCGACCAAGTTGTTTTTTCATTTCCTGGAGTTAGAGCTCACCCTGGTGTTCATCTGAGCTCTCTACATATCTCTCTCTCTTTCTCTGTTTTTCTCTTTGTTTTCTTCTTTCCTCATGTTTACAGTTCCTTACTTTCCACAGTTAATTCATGATTCATAGAAACACAGTGAGAGACTAGAGCTTTTGCAAGAAAAGTTGACATTACCTGGAGAAGGTCGATCTGTCAAAAAAAAACCAAAAAAAAAAAACCACAAAAATGATTCAACAGATCTCACTCTTGAAAGCCTGCCTTCTCTCCACAAACATTAACATGAAGAGAGAGAATGGGCCCACATTTTAGAACCTGTGCACAGCGGATAGGCCTACAATAAACACACCTGCTCAACTCTTCTCCTCTCCTGCCTGCAGTCCTTAGAGACAGACAGCCAAAAAACATGCTTTCACACAAGTCTTTGATGTTTTCACAACCTCTCTCTCTCTCTCTCTCACATGCACACACACACTCACTCACTCAGTCACACACAGACATACACACACATACACATTCACATGCACTCCTTCCTTTTGCACCTCTCCTTCCCCCTTCTCTCCTCTGCTGGAGGGGTGTTTGGTATTTTATGAGCAGGCTTTAAACCTTTCTGCTCATAAACCTGTGCAGTGTGACAGTGGTCTGGCTGACTGCCAACTAGACCTGGGAGAGAGGTCTCTCTCTCTCTCTCTCTCTCTCTCTTTCTCTGTGAATCAGATCCTGCTCCCTGGCACAATAGGCTTTTGTCGAGCCTTCAGTCAGGAATGTATGAAGAGCAGAAAGAGACACAAATATTTTAGAATGTCAGTGTGTCTCTCGCAGTGTCACTTTACATCAAGTCGATGGGATTTCAACTAAAAACTTGGGCATGAGAATGTAGCAAATGAAAATGATACAGAAATGTGTAAAACCATCCCTTTGTGTGGAATTTTGATGTAATTCATTAATCACCATGATTGACTGCTATTAACCCTTGCTTTGATAGGCTACATCAACAGCAAGTGAAAGGCATTTTGTTATGTATAATTACCAATGAAGTTAAAATCTGTTAGAGGTAAAATGAGAAGATGTTACTGCTGATAGCTCAAAGAAACAGTCCATAGGCTGGTAAGGTATATTCCCATGAGTAGGCCTGTATTTCCCTTACAATGTTCTGAGATATGGATGACAAATGACAAAGTACTTTTCTTTCTGGGCATGATTTTTCTGCTTATATTTTTATAATATGTTGATGTTTTCACCTCATGAATAAAGGTGACTGCTGCACAATTGCATTACCACATGGCACTGAGTCTGTGATCTTTGGCTAAGGGCTAAAAACCACCTGTGATTCCATGTAATATCAGTTCTTCACACTTGCACAGGAAATAAATAAATCAAAATAAGAATACCTCAGTCAGACAGGGTGTCACTGGAGGCCTTTTACTTGAGTGTGTCTTTCCTCACTTGAGGTTTTGTGCTGTCAGCTTTTCTCAATCCTCACCACCCTCGAGGGCCAACTAATGTATTCATGGAACGATAATCTTGTGTTGACTGGAATGTGATATGTCACACAAAGACATGAAATGTTCAGAGGAGGAACCAGGATTTTTGGGGGCTTGCTTGCTACACTTCCCTTACATACAGTATGCCTGTCCTCAGGCTTCCCATACAGAAACGCATGCATGCATATGTACAAACTCATAGAAAATCATAGAGAGATGAAAAGGATTTAGAAACTTCTTGGACAGACAAATACGTTCCACTCTTGCACATAAAACAAAAACTTAAGGCTAATGCAGCCCTTTCAGTTTGTACACAGAGAGGCTCAAGTGCTCTGATCCATGCTGCATAAAACCCCCCTCAGCTCCTTTAGGCCAACTCATAGAAGGGACACTGGTGTTTGGCCATAAGGCATTGCTTCATCTGCTTATTGACCCCAATAAGCTACTACTGCTACTATTACTACTGCTGCTACTACTTCTACTAGTTGTAGTAGTAGTAGTAAAAAAAATAAATAAAATAAAATAAAATATATATATATATATTTTTTTTTTACTCCTTTTTTTAAATCTCCTTTGCTTAATAAAACATACTGAGCTTAATTTGGAAATACTCTGAGCATTTGCAATAGTGACGATCCTTTTATATAATAATATATCCTTTTTGTTGTATCACTTCAAACAGTGCAGTTGTGTTTGTGTATTCTGTTTTCTAGGTGTCTATTTTCCAGCCACAGGAAACACATAAAACATGTAGAAATTGATGTAGTTGACAAAGTATCTGTAAAATATTGAAAAAAAGAGAAACCACTACCTTTCTAATCAATGCAGGGCTCAGGTCCCATGCTGCAAAATGTTTCTGCTAAATTTCAATATGGCTGTTTTGGCTACTGTTGGCCTGAACAGCAGTTACAGTAATAGTTGGCTGCCACTAGAGGGAGATCTTTTCCAACGTGTGTGAGCAATGGCCCATCAAGGTCTCCAACTCTGATGTGTGCTGTAACATTAGTACCACAGTATCCCTTTGTGCAAGATAAACTAGGACTGTGCCATTAAATCTTGTGAGTACTTTGTAAAACAACAATACAATAAAATTATTTTTTGTTCTGTTCTGAAAGAAACTTTAGAATTCACAGTGATTATGACATCTGTTGGTCTGAGGCAAGCAAGAACATTCTGATATAAGGGAAAGCACCACCCTCTTGAGTGACAGAGCTCAATGAAAGATACCATTTTAATGCAAATTAATTCAGTCTGACTGTAAACATGCAGTTATCCCATTCAGGCTATGTTATACTTCTTTTATCCATTTTGATTACGGCAACCATAGGATTTCCTCTACCTTATAGGTAAGATTAGTACATTAACAAAACACTTGCTGTTTCCAGAAAGACATATCATTGTACTAACTGCATGACCTTACCAATGCTAGATCTTTTTTGTTGTTCCTTAAGTTGACTCAGAACTTGCTCATTTTACAAAATGGAGCCATAATTTCAGTAAAAGACAAAGTGTGTACACAATCCACTCAACAAGCACACATTCTCTTGATACAAAATCACACTTCCCAGTTCCAGTGTAGACCAGTATGCCATTTCAGAAACAGCAACAGATTCTAAATGAATTCTATCCATAGATAACATTGGAAAAATGGCTCTCTTTTTAATTTTCATCACATCTGAAAATAGTTATGGAATAAGTGAAGAAGAGGAAAACCCTAAACTGGATTTACTGTTTGACCCAGAGCCGTTCAAGAAGCATATCACCCTGGTGGATGGTGAGCTTAACTGATCTCAACACATTCCGCTCAGTTTGTTCTTTGAAAACCTCAAGTTGAAGGGATTGATTTTCGGTCTGTCATAGATTATGGAGTGAAACCTGTGCCACCTAAAGTGCCATACTGCCTACGATCTAAGAAGGAGGGAATGCTAATGCCCGACATGGAGGAGGAGGACTGGTAGTTTTCAGCAATATTACCCCACAGTTAAATAGGCAATGATTAATAAATACATCAGTGAGGTACATAAAGTTTGATACTAGAATTAATGTGCCGACTTATACCATATTTAATGATAATAGTAATAGCCAGTTGTGGTGGGTAATGACGGATAGACATTAATGAGCAGTGTTGGCCAAGTTTCTGAGGAAGACTTACTGATAAATTCTGATACTTGTTTTTAAAAAGCAATATTTTTACTATTTTTATTCCTTGCAAAAATACAGTAGTTGCATCTCCATTACATTACTATTAATCCATATTTTATCAAATAGCCTAGTATAACTGCTCTCATCTTGACCCCGATCAGTCAAACAATCAGTCCTGTGACCCATTACCTGGTGACAGACTGTTTGTATCATATCTTATAATACATTACCACATTGCTTTCACTAGTAACTGTGACAGTACAATAGTAATAATATGTGAAACACCTAACACCTGGGTTAAGGGGGAGTAGTAGGCTATTGTAATAGTATTACTGAGTAGGCGTTACTTCCCAAAACTGTAGGAGACACAACTATTGAATGCGAGGAAATAATGACAGGACACAGTACATACTGCTAATTTCTTTTTTTAAATAAAGATTAATTCCACACTCCAAAAAAAGGAAAATGAAATAAAACTCTTTTCACTGCAGTTTGAACACATTTTTCATTTGTAGTGCTTCTCATTTATACCGTATGTCTTTATATATGGCATATTGTTATATTATATCCTGTTCCTTGCTGTTCATCTGCATCTGAAGTGAAACCCTAGTGAGAAGGATGGTAGGTCACAACATTAAAAAAAAGTATTATCTTTTGATATGGCCACTTTAGTTTATCTCTTCAAAGTTCTTTTTTGTTAATAAAAACAAACTGTATCACGTCACCTTTCTTGGATTCCAATATTTATTTTCAGTTGAGGGACTAGGCAATTTGATGGGAACAGCAGAGACTACAGTGTCGATATGCTTTTACAGCGTTGTTTCTACACATAACATGTTTTAATCTGATATTGCATTACAGTTACCCTGATGGGCAGTGTTCAGACAACTGCATGAATGTGCTCATTAGTTTGTCTGGTAGCCACTAGTCATGTAATGAATGAGAATGTGTACCAAAACTAGGTCAAAATGCCAAGGCCTTGGATAAGTTGTGGTTGGGTGATTTTCCTTTATTCAGCTTTCACTTTTCGGCCCACTGTACATTTGTATTCACATTAAAGTGTTCGTTAAAATGAAAATAAACATTTGAATCCAATGAAAATAGAAGTTCTGCACAAAATAAATAAAATCCTTTGAAAAAATCTGAATATTTTCATGAAATAAACAAGTCTTAAAAATATTAGCCTTTCATTGCATTCATTAAAAAATCTCAGAACACTGAGGAAGATGGGCAATTGTATTCATAGCCAGAGATATCATTCCCATGGGCCGGGGAAAATGCTTATTTTAGAACAGATTCTTTTTCCATCGATAGACATCTGCAAAATTGATACCCTGTCCTATTTTCCCCTGCTAAATAATGATGCTCTTTCATATGGAAAACACCCTTTGTGAAGCTCAGAAAAAAATCTTTGTGAAATATATGCATGTTTGTGTTCAAATAATAAAAATCATTCAATTTTTGGACAAATGTTTTCAGATGAACACTAATATCAGGACCCCAGACAGGAGCTTTCTTAATTACTCTACAGTAGAGCAGAGAAAGAGACCCTGACCACCCATACTTAAACACTGTTAATAAACTTGTTCACACATTGAACATGTTCATTCATTGACTCTTTTATCATTAACAACAAAACAATACTTATTTTCATCTGGAATGTGTTTGGTGAACACATGAGGTGAGGTTTATAATTTCATGCAATGTGTTGTTAATCAACAAGGCCAATAAGTAATAGTAGAAGTATAAACTTAATTCACTTTTGCACTTTACCCTTCATCAAAGTATACTCAGGAGAAAAAACATTGAGATAACTTTCAGTCACTCAGCTCTCATTAAACTAGTTAACACACTGAATATTAAAAACAGGATGTAGCTAGAAAGCCATCTCTACAACCTGCACACACACCTGATGCCAATGTTAGCTTTCCAGAAGCTGGTTAAAGATCCCCGCGCATCCAAAAACATTTCAGTAGTAAAGCCAGCACCCAGTGAACAAAAGGGCTCTGTTAGAACATTAAGTCTGCGGTTAGGACATTTAAAGTTCATAGAACAATACATGACGTTACAGGTCCTCGGTAAGATTTTACAATACCCATGTAATCCCTATGCCATAGCCCAAATATGTCAACGGCACTGCATTGTCTAACTGTCAACAACTCATTCACACACTTGTGTGTGAACACCCCCCAGCTTGGGTAAGCTTGCGTAAATCGTGTAAAAAGCTCTACACTTCCAACTGTCTCATCACAACGAACAGAGTAGCTACACACCATGATCGAAATCATAAAAATGGTTGCTTGAGTAATGGCAAAACGAGGCACTACTTGTGAATATTCTGAAAGACACAGAGGAGTCTGCTTTGTGCTTCCCAGGCAAGAGTGAAGCACCCCACCAGGTTTGCTGCCTGTATGCTAGCCAGGCAGATGCACACTTCTGTGTGCAAAGAGGATTTATGGTTATGGCTGTGCCCACTCGATGGCACTGACACTTTGTATTTGTGTCCGGAGCAAGGTCACTGCAAGAGTCAAACAAGGACTAACCAGACAGTTTGCTTTCGGTGGTGACACAGAAAGGCAGAACTGGGATTACAGTGTAGGTTGGCAAAACGATTCCCTTCATACAAGGTGCACAGTGAGCTAAGGCTTCCTTCAGAGTGCTAATCTACTTAGGGTTAAACCTCTGATGTTTGCAGAAGAGGATCATTTTCAGCCACCCATTACAGCACTAAAGCTGTAGGCCGGCCATGCACCATTATATATAGTCAGTGTGGGTCCTCCACTCTGCCTGGAGGTACAAAAAAGAGAGAGCCCATCACTCTTCCCTGATTCACTGTGCAAACGCACTAGCGTGTGCCACCTTCGTGCTTGCTTACTAAGGGCCTTGTAGGTCATTTCACACAAAATCAGACAAAAGAAAGAAAAAAAAAGAAAATACAAATTTAAAAACAAATTGAAGAAATAAATGTGTGGTCAACTCTTGAGACAAGCTTCTGGTCTCCACCATCTTGTAACTACACACTCTAGTCCCACTTGCCATCATAATCTTCATTAAAGGTGCGTCATGCTCCCATATGTCTCCCTCTATGGTCTTGTGCTTGCTTGAGGTGGATGGATCGATGGTGGGGCCACCTATAGTTACTGGTTGGGATGATAACTGCACAAAGACACCTGATAGCCTATGAGACTGTGCTAGGTAGAGAGCAAGTCAATTTTTTCTTCCTTTCTTTGTTTGTTTGTTGCTGCTGTTGTTTTTCTTCTGTCCATGTCTGTCACCATCTGTTCTGCTCTGTCAAGTGTGTTAGATCTTGCTTTTGCCTTTGTTATTTATTGTCCTTCATGCAACTTTGTTATTATACACTTTGCTGTACAGGGCTGCTGAGGAACGTAGGTTGGGACTATTCTAGGTAGATATCTTCTGTGGGACATGTGTACTCCACATACTCCTTATAATACAACTGGAAGGCTTTCCTGAAAGAGAGAGAAAACAAACAAGACCTTTATGTTACACCAAGATAGGTACAATGCAAAAGATCAGAGTTTACAGAGAAGGGATGCTTTATGGTGAATAATGTTGACAAATGCTGACAAAACATCATTTGCTTATAGATTAGAAATAGAAAATGTTTTCAATTATACAGAAAACTGGAAAAGAAACACTTACCCCACAGACTCAGCCAGAGGCTTGGTGGAGTGCTCTGACACAAATACATGGCAAGCAAATCTTTGATCTGCTGGGTGCTTGGTGATAAACCCAAAATATCTAGAGCAGAAGGAAAGATATACCCCTCGTTAACAGCATACACTGAAGAAAAACGCAATCTCAATTCTGTAAAGTTCCTTTGAAAGGACAACACTGAAGCCATTTGACCTACTTGTTGTTTTTGGGATGGTAACCACAGAAAGAGATGTTCTTCAGCTGGAAGAAGTGACTACACTGGCCTTCCTGTAAGAGAAGAAGAAAGCATACAGTTCATTCACATCTACAACAGACCATATGAAAACTGCACTCTCTGACCCTTGTTTGCACTGAGGTATAAAGTCCTCTGACCTAAGAGGACAAACATAATGTAGCCTCACACATCTTGTCACTGAACTAAACAGAATAGTTTTCCTGACAATTTCAGCCTCACAATTTCTGCACACTCTGTTCCTAAAACAAAATAAACAACTGCCCATGTGTGGATTTAACAGAGCAGAGTGTGAGGCCCGCATAAGCTTCAATAACATTACACACACTTGAGAAGAGATAGGATGGGGCAGTAGGAATAGCATTTGAATAATCAATTTGCTATGGCACTTTGGAACCACATGGGGGCGACAAAGATTTGGATAATTTTGCTTGTTCGAATTCAGTTACAGTAACACAGCTCGAGATTCAGTTTTCCTAGTTACACAGACAATTCTAAGAATTGATTTGTTTAGATAGTTACTGTTGAACACTTTCCCCCTCTAGTTTTTGGTAAATGATGTTTTCATAAATGTATTTCCATCAATCAAATATCTGTGAAACTCTTCAATTGTTGGATATTGTTAAAGCTGTAGGTTTGATACCAGAAAAATTAATCAGTAGAAGTGGCCTTTCACAACCCCGTTAAATAAACACCATGCAAAAAATGTCTGTATGTAAACCCAATGTTTTTTGACAAAAGAGGTTGTTTCAGTTTATCTGAGACAGATATGTTGCAATATGCTGTTGCATACTATACCCACAAGGGGGAGAAAGACCAACAGAAAATCCTTCCATTTACAGTAACATAATCTTGTGATGAAGGTTATAATGGAATTACATTATTTTGCATGTATGACTAAATAAACTGTTATGTTTGATTACAGTGGTTATGTCATATTTGTATTTCATAACATGAACTGTATTATTGTAATGATATTTGTGAGACTTAATCTACTGGATGCTTTACAATGTCTTCTGTGTAACCTACCATGCACCACTCTATAAAGAGAAAAAGGCAGCTAATCACAACTTAGCAGACATGGCTTCATCAGACGGGGAACTAAGATACAAATCTGTTTGTATCCATGCTATTAATTGGGTCTGTGATATTAGCCCAGGGGTACTGGATAACTCCATGTAGAGCCTGCCATGGCGCCCTACATCACATCCATGTCCTAAATCTACAAACCTATGCAGGCTATCGTTCTGTACTTTTTTCTGATTTCTCTTCAAATGTGTGTGTGTGTCTGTGTGTGTGTGTGCGCTCACCATCTCATAGTCTCCATAGTCATCTTGTACAAGGAGCTTTATTCCCTTCACATTGATCTCCAGAATGCAGGTGGAGGGTGGGTTATACTGCACTGTCATCCTCCTATTGGTTGCAATCTGGAGCCAATCAGAGAGACACACATCTAAGATAGGCTCTCAGGATTCGCTGACCACAGAATGCTCAATGTATATGAAACATATGGCTGTACCACTTTCCTTCAAAGCTGCAATAGAGCTTATTCAACAAAAACTACCAACAGCAGAAAGTAAAGGCCTACACTGAAAATGAAATTATATACAGTGGCTCACTCAAATTACTAATTGGCTATATCTGCTGGAACAGGATGGGTATTATAGACTGGGCGTGGTCAGAGACAGAGAGAGAGAGAGAGAGATTAGAAAGAGAATATGAGAGTGATGTTTCTGCCATACCTTCTGCATAGCTGCACACAGTACATCGTTGCCTTTATGGTAGGGCACTTGGACTGAGCCCAGGAATTTGAGTTGGTGTCTCTCCACCCAATCACTGCTTTTCACTGAGAACACAGTCAGAGAGAGAGAGAGAGAGAGAGAGAGAGAAAGAGATGCAACCCAGGCATGGGATGGGGTAAAAAGAGAAAAAAGAAAGACAGAGGGATGAAGAGAGAGGAAGAGAACAAACACAAGCTTATTGAAATAGCTTATGAGTAAACTCCGATCCCTTCAAACACCTGTGCTATATGCTGTCTCTGCTGTTGAGAACAAGCAGGGCACAGCTGGACGTGAGCCCTAAAAATAACATCCCGCAGATGTAAAAATATCTGTCCTCAGCAAGTCTGTTACTGTAGAGAGAGCCCTTCCCAGCTGTGAATATAAAAGCCATAACGACAAATCGCAGCGAAATCAGCATGAGCGCCATCCCCCAGGCTAACCCTGAGGCAGGCCATTTAAAACACCAAGACAGAAGGATGCTGTGCGCTGGAGCTTACCTTCTTTAAAGTGCTCTGCGTCTTTGGTGATCTCCGTGGCGTAGTAGGCAGGGAAGATCCCCCGGGCTCCTGTCCGCATGTTATAGGCCTCATACCAGTAGTCCTCTCCCTGCACCTCCACAAACAGTGGGTCATTCACCTCCAGCTCCAGCTCATCATCGTGACGGGGGACAAACCTAGCATCCAACAGGAGCAGATAATGTCGAAGTTTGATCATTTTCATTGGCCACTAGTGCAGTGTGTCATATCACTTTAACTGTCTATTTACAAACAAACCTTTGTGGTCAACAGAGATTTGTACAGGAATGTTGATTTGGCCACTGCATGCTAGATTTGTCACATGTGAGGCTGCCAATATGTTGTGGGTGGTGCCCCCCTCCCAAAGTGATGGGACCACTGCACATGGATAAAAGGGCTTTTGTGCTGCTGTGAATCCCCCCTGCTTCCTCCACCCCACCCTATCCCACCCCCTCCCCTCCTCCTCATCTCTCCTCTTCCCTCCTCGGTCGCAGTGTAAACATCCTGGTGGTGGGGGTGCAGAGGAGTTCCTGGTACATGGGACATAGCCTGTGGCTTTTTGTGGCCATGTGCTAAACAACAAGTCTGAGAATCTAGAAATGTACAGTAGATTACTTCCATTCGTAAGTGGGACATTACTTATCTTCAAACATTAATTGTATTACATTTGAAATGATCTCCTCCAAAACCTTTGAATGTATCAAATCTAAGATGGTTGCGAGACCATGTCCCCCACCCCAATTACTCCCCTCCAAAATTTTGCTTTGCCCAAGGCCCCTGGACATGTCTTCACTGAGCCTTGAAATCCCTCCTCGATTTCTCACTCCCTTCTCGTTTATTCTTGGGGCTGTCCTTTTCTGTCACATTATCTAATCTCTCTTTCTCTCCAGCTTTCGCTCTCTGTCTCTCTCTACTCTCTTTCTTTTTTCCCCCCAATCTAGCTATCCATCTCCTCCTCTCCATCTCTCTCTTCCTGGCCTGAGGTGCAGTGGAATTTTACAGCCTCCACACTGATGCACAGCCAAGCAGAGTACAACACTCAGGTGTTCCTCCTTGTACAGATTGAGGTCACTTCAGTAATGGCCAGTGTAATACTGAAAGGCTGCAGGCAATCCAAAAATGTGTTTATTGCCAGACGCTGAAGAAGGTTTTGTGTGTGTGTGTGTGTGTGTGTATGTGTGTGTGTGTGTGTGTATGTGTGTGTGTGTGCATGTGCGTGTGTGTGTGTGTTTACCTGTACACTGCTCTGTGAGTCTGGTCTTTCTCCTCCCCATTAATGACACAAGAGTAGAGGCCAAAGGACTCTGCACCTACAAAGAAGCAAACACAACAGTGATTTTACTGGTTTAAACGTGTATATGTGTGTGTGTGTGTGTTTGTGTATGTGTGTGCATTTGTCTGTGTGTGTGTGTGTTGTGTTATTACTATAGACTAGTTGGAATGTCATCTGACTCAAGTCATGTAAATGGGGTAATTGACAGCCAGCAGGAGGTGTGTGTATGTCAGCTGTTGAGATCAGAGGTGTTGGTAGTATAGGAGCAGGTGAAACTAAACACCCAGCCAGTGCCCAGTGATTCAGCCTCCCTCCCTCTCTCTCTCTCTCTCACACACACACACACACATACATACACAGACACACAAACACACACTCACAGAGAAGCACATGTAATTAACCATTCTGATGAAGAGTACAAATGACTGTTGTTTTAAGTGTGCAGTTAACTGGTGAGTTGTGGCTTATTATCTTGTGACTTATTGGTTGCCCGAGGAGGTGCCTGACAGATAATCAGTCTTGTTAACCACCGAGGACTAACACTGAGAGGACAGTCCCTGAATCAGTGCCACTGCATACAACTGTCCACTAAAATGTTGTGTTAATCTCCTGAAAAACATTGGTGCTCATGAACAAACTGAATGCAAAAACAAGCCAAACATTATGAGGGCGGACTATTTTGAATGAGGATGAAGAATCTGGATTTGCATGTGCAAAGGCTGCATTTCCAGAGTGTTCTAGAAGGCTCAGCTGACTGGTGTGGCCAGTGCAGTATAGGCAAATCACAAGCCCTGATGGTTAATGGGGCCATTTGGGTTTTGTCGTCCATGAAATACTCAGACAGAAAGGACAAGGTCTAACGAAGGGTAAGTGAAATCACAGCTTTGTTTAAAGACAGGATGTGTGCCAGGCAAGGCATTGGGAAAAAATACTTTGTCTATATTTTAAAAAATAAAGAAACTGGATCCATACGTGGATTAGGCTTTTTTTTAAAACAACCAAATATGTCACTTCACATTTAAGTATAGCTCCCAGTATTTCTATGACTCAGTTTAAGCACAAATTAAATATATGTCTCCAGCTCTATCTCTGAAGATCACAGTAGAGGTCCTGCCATTGTAGGATACAGAAAAGAAGTAATCAGTGTCCATGAGGTCTAATCTGAGTTCAAATCACACCAACTTCATCTCCAACCAGTGCAAATGAAAGAGTGAGAAACAAACAGTCCCCAACCACTCCAAACACACACACACACACACGCAATTATGTTCATGGAAGATGTGATCATCACATTAAAACTAACATATGCCATAGATGCTTATGCTGCATACATAATAAAGACACTTGACAAGCTCTACTGGTGATGAGACCAGAGCCATGACTCACTGGAAGAGCGTGATCGGCCGTTCATGAAGACATTGAGGAACTTCTTAGTGAAGGGCAGGTCCGCCTCGGGGGTGGAATCTTCTGACAGGCGGGCCGTGGCCTCCCGTCTGACCCCTCCCACCTGTGCCCCTTCCTCCTCCTCCTCCTCATCCTCCTCATATTCCTCGCCGAGGGCCGACTCATATGGCGAGGAGACGCAGTTGTCGTAGACGGTTGCCGAGTCGCTGTCGTCGCTGTAGCCGTGGTAACATTGCCGCAGGCTGACCAACTCCAGCTGTGCATGCTCGTCCACCACAAGTGTGTACTTGACCGAGTCATACGAGAGGCCGCTTGCCTCTGAGCTGCTCATAGAAGTCCGGGTAGCAGCGCCAGAGTTCCGGAAGGTTCGGCACAGGCTTTCGTCCCGTGCCTGGGCTTCGCCGGCCCCATCCACTCCATCCACGGCATCCTCGTCCACGTCGACGTCCCCATCCCCGTCCCCGTCCACATAGCTGAGCTCGGCGGCCAGCCGGGCATCTCTGGTGCTAAGGTCCAGGGCGGCAGTGGAGGCTATACAGGAGGCGTAGGAGGGCGGGAAGAGGTCCTCGTCCAGCTCGCAGATCACCGGATTGGGCTGGTCGTAGTGCGGAGGCTGGTAGGGCGGCGGTCCCTCATTGTCGGAGCCGATGGACATGCGGCCGTGCTCGGCAGTCTGGGACAGCATGGGCGCCCGCTGACGCTGCTGCTGCTGCTGTGGCGGCGTCTCCTGGTCGGTCTTGCCCTCGGGCTCCTGGTCGAGGGCCTCGGAGCTGCGCAGCACGGGCGTCAGATAAATCTCCTCGGTGTGTTCCAGGCGCACGTCCGTGTGGTAGCGGATGCGCTCGCGGTGCGACTCGCCCGCCGCTGAGGCCTTGGCAGGCGGGACGGGAGGAGCGGGCTGGGGCGGCGCGGGCGCGTGACTGTGCTTGGAGGAGACGGGGCGCTTGTGTGGGGCGTCGGTCGAGGTGCCGCGATCTTTCGTCTGCGTCCCGCCTCCTCCTCCTCCACCTCCACCACCTCCTCCTCCTCGTCCGCACTGCTGAACCTTGTCCTCGTCACTCAGGCAGATGTGTTCACGAGGGGGAGTTAGCTCGCCTGGGGCACACACACAAATAAATTAACATGCAAAACAAACAAACAGGACAGGCTGAGAGTGAAATAACCAGTGTTAATCCCTGGTCCATTTGCCGTGCCCCTCTCTGCTCATCACCCACACAGACAGCGTTACATCATAATCCAAAATTAAGATCTGGACATAGTACCAGTGGTAACAGTGGCAGAGCACTTAGTGACCCTTGACAGATGCTAACACTCATGGGATTGTTCCATTCAAATGTCTAATGACAGGATTGCGTAGGTCAGCCAACATGCTAACTGGGTTAGAAATACAACAGGCGCAAGTTTGTTTTATAACAAACATGTTTAGTCTCCTTACCTCTGCCAGCAGTTATGGAATCATTGAAAGGCAAAAACAGTGTGCAAAGCCAGTGGAACTGTATGGTTGAGGCAGGATTACAGGGGCATTTGTGCTCGCCAATTATGTCTATGGGACTGGCTTTGGTGTTTGTGTACATGTGCCCAGTATTGTGAGTGTGCTGCTCTGCTCAGCTCAGCTCTCTACTCAGATGGTCCTCTGCTGACTCATTAGGCTGCTCGTCCACCAACATGGCCGACCCGCCATTGTCACTAAAGCTGTGGCACGAAAGCGGTGCTTTGCACACTCCAAGCTCAAACTCTCACAGTATCTAATTGTGTGTGTGTGTGTGTGCACCCTGATATTTACACTTCCAACACAAGACTGTTGGCACATCTGAGCTCTAAAGCAATAACCAAAGAACAGTGGGAATTAGGGAAAACTAAACCAAACTAAACAATTCATTGTTGTTTAAGAGGAAAAGTGGTTCTCAAAATACTATAAACACAATACAAACAATACAATACACAATACAAACACTAAAAACTTATTTAGTGTAAGTGCTGTGGGGAAAAAAAGAGGGATTCAAACTCACCAGTTTTAAGGGGGGAGGATGAACGAGAGACCAGCTCCTGCCAACTGTATTTCTTCCCAAAGGAGTTGTTGTTGAGCGTATCCTGTTTCAGAGACCCAGAGATATGAAGAGAGAGAGACAGAGAGATAAAGGTACAGTTTGAGTAAGGGATCGGGGGGTTTAAGGGAGTGTGGGAATGAGTGAGTTAGTAAGGGAAAGAGAGAGAGAGTGAATGAGAGTGAGAATTTTGGCAGAGTGAGCCAATGAGAGAGAGAGAGAGAAAGAGAGAGGGAGAGAGAGAAAGCGCAGGGAACAGAGAGAGAGTGGTGAAGCAAGAGAGATTAGGACAGAGAGACTGACAGACACAGAGAGAATGAGTGAGAGAAAGAGAGAGAGAGAGCAAACGAGAGAGAGAGAGAGAGAGAGAGAGAGAGAGAGAGATCAAGAGGAACTTTGCCAGAGAGATTTAGACTCACACACTCTCACACAGAATACAGAAGCATACACCAAACCAGGCTTTTGTCTTGTTAAATGGGCAGCATTCCTTGGGAAGGGTCCATGTGAGGAATTTAAAGGGAACAGGGGTCTTTTTCTCAGATGCTTTGCTTCATTTCCCTCACTCTAAAGCTGCCTCACACATGCACACAAATACACACACACACACGGACACACACACACATACAAATCCACATATATAACTTAAATATGTATATGTACATAAATAGTGTCAACAAGGTGCTGTTACTAGAGGAACAACCCCCACCAAGTCCCTACTGCTTTTATTGGTGTCACCACACTGTCATCACTGCTCCCATGACATAGTAAGAGGACGTCTTTCACGGGGTCAAGAAACCACATGAGGGTCAGTTTTACAGATTCATTTGATTAACTGAGACCAACACAAACCCCAGTGTATGTAATTGATGTCCACATAGAGCAGTTACATGAGCAGCTATTATGTATTCACAAGTTGTTCCTTGGAAATGCCAGTCACAAAAGAGATAATGGAGAGCAATTTTGAACATTTTAATCCCTTTGCTGGAAAAAAAATCCTGCAATTATTTGTACTGGGATTGTAAATTCCCCTCTTGGAAAGGTTTGTTTTCCAAAAGGGAATTCATGAAATTACTGTAACAGCAGCCTTCGCTTGCTAGAGGGTATATTCATGTGTTATGATCTATAGTGGCACATCTATAGTGTATGTGAGTGGGCCATTTATTGATTATTGTCTGTGTTACACTTCACTGCACTGGTATTTGACTTTCAAAACAGGAGGAAGGGGTTGGCTCTTGGGTGGCAGCTGCAGATCTGACAGCTCACTGGTGTGTGTGTATGTATGTGTGTGTGTGTGTGTGTGTGTGTGTGTCTGTGTGTAGCTGCTTGTATGTGTGTGTGTGTGTGTGTGTGTGAGCTGTGTGTAGCCGCTTGTGTGTGTGTGAGCATATGTTAGTGTGTGTGCATGTGCGCACGTGCACAGCTGTGTATGTGTATGCATGTCTGTGTGTGTGTAGGTGTATGTGTATGTGAGCGTGTGTGTGTCTGTGTGTGATGTGGTTTCTGCCACCTCACCATCCTCATTGCTCCCCTCCTCCAGGCTCTGAGTGAGTCATTCTCATTGATGCCACCACCGAATGCTGTGGTCCATTCCCATGGCAACCATGATTTGGCAAGGGGGAAGTTGGTGTGAATGGGCGTGCGTCAGCAGCTCCAGCATCAGGTGGGCCCCAAGATAGAAACACTGCACTGGCCAACATGTCCTTCCGGGCTAATGTCCAGCAATGTAGCCTACAGCCTGAGCCTGTTCAATTACAGAACTCCAGAGATTCCGCTAGTTGTGCTACTCTCTGTGTGTGTGTGTCCGTGTGTGTGTGTGTGTTTGTGTGTGTCTGTGTCTGTGTGTGTGTGTGTGTGTCTATATACATGTACTCTGTATGCCCTGTCCTCCTCCTTATCTTGAATGTGCCTTCGTTTTTTCCCTCCCTCATTCCAGCCTAGATTCATGGCTAAAATGGCATCCCTGTTTCTTGGCCATGTGGCTGCTGACTGTAGTGATGAATGGGAATTGATGGAGGAACTACATCTATTATCCTCCCTCACCCAGACAAGCCACTCTGGGGTTGCTGGGCAAAACTCCCATTTACAGTAGCAGCAGAAAGACAAGCGGGCCTCAGTATCCCTCTCGCTGTGCTGCGCTCTGACAGAGAGTGAGGTGCGTGCCAGCTGTCTACTCAAAGCTGGTGTGAAGTGAGGCGCTGTAGAAAGTTCATCCAGGTGGCAGTATGCTCCCCCCCCAGGGCCAGGACCCAGGCCGACACTGAGGCTGAGCGCATGTGTCCAGATTAGGGATTAAACTGTCAGAAACAGAATCCCAGGACAGTGGCAGCTGTTCAGTCAGACTGCACTTACTGACACTTACTGCAACATACACCCAGATAAGGCTGGTGTGCATAGTGAAATATATAATTAACTATAATGATTAAAGTGCTGTGTAGCTTAACATTCCTTGGCATACTGCTTACAATGCCTCTTTATTTTTTCATCATTATTGTATTATATTTTTCATCATTTACATTGTTATGACCATGAAAAAACATGACAGTTGAAAAAAGGAGTCTTCAGCAAGTACTAACAGTGCTATGTGTCCCTGTGTTATGTGTCTGGTGGGGTGCCAAACCCACATTCTGGCCAGATAGACCCAGTCTGGCAGTAGCTTTGTTAGTCAAATCCACCTAATCACAAATACCCCTATTACCTTAAAACATTAAGTCTTTGACAGTGAATGGTCCAAGTGGAGCACTGAGTCGTACATTAAATACAAAGTTTGGGAAAACAAATTTCTCCATTAGCTTAACCTGATTTTAAAATTCAATTCAATTAGCTGCCAATTTTTGAGATTAGTCATAACATAATTTACCTTACCTAGGTTGCGCAATTTGTCATGCGAGTGGTTATCTTTTTATGAAACTAAACCACACATTCATGTATCGTAAGAGTTCTGAAAGACACCTATTCTCCTTCTACCTTCTCATTGCAGACCAGGCTCCATCTATCTCAAAACCAATCTGGAGATATGCCTCAAACACTCACCGGTGCTGTAAGCCTGTCTCCAGTCACAGAGACTGAGGTTATAACTATTGAAGAGAATCTAACTGGTCCTCTCACATGTAATCATGGAATAGTTTTAATAAATGGCAGTTTTACTTTAGGATTTTAACAGACTGGTTTCTGTGACCCTCATTAGTTTCTACTGTCAAACCCCAAAGTCTTTAATGTTCCACCTCTTTAGTTTAAATAACATTAGTTGGTTCTGACAACCTTTCATCTGAACTAGAACTACCAGCATGAGGGTTTAATCCCGTTAGTGCTCTGAAGCATTCTACAGAAAGACAGAATTACATAACCCTCACATAGTCAAACTTAATAGTGCATCAAAACACGTCAGTGCTGGGCTGTCAAGTGACTCTGCATTCCCCTGCACTACACCATAACCAAAACAATGACATCGATTGTGGATGGTCAAAGCATGATGATGTCAAGGATTTTTTTTTAATGGGAAGTATTCATATGATTGCCTGTTCCCAAGATCACAACAGCATCATAAGGAGTTAAATAAGGACATCTTACTCATTAAGGAGCAGATGGACACTTCAGCACTGTGCATTGCACTGCCTCAAAGCCCTGAGGACTGTCAGCCTGGCAATTATTCCAATGAGGCGATTGCAGATTCCTTCACATGACAGTCACTGACCGACACACACATTGACACACGCATACACACACACACACACACACACAAACACACACACACACACACACACACACACACACACACAGACACACACACACAAACCAGGAGCACACAACAAATAAGTGTACACACGCATGCGCGCGCACACACGCGCACACACACACACCACACACACACATACAAATCAAAGAAGCCACTGTCCAACTGCTTGGAAAGGCAACATCACAAAGTGCCAAATATAGCGCCTTTCGGATTGGTGTGATGACAGCTGAGGTGTGAGTCAAGCAGTGTGTGTGTGTGTGTGTGTGTGCATATTCCTGAGACAAGCTTTTGATACCATCTGTTTGATCATTTCCTTTTAAAACTTAGTCACACATGCACAGCACACAAATATACACTCACATACAACCATGCTTGACCATGTACACATACACACACACACTCACAGCCACACGCAAACACTTAAACACACACACACACATACAGCCATGCACGACCATGTACACACACTCACAGCCACATACAAACACAAAAGGAAGGCATAGACATATCTAGCACATAGTCACACATAGTCACAATCACTCAGGCCCCTGTCTAGCCCTATAGATAATCTGCATGGCCATCCAAGTTTATTACGCCAGGAGGTCAGTCAGCTCAGTGAGTCAGAAGACCAAAGGAGACACAACCACACACGCGCGCGCACGCACACACACACACACACACACACACATACACACACACACAGAGCACCCTGCCTGGCAGCAGGCACATATGCCCCAGTCCCCTACAGTCCTTAAACACACATACACACTAGGCTCTATGCACAACACGACTGGCGAGAATCCATCACCAAAAGGCTCCAAACAATGTACGAATCCACAGACAAATCCACACATATCCACATGTACATACATGCTGTATGAACAGATATGTGCAAATTAATGCTCTAAAACAATGAATTGACACGACACATTTATACATACACATAAATACAAATTTTCTACCTCTGCATCTCCAAACCATAATCACAAAAACACAGTCACACACACAACTATATCTTTGCCATTGTTTATGTCTACAACAATTACTTAGATCTTAATAACATCTGTAAAATATTAGAGCATGTACAGCCTCAATAACAAGTGCATGTACAGTATACAAACACACACACTCACTCCCACACACACACACACACACACACACATATACATACAGACACACAGCCACTGATGTATTTTTAGCTGTGTATTTTGAGCATTGGCAACAGCACAAGTATACCTGTGTACGGGGCACCTGTGGAAACAGGTTGAGTGTGGTGGGTCTCTTAGGCCGGTAGGTATCCATGGCGGCAGGCGCGTGATGCTTGGCGGGCGCTTTGGTGGCTGCTGGATGGACTTCCTGCTCGCGGTTGCCGTCGGCAGCATCTATCAGGTCCAAGTGAAGGATCTCCGCCTGGATGTGTCCGACTGCGCCTGCCTCCATCTTCCCCAGGCCGCTATTGGCTCCCCGCATCACATGAGCCTGCAGAGGATTGGCCAGAGTAGGTGTCAGTCACGCAGAGAGAGAGAGAGCGGGGAAAGAGCAAGGAGTAGAGCGAGGGAGATGGAGAAGCAAAGCAGAAGAGCAGGGTGGAAGAGAGGGAGGGACAGAGAGAGGGAGGGAGGAGGGGTAAGGAGGGAGGTAAGTGAATGAGCCAATTAGAAAGATTTCTGCCATCAGGCGCTAACACTCTCACTACTGACTAATCCAGCCTTTCTACTCTAAACATGACCGGAGCTGAACCACAAACACAGAGAAGGGAGAAGTGTGTGTGTGAGTATGTGTGTGTGTGTGTGCGTACGTGTGTGAGGGCAGTGGGCATAAGAGAGATGCAGTAGGACCCCACTCAAGGTCTATTCACACAGCCTGCTTACCAGCTCGACTGATTTGAGTGACATGCTCACCAACCATCCTCATCATCCCTTTTACAATGGCCACTTTGACGCACAGACTTCTACATGCGTAGACAAGGCAAACAGTAGGAGGGAGTGAGTCAGAGGAAAGGTAGAGAGAACAGACACTGACTACATGGCATGTAAAAAGGCAGGCAGTATCTCAAACAACCAGACAGTGATGCAGAATAAGAGGCTCTATTTTAATGACAAGAGTAACCATGTGTTTGTCAGCAGGGTCCCAGTGTGTTTCAAGTCATCCATGGGTGATTATTATTCACATCCAACTGTGCTGTGAAGCACATAGATTGCTGTAATATGGAATGTCAACACCTAGTGAAATGCTTGCTTCGTTGATTGATTTTAGCAGCGTTAACCAAACGTAAGGGTTGAAAGGCACTAGGTCACTGTGTGTGTGTGTGCTCGCTTAGAGTGGAATGGATTTCCCCAAGCTATTCTCAGACGCGACAAGCTCTGACTCAAGCACAAGCACAAGCACAAGCACACACACACACCTTAGCCACAAGTAAGTTCTCTCCCATTCAGAAAACTAAGGCTGAGTTTGCCATGAAAAGTAAAAGATGGGGCGTTATTCACAAGGCAACATGATAATGAGGTGTGACACATGTCAACCCTTATTGGCTAAGGGGCAGGTCAGGTGACATCTAGTTGGTGTCTATGTTAAGCTCTTAAGAGCCTTTCAAACGCACAGATCATGCTTTTTCACGTCAGCCATGTGCTAGCCACTCAAACACAACCTGGTGTACACACATAAAAAACAAACAAGCACTGTAAACAACATGCATAATCTCATTAAATCCCAAAAACATCGAAAAACTATTTGATGAGCAAACAACAGATTTACCATAACAGGCATTCACAACCACCCGCAGAGCCATCCATGGTACTGGCATAATGTAGGAATATCATACATCATTATCCCAAGAATAGCCATTAGTCAGACTCCATTTTTTTATTTTCTTAGGACTATATATATGATATATATGAATATCTCACCAAACCTGAAATGGTAACAAAAAACAGACTGGAAATCTCCTGAGAAACTGCCCAATAACATTCAAAAGATGAAATGTATATGGAAATGGACTATACTCTGACTAAACACATGGCATATAATAACTGACTCAAACACAAGCACAGAAAAAGCTATGTTTGAATCAAGGTGAACTTCCGAGTCTTCACTGAGATTATGCTGGCTAATGCACATCCCTGAATGTGATGAGGGCTAAGATAATTCTATGGTCGGATTGCGTCTGGAGTCCTACATTTGTATGCAGTTCACAACAATCATACTGAGAAGTGCAAACACTACAGCCATAGCTTTCCTCTCAAAGTAGAGCAAATACAAAAACGATCTTGAAATCTGCTCTTGAAACCATTCCAGATTACAACAGGATTAACACACAGACAAACAACATGCAAACAAACAAGCAATCAAACTATACTTATTCCCTAGCACAAGAGTAAAAATAGCTTGTTAACTGCCAAGTCAGATATGCTTTATGGAATAGAGACAATGGAGACGTGTCGTGCTTTGGGGCATGTTGTCATTTTCAGTCTATAAACCTCCATTTACTGCATCTTCTTGGGAGAGTGCTGGAGTAGATCAGCCAAGCAGGAGGAGGGTTAATCGATAGAGTTGTCCCTTTCTCAGGCAGTGGGGGTGGATAGGAGCCTTCCTCTGTTTTTATGAGTGTTTTTATGCGTGGCCCCTTTAAGAGCCTGGGCCTGTTGCTAGGCAACAAGCTGGAGACAGGGCAGGGAGACACTGCAATTGCCTGAGGATTCTGATACTTATCCAAGCCCCCCCCCCCCCAATCATCTCCATTATGCTGCATGCTACATGCCCAGGGGTAGGAGCAGGGGGGACAACAGGTCCCTATAGCACTGCAACTCAAACCATCAACCATTCAACGTATTTTCCCGTACTGGGCAGCTCTATAGAGGCACTGTCTCTACAGGAAACCAGAGCATGTGCCATTGAGGGGCAGTGTGTGTGTGTGTGTGTGTGTATCTAAACACAGGCGCATCATGTGACCCAACAAACACACCAGAACCAAATTTACTTCAAGAGAGTGAGAGTGCCACATAGCATTTGAATTTTATTTGACAGGAAGTCACATTTTCTCCACCAGGCACACACATAAAAACAAAGGGTGCTCTACCCCACAAGGCCATCCACAATGTGACTACATTTGTTCACTGCAGAAAATACCAATAAAATCAATGATAACATTCCCTCTCCCCAAGACAACTCCTTAGTTGACAGCTGTCATCTTGCAAGCAAATGGATGCAACAAGACATTATGGAAGGAACAGACAGCAGTATTATGTCACAAAATGTCCTCTGAGGCTGATAAAAATGTCCACTTAATGCATGGTAGGATATATTTTGTCATATATTTTGACCCAGTGACCTCAAGCACTCCCGATAACAGCATCCGAAATTGCCATTCACACCAGCTGTCATATGACTAGAGTGACCCCAGTGAGCATTACAGCCACTAATGCATGGCAACATCTCCTGGGACATCCACTCTGTTCCATTCATTTAGGCCTCCTCTCTCCTCTCCTCTCCTCAGCAGTGAGTTAGGCTCTCCCTGGAGCATACCACCTGCGTCTGCTCAAGCCTGTCCCAAACAAACACACACACACACAAACACGTGCACACACACACACACACACAATCACGTTCACACACACACCACACGCACATGCACACACACACACACACACACACTCGATCACGTTCACACATACACACACACACACGCACACACACACACACACAAACACACACACACACACACAGAGAAAGGAAGATGACCTCATTTCTGAGCTCATCATCCTAAGGGAGACACAGAGGAGGGTAGGTAAGAGGGAGAGGGAGGGAGTGGGGGAGGCTTTCCTCATCAATTATACAGGAACACACAACGGGACACAGGGGTGTAGGACAGACACCAGCAGACAGGACAGCAGAACTGTCTGCTACCCCAAGGGGGGCGCTAAGAGCCCTTGGGTGGGGTAATAACGAGGCAGCCATCTGTGGGGAAACTATTACTAATGACCCGGTACAAGGAATCACACAGATAGATATGTGCATCCACTGAGCTCCTTGAGAGAGAGAAAAAGAGAGAGGGGGGAGGGTGGTGTTAGCACATGGGGGTGGAAGAGGAGATGTATTGATCAGAGGTGATCGTGGGGGGTTGATATGTAGTGCAGAAGACCTGCTGCTCAGCATTAACAGGCATCTGTAAGCGTGACCTCAGGAACAGCAGAGGTGGGTAGGGGATGGGTGGATTGGGTCAGTCGAGGAGTCAGGCTTTTTCTTTTTTTTGCCAAACTGACCAACCACAGTGAATATACTAAGCCATCTCAGTGACACTGTCACTGTCACCGCATCCATCTCATCCCAGGGCATACCTAACCTAAATGCTGGAAACGGTTTCATGTGAAATGGGGTGTGCTGTCACCTCGTTTCTACATCTGTCCTGCGCTGCACACACACAGGGAGCTGTCAAGCTCCCTGCCTCTCCGTGGTCACAATCGGTTACATTGTTATCTCTCAAATACAATCCTCTTTGTGTGCAACTGGAGGCTGAGAGATGAGAGGCGGAGGGGCGAGGAGAAGAGAGGAGTGGAGGAAGAGGAGGAGGAGGATATCAGGAGGGGGTGGGCATGAGTCAACCAAAACATGGACGGAGGAAGAGGAAACCTATTTCCATGGCAACTGCAATCTTTTTTTCCTCCTTCCTCTTTTTTTCACACCTGCAGTGTACGTCACGACTGAAAATACACACTGGACATCACTAAAGCTGGTCATATGGAGAACAGAGAACACACACGCTCCATCCCTCAAAGGCTTTGTGGGAGACAGCACTGAGTCTAATTCCTTAGAACCATATCCGGCAGTCATATAGAATATTTATTAGTAAGATGTGAGAACAGGCACCATTAAAAAAATAATAAGACAACCACAAGGATCTGAGTAACCTTAAGGAGCCCACTACAGCACAAGCTTATAAAACCTCCACTGTGTTCTTTGATCCCCTGTTAGTGTCATTGAATTGCTACATTTTATTTGTTACAGTCTCATCAGTCACCACCAGTGAAATGGTTTATATTCAATTATTATCTTAGCCTAGTAATAAAACCAGACCCTCGTTCTACACTTTTGTTTCATAAAGAGGATTTGATTGCTTGCTTGAGGCGTCTAAGTTTAAAAAGATTGGATCAGCCCCTGACTGATAGCTTGCCTTGACTGATAGCATTGTAGCTCTGCATTCACAACTCCTCCCTGTGTTCAATGATGGACAGGTTAAAATGCCTCCTGAGAAAACAAGCTCATTGGGATCAAATGCAGACTAGCACTGTAGGGAGATGATAATCAAGCGGAAGTGCTAGGAAGGCATGGCTAGGCTACAAGCATCTTAGTGTCTAATGTAAAAGAGCTTAGGCAAGATATAAAACCATACATGCATTACTGCTGAGTCTGCATCAGAGATACTGTAAGCAGCATTAGCCTTCCTCTCTACTTGTCCTTTAGTGATCATGATGCTCCTTAACATGCCGCACATGTGTTTAGTAAAAGGAGAGCTGTTCAGAGATATTAACCTACACATCCTACATATCTACACAAAAATGATTTAACACTGATAAACTAATTTATTAATATTTCTCAGTTATTAACAACACAATTTTACATGGCTGTTTAGAAGTGTAGAATGATACTGGAACACATATCGTGCTGAACTTGTTTTACCATAGGGCTGGGCAATTAATCAGAGAATCAAACCGACAATCGTAACTTTGTTAACATTAATTGACAATGATCAAGTACAAGACTATTAAATGTGGTTTATTATTATTGTTATCATTATTTTTTTGTTATCATTATATCGGTCGATATGGAAAAATATATTTTGATCAAATTTCATCCCATATCGCCCAGCCCTATTTTACCACTAAGATATGTACAAAAGTATAACATGTCATTCCTTTCTCAAAAAAGGGCACCAAAGGATGTTTTGTATAACATCCATTATTACCAATCAAGTCTTGAAAAAATATACACTTTGTGTGCCTTCACATAAACTCCATTATAAGAGACTTGTAGCCTCCTGGAGGCTTCACAAGGAATCACATTATGAGGAGCACAAAGACCTATCATCCCTGGAACAACTACTGCACCATCAGTGGTCTCCCTCAGAAAATAAGTCAACGACCTTTTATTTTTACTCACCAAGGTGACTGGCCCACAGTGAATGGGAGGTGGGGGGTGCGGGCCGATAAGTCATGAATCATTGCACAGGAGCAGGCTTAGAATAGAAGACATATATCATCTTCCTTGTCTTAAGGATGGGTATTTTATTCACACAGAATATTAATAGTCTTCCGCTCAGGCCTCCACAAGCTAAGGCTCTTTGGTTATCATTCTGGGTCGTTCTCTCATGTAGCTCATCAAAATATGAATTACAGTAAAAGACATATTGGCTAAAAGAAGAACAGCATCTACACCAGTGAGAAAAAGTAATTAACCCAAAAAAACATGGGCAAACAAAGTTTTGACTAGCCTAACTCTTCAATATGTTTGAGTGCTGTCTGTGTAGATTCTAGTAAGTCAAGAATCAAGAATTAAAAGATCACATAATGTTACATATGTGTAGAAAGTGAGCAAATAAAGTCAACAAGACCAAAAATTCTCATGTGATTTGTAAAAATTCTGCAAATGTATTATTCAGTACTGGACCTCTTGAGGCAAACTACCTCCAGAATATGGTAGATGATACTATGCATAATGTATCAAAGACTTGAAAATAAAATAATAAGCATTTGGGGATGGAAGGACTTGCCTGTTTTCAATACTGTTTACCTCAAACATTCTTTGATGTTCTGACAAAAACGTCCACACACTGAAATTAGTTAGCATTCTCTCCTCCATCTTAAAAAGGGACAAACACTCACCAGTTGGCAAATGCACTCAAATTCAAAGAGGAAAATTGATAAAGGAAAATACCACAAAAACAACAACTTAAAACAAAAAAAAACCCAAATTGGCGGTCTGTTATACTTAGCAACAGCCCATTACCAAGAAATATCAGACCATAGAACAGAACATTTCAAGTTCCATTGAAATGAATGGAGAATTCTTCAGCATTATAAAGAGCCGTGTAATAAAAAAAAAAAATGTCTATTAGTTCCATGTGTAGTTCTTTATGATTGCAGTCATACAAACTAGATGCAATAGTCTAGGTGAGGGCTTGGGCAAGCATGGCCCCGTGGGGCCCCTTACTCACCTTGATGTCTAGCTGGCTGTTGCAGTTGAGGCTCATGCCTCTCTCGTCTGTGATCTCTGTGATCTCAGAGAGGTCCTCATCCTCAAACTCATCCAGGCTGATGTCATGGGTCAGCCTGTGGAAAAAAGACCACATGGATGGAACACAAATTAATCCAAGTGCAGTGCACTACTAATCCCTCCCTGGATGCCATATTTTTAATACAGTTGAATTTCAGTTCTGCATCTGGAACATTTTGCTCCTCAAAAGCTGGACATCCTCTTCTAAGAAAAAAAAAGTATTGTTTACAGTAAAACAATGTGTTTTACTGCTTGCTTTGCCAAAACAAGTTACAAAAAGAATGACTGCATTGCTGCTGTTTTGCCTAGACAGATCTTCATTCAACACAAACCCCTTTCCATCGTTGTTCAAAGTTAGCTGTTTAGCCTCCTACCTTTGGTGGATATTTAGGCAACACAGAGCATAGTATTTTGATATTATCTATTCAGTCACCTACTATTTCTAGGCCAGATTTGACAGCTGGACTAAACAAAGACTACACATATTCCCTTGAATGGGCTCTTGCATACAATAGACTATGCTGTGCAAAGAACTATCTATACAAGAACTAGCAGAGCACATGGCCTATAAAAAGCCAGAGGAAACTGTTGCACTCTGTAATGTCTAACAGGTGTAAGATTCTGTCGCACCGCAATAACTCACTGTCCTCGTTGGATTAGATCAGGCTGCCAGGAACAAAGCCTTCATTTCCCAAATTTAATTAAGTCCATGTTATCAAGTAATGTCACCCTTGGAAATGTCAGTTTTCAAATGTGGTCAGGGAGAGAGAGCACAGAGCATGGCTGAGACAGTCAAAACAAGGTCGGTAGCAGTGGCCACAACTCCTTGGAGACATTCAGTCCAACAAAAGACAAACCACTGTTTGTCCACTCAGCTAGATGTTGTAAATATGTGTGTGTGTGTGTGTGTGTGTGTGGGGGGTGATCTTAAGTTCAATCCCCGCCCTTCAGGATTGAGTGCACGCACTCACACACACACACATACACACACACACTCTCTCTCTAGCCACTCTGACTGCAGATAAATCTGTGGCAGGGTTAAGGAAGGGCAGTCTGTAAAACACATGTGACTGATTGGCTCTTAAGACCACTAATCTAGTTGCATCCATATTATATACTGTGAGACGATGCAGAGGGACAGCATTTGACAGTAGGTCAGATAATGGACATTAACATGAACATAAAGGCCCAGTCTATGGCAATCAGCTTTGCAATTAAAGCCTGCAAGGACGAGTCACAGGATGGCATATCATCACACCACATAAAACAAGCAGGGGTGACCCCCCAGCAGAGGATTCTGGGAAGTGGTCAGGGAATAAGAAAGAGACCACACTATAAATCTGGAAAAAAATAAAACCTTTAACACCAATGATCAAGGTCAAGACGACTTCTGTTTTGTTTAGGCTCAGGATAAAAGGCTCTTTTTAACTATACCTTAGTTTTGTGCTGTTTTCTTTTTAGCTCTTTGAAAAACAGTGCTTCTAGTATCAAACACACTGCAGGCATACACCAGACAGCTGCCAATTACAGCTCCTGACTCAGCAGCTAAAAGATTTTGGATGTCCGCCAACAACCAGGTCACTCCAAAATTGTATTCCAGAAAATATATCAAACTTTTCACTCAAACAGTAAGTGTTTTTTTCATTTGTTTTGCTCAAATGACTTTTTTTAAGTGACAAAATATGTGAACAGCAAAGTGACCTCATTAAAATGACCTTCATTTATTTTAGTTTTGCTCCACTTGCATTTGGCATCAGTGGTTTCTAGAAAGGCACAGACTTTCAGTGTATTTCACCTACAATTAGGATCTTGATTAGATTCCATAATATATTTTAATGTCTTTGGTAACATGGTTAACAAGATTATTGGCAATCAGCTTAATGCGTTTACCAATTTATGCATGTTCCTATGGGTAACATTAGAGCAGGTTAATCATACACCTACACACATTAAATAGCTCTTTTTTGGAAACAATGTCAGCAATTTCCAGTTGAAACATGTATTACATTTCTCTAATCAAAAATGAAGCAGAGTTAGATTTTGACTGTAACATGTTCTTATTTGTATTTCAGCTGACTGATCCTGTCAGCTCCTGTCCTCTTCCCAATACCCGTCCTTTTCCCATCTTTCTATCCCAAACACACACACACACACACATCCTCCCTATTTCAAGGGCATCCCGGCAATTCTGCAATACCCAAGAAGAAGGGACTGAATGAACAAGCACACACACACACACACACACACGAGAGAGCTGCAGATTGTCGAGTGTATCGCACACATGCGCACTAACCAGCACAAGGTCAAACAGCCTTTTCCCACTTCCCACTGTAAACACAGCAAACGAGTGCCTGGGACTAGTAGTCCCCCTCCTACCATTTCTCCCATTGATCCTCCATCCAGCCCTCTCCTCCATCCCCGCTTGGGTCCATGCTGAGAGTACGCGCACGGCAGCGTGGGATTTGTTTGTGGCGGATAATCAAAGCACCGTTGGAGTTCTGTGCGATGCCATTCGTACTCCAGCACCCTCCTCTACTGGCAGGAAGGAGGGGGTAAAAAATGTGTGATAAAAAGCTGTTCTTTTCTTATAGATTAATCCTTGAGCTCTCCACTCAGCTGAGCTCCTGCTTCATCAGTGTCCCGTCCTTGTCTCCTCCTCCTTCTCGTTTCTCTTATTTTTCCTCTCTTCCCTCTATTTACATTCACTTCCTGGGCGCATGCGGTGCGGTGTACTCCAGGATGCTGAGCCCAGGCGCTAAAGTGCTGTCCTGGACAAAAACAGAAGCGTCTGGAGTAAAGGGGCTCAGCTGGAGACTCAGCTGAAGATGAAGCTGTCGCTGTTGTTGCTCCTCTCTTACCCCCCTCTCCTCCTCCTCTATAATTAATGACGTGGATCAATCCAACTCAGGTTGCCCCCTCAGCTGCCACCCGCCTGCTCCTGCCTCCCTGCCTTTTCCTATCTGCTTTCCCTAGCTGCGTGGGATGCTCACTGCTCTGCAGCAGGATCAGTTGGGACGCGTGCTGCCACTGCTGCTGAGGATGGGGAATCTTCCTCGTCTCGTCGACAGAGGTGTGTGTGTACCAGCCGCTGTGGGTGTACTGTTAGGCGTGTGTGTATGTGTCAGTGTGAGTGCAAGTAGCCTGTTAACCCTGTCATTTAAGACAGCACCATACACACAGACACACCTGACCTATACAGATTTTCCTCAAGGACATGCACAGATTTGATGAGGGAATATGTGTGTGAGTGTGTGTGTGTGTGAGTGTGTGTGTGTGTGTGCATGAGTGATTGTACCAGTGTGTGAGGAGGTGGGGTAATAGAGAAGCCTTTCCCTATTTTTAGCTCTCTGCTGCCTCAAAGGGGAAGCAGCACAGAGTGAAGAGGGGACTGTGTGTGTGCATGCAGCCGAGGACGCTTTTCAGCCAAGACCAGATGAAGAATGACAGGCACATGGAGGGGAGCAGAGGGAATGGAGAGGACTTTTCACAAAAGAAAAGGACTTTGCCAGGGGGATGTTTAGAGAGCTTCATACACAGGCAATTACTAGGAGATCATGTAATACCACATTAGACTGGGACCAGGCGTCCCAGCTATCACGATCAAGTGCCACTGACGAAGATTAAATGATGATTTGGTCATTTAAAGTAAATGAGCCATCGCTCAAACAAAGGTTAACAAAGTCAAGCTTATTTTCATCCCCAGATTTAAAAAAAACCCTTAATTTTGATACTGTCTCAATACACAATACACAATGCTTCAATGACAATAAATCTGTATTTTATGTCACTGCTATACTTATCACAATAAAGTGGTTATGATAATATATTGTGATATTACGTGGTAATATGTGCACAGCAATGTGTAATTATTATTAATAATTTATTATATTTGTAGTAAATAGGACAATATTAAGAAAACACCACCATGTGAGTAATAAAGTGACAAATTAGAAGTCAAATTATTACATATACATACTACATACAAATGTGTGTCAACTTAGACTGTATATAGACTATTATACTTATGGAGTTTATATATTTAAAGGCATTTAAAATTATTCTGTTATAATAAGCATAACTTCACTGTACTGTACTATGCGGTAAATAAAATATGGAAATATTGCAATACCTGAGCTTAATGACTTTTTTCCTATGCCTTTCTATAAATTCCCCAACACAATAATTACCCAGGTCTTTTGATGTGTCCATCTTTCACTCCACAAAACCCCCTGTTGCCTGGCCCTCTGGTTAGACCATGTGATGGCAGCTCTGACTGAACTAGACAGACGTGTGCCTCAATAGGCATATGGCCTACATCCAACACCATATGTCCTCCAATGGCATTGAGCCAATCTCTGGGACCTCTACATACAGAACATAGCCTGTAGTATCAAAGTAAGCATTTAAGGTACAAGTCCATCTATATCAGTGCACTGTTTGTCATTAGAGTAGGGTTCATGGTTGAACAGGGCAAGAAACATTTATTACTGGACTGACAGGATCTGTCAGCAACAACTTGTCAGAACTGTTCAGTGGCTTGACTAAGGGGCAAAGCAGTGCATCCAAGCAGAATGCCATTCCAGCAGTGTCAGAGTTCAAACCACTCTCTGATTAACACATATCCATCCATTCCCAAGGTCTTTCTTAAATTCACTACTCACTACCATCAGAGCTGCAGAATGTAAAAATAGCAAAAACTCTATTGAACATATTACTGTAAGATACTTTGCCAAGATAATATTTTGAAAGAAAGGATGAAAATGGTGACCTATTTTATAATAACTGAAACATCTTTGCCCCGTATCCCCAAAAATGATCACAAAACTGAGAGAAAAAGAGGATTACGGTACCTTTTAATGACAAAATATGTGTGACATCACTGTGACATCACATGGATATGGATTTCCTTAAGAAAAAAATATCTGTGCGTGGGTGTGTGGAGAGAGAGACAAAGAAAATATTGGAGTGAGGGTATTGGAAGAGATAGATAGATAGATAGATAGAGAGAGAGAGAGAGACACACAGGGACAGAGAAAGAGAGAGAAAAAAAAGAGGGAGGGAGGGATGCTTGAAATGAGTGGGGGAAGCTGGCGTTTGGATCAGCTGACAGTGCAGCTCTGCTCCGACAGGGCAGGCTGAGCAGGTACAGCAGGCGCAGGCGCAGGCATAGAGCAAAAAAGAGAATATCTAATAAGCTCTTACAAGCACAGAACAGGCTAGCTTTCCTCTGCCCCATACACACATTCCCATTATCCACACATCACAGACATTTCAGACCAGACCACATGCTAAACCCATTCTTTCCCAGCATTATCAAGAACGTGGAAGCCTGACACTAATTTTCTGCATTACTGGAAAACTATTTGAATCTTCTTGAATGTCAAAATAATGCTATATATTTTTTCTTAATAATAATGAAACCTATCCTGGAAATAGAGGACTGTGGCAGTATGGCCTTTGAGATTCTGAAGGGACGAAGATGTGGAACCCTGTTAAAAGGTGGCAGTAAATTGTCAGTATGCTCTTCCAGTTTGGCAGCTCACTCTGATGTATGCCTTCAATAGGCTTGGCTCTCCCCAACAGAGTTTATCAACTTGACAGCAAGCATCTTAGGCTCCCCTTTCCATCACAAACCAATAGCACTTCACCGCATCATGACATCAGAGGCCAGTATTGGGGGTTGGCAGACGTGGGGCAGGTTTGGGTTTGCTGACTTGAGAAAGCACACCAAACTCCTTTTCGAGGGTAGTCTCCTCCTCCTCTTCCTACTATCCTTTCTTGCTTTCCTTTTAGCCTCTACCCATGTGTCTCTCTCTCTCTTCTCTTCCTGTGTTTTACTATTCTTTCTCTGTGTCTTTCTCCAATTGTATATCCTTATGCCTACAACAGGATTTCCCCATTTCAAGATTTAGATTCACTGACTGAAGATTACAGCACGTTCTTGTTCGCTCATCCTCTTTTTGCCTTGGTGCATCCATGTGATTAATACAGAACATGTCAAGTTGATTGGCTGCTGTCTGATTCAATGTAAAAACACTATTAATCAATATCATGGCGGAAATCTGAAGGAGTCCCATGAGTATTCTCTGAAAGTGGAGCTTTTCCCACCACAAGAAGGTGTTTCATTTACAGCGTAACCCAACCTGCCCTTTTGATCTCTTTCACTACGCTGTACAGTTCTTTGTACTTGCTTAGAACATCAGTTTAACTAGATCATCTTGTTAAGAAACTACAGTAAACAGTTTTTTTTCTGTATAACTTCATATTTCTGGCTTATAGTAGTGACTGAGGAAAGATATCATTTTAAGAAATACATGTATGCTGACCTCTTTCTAAATGCAATGACAGCAGTAAATGTGGGTAACATTAGGCAGGAAAGAGTTTCAGTGTATTGACTAGCACTCTTACTGGCCAAACCCAAGGCATCTGGCACCGATGCTGCTTAGGGTAACAGGTGAATAACAATGAAGGAATTCCCAATGCTCACAATATGAATGGCTAATGAATCCAGCCTCAGTCATTCAGTCTGCTACCCTTCTGAGCTCCGCCTGGGACTGACAATAAGGTGAACAAACAGTCTACATTTATCACAACACTGAAAACAGATGCCTTGCGTGCCCAAACAGCACTACAGCATCAGCATCAGCTACGGAAAGGACAGGATATGTGTCAGTGTATTAGAGAAGAAGGATGTCTGCCCTCGGTCCTCTTTGTTTATTTGCTGCTAAAGCTAAACACAAACATAAACAAAAACAAACCTGGAATTTTTGCTTCAGTAGTGTCCCTACCGCTTCATCCTAGGGGCTGGAGGTGCGCCACACCAGAAATAAACTCCTCTCCTAATATGACTTCTATGAGATATCGAAACAGGCAGAACCTCACATCTGAACTCCCATGATAGGAGACAGCTCAGGCAAGGCAAACACTGAGTTTAAATTTCCAGACACAGACACAGACAGTAGTAGACAGTAGTACAACTACAAACATCTCTATATTAGGAGAGATTCACTCCATGAAAAGAGTATGTATGATGTTGTTATGCTATCCTGACATGAAATGCCTATACAAATAAATCTGCCTTGCCTTGCCTATTAAAACAGAATGCACTCTGGATGCTCAGATAGGCAATTTAATCACAAATTTATCTCAACACAAGGTGAATATTTTTTAAAGGCAATATTGACACCACTACTCCTAAACTGTCATTTGATATCAGGTTACTGTATTTTTTTTTTCAAAGCTATGATTCACAAACCTAAAGAGAAATGCATTTTTTCTTTTATTATAGCGACTCTCTGCAAATAATGCCCCCAGGGATTTGGAGCTCCAAACACAAACAATATAAGCCACCTCATGTGGAGCACCGACCTATTAATGCAATTTGAGGCTACTGAGGTCCCTGTCCTCTGACACACCCAACAAACATATAAACCCAGAGTCATTGCTGTTTAAATGTTTGTCCAGCCTCTTTATCAGAGATAGATGAGCCCTTCATATAGTAACATAATAAGTGATTCACCCCTCACATGTACGTCAGACTGACATATGTCCACAGAGACTCAGTTTAGGCCTAGTTTCCAGATGCTGTAAATACTGGGCGCACTGAGAAATTGCATTGCCTTTAACCTCTGGCTATGGATTCTGTCTTTACTTATGGTTTCATGTCCACAGTCTCTGTCTGATGTTGCAATTTCATTAGACTAGCCATCCCAATTCCAAAATCAACTCCACTTTAAGGATCAATGCTTCAGATCGTTAAATACATTTCAAAGTGATTTGACTATTTTTAAAGCACTGGCTAAAATTCAAAAGAAAATGGCCACAAGAAAGAGGCAGCCATGGCCTACTGATTGGGGCTTTGGGCTTGGAATCAAAGGGTTGCCGGTCCAATACCCAACCAGTGGACCACAGCTGAAGTGCCCTTGAGCAAGACAACTCCTCACTGCTCCCTGGAAGCGGCTGTAGCAAGCAGCCCATTGCCCTGGGTTACTGTGGGCCTCACCTCACTTTGTGTTTCAGTAATTCACAACTGGGACTAACACAGAGACCAAATTCCTTGTGTATGTATATATACACTTGGCCAATAAGACTGATTCTCTATTTTCTCAAATAACAAATGGAAGATGGAATCCAACAGCGGGTAAGACTAGAGGAAAAGACATGTTTTAGATACTACAAAATTAATTGAAATGTAAAGTACTGAACTGTGAAGTCAACCACTGAACTTCAAACTGCTTCAAATCAATAGGTGAAACCACACTGACCTTGAGGCTGAGGAAATGTCTCTGCATTTTTCAAAACACTTGAACAGATTTATTTAATAGAATGTGTGAAAAACATACTTGAGAGTTCATTCAATGATAGCCTGATCTGCAGCAAGTTCCATAAAGTCTTTCTTAAAAAAAAAAAAAAAAAAACATTAGGAAGTGACCCAGTAGCTAAAAAAAAATTCTAATCCTGTAGGATTTCTAGCATGCGATACTTTATGTGATTAAAGCAGCTCCTCACGTGGCATAGTAGAGCCGTGCACAGCACTGGCTTCAGATAGCAAAGATTCTCATTCTGAGAACCAACAGATGTGTGAACTGTGTGACTGTATGATCCAGGGAGTAAGAGTGATTACAAATCTGTTTTCATTGTCCATGTCAGAGAAAACCACTGTAACCATGACTTTTAAAATACATAGGCAATGCGTTCATATATTTCAATTTGCTGAACTGATATTTTAAAGATGTCCTTAATTCTTCTGAATGCACACTGAATTCTCTGATACAACTGACAACAGAGGAATAATATTGTTTCAGTTGTATAAGAGTTTGTGGGGGATCCCATTTAAAATTCTCTGCCACTGACATTCTAAAACAACACTAGTAAGCCTGTAGGGCTCAGTGGCTTCAAAGGAGTATAATAAGGAGGTTCAAAGTGTCCTTTCTAGACATCTCCAGGATGGATCTTCAATCTGGAAAATAACCTTTAAGGCATCTCCAAGATGGATCTTCAATCTGGATAATAACCGCTCTTTGATATTACAGGCCAATCCCAGGAGGTTGTAGAGCATTTCAAACAAGACAAATCTTTTTTGGGCTGGTAAATAACACAACATTTCTCTTGACCAACAAATAAACATTCTATTTGTTCACTTTGAGTGGTCAACTGATGCATGGCACACAATTAAACCGTGTCAGAGCTATAGAAAATTCTATGTGCTTTCTCACTTTAGCAGGTCTGGATAAACGCTGATGTAGAAAGCTGCATTGAAAGGGTACTTTTCAAACCCCAGAAATCTGATTCAGGCTCATGTCATACTGTGTGTGTTACCAAACCCACACAAAGAACTCACTCAAACATCTATAGTTGCATCCCAATCTACACTACCTTTTTCTGGTGCAGCTCCACAGGGCATGTGGCCATTTCTGATGTCACGTGAACATTAAAGATGGACATTACATCTCTGAAAAGATCAAAGCACTCAGGGTGGAGTGATGACAAGCTTGCTCTTTGATTGCCTCGGATCAGAAACAGAACAAATGAGTCAGTTAAGGATTTCAGCATGGCTGACCCTGCAGAGGGTTATAAATAAAAGGACCTAAACAGATGCCCAAATCTGGGCAGCGGCCAAACCCTAGAGTACAGAGGGGGAGCTGGACTGCTGAGGATTATTACAGAAGAGCTGGAGGGCATTGCGTAGGAGGATGAGAATTTGAATCTGATATAGGCATCAGACAGTGAATTAGGTTTGGAAGGGTGGATCTCTTCTTTAGAAATTATTTTAAAATTAAATTGTACTATGTAGATTGTTGTCTTCACTAACATAGTCGGTGACAGCCTGTTTTTGCAGGGACAGTCCACAGTTACAGAGGCTTTGTTACTCTGTTCTCCAGTATCTGGCAGATGAAATGTAGCCTTTCTCTGAAGTCCTCTGGGGCTGGGGAACAGATACCACAGCTTCTTCATCTGGTCTGCGGTGGCCCATGTAATTATATCTCCTATGCACCAAAAACCTAACCAATCTAAGACCATTTTGAAGGTCAAATAGTCTGTTTTAGTCTTGTAGTTTCAGGTTACAAAGAAATTAAAGTACTTTTCATTGAGTGAATATAAGAAATTGTTGTTAAATATACTATATCAGTACTGGTTAATAAACATGTCTTCATGCTTTACTCACAAACAAAACAGAAGACATACAAAGAAACGAGTGGCAATGACTTGGCCCGTCTGCTACAAATAAGTTGTTGTCACTCCAAGGGCCGATGTCAAGGAAGCAGACAACGCCCTTTCTTAATACAATAAATAGTCTAACAAACCAGACACGCTGTAACAACGAAGAAAAACAGGAATTCACATCCACTAAAAAGATTATGCTGCCGCTAGCAACAAGCATCAGCACCCTCTGCAGTGAAAGCCAGCGGTATAGGCAGCTTTTAGCTGACTAAATACCCAGTACACTCCTCGCTGAGTGGTGCAAACCCCACATGAACTAATAAAAAGTATCGCGGAGATTCAGCGCAGTCCCTTACCTGAAATTGGCGGGAGAGTCTACCTGTAAACCACGAGAAGCGGGGTCAGGTGGCGATGGTTTTCTTTTCTGTCGGTCCGCCATACCGATCCCCTATTCATTCATTCGCTACAGCACCTCCGGGTGAAAAGTGCTTCACTGATGCTGTGATATGAAATCCCAAATAAGGGGGAGGGACTGCCAGGGTGGAGGAAACTATTCAAGGTAAACCTCAAATCTTAGCTCAGCCCTGTCCCTGAAAGCAGCCAAGCCATTGTCAAAGTAGTCCACAGGATCTACACAATTATATTCCAAAGCAAGAGTCATCAAATAAAATAAATAATGAAACAACCTCATCCTCTTGCTTAAGACTTCTCGTAGCCAAGCCTGTTTCCCGTTGTATACCCTAGGTGACTGTAGAAATCCAACAGATAGCCTTCAAAAATGAATATGAAAATTAGTAGAAATCATTTTAGACTAGGCACCAGACTGCACTGGTGTTACTGAAAGTGGAAACAAGGTTCCATTCTCACATTGCCATTTCACTGAAATTACAAATAGCCTATTCAATTTTTAGGGAAAAAGTCAATATGAACACATTTTCTTTGACAGTAGGTTATTTATGTATTTGTTTTTGTAAGTAAAGCAGACCTGACTGACCCACTTCCTCTAAACTGTTTAGTAGCCTATCTATAGTCAGACAAATAAATGCACACATTAATTCAGCTGCTAGAAATTTTGGTGCCCTTTAACAGTAAATAATTTGCCCCCCCCCCCCCCCCTCCCCCAAACATTGATTCTAATATTAAAATGTTCTCTGGGGCTTCTTGTCAGTGCCAGGCTCTTAGAATCAACCTAGCCTAAACTTAAACCATCCAATATCCTTATCTTATAACCAATATAAGATGTCATGCAGAGCCATGATTCATTTTCCTTCATCATGATAAGGGAATGAAAGGACTGTGTTGACTGAATACTTTGAGAATGGAGAGAGAGAGCACGCCTATACTTACAGGCCTAACAGCATGCAACCACACCCAGTCACTGTTAATGAGCAGCTGTGGTGAGTGCACCTGTGATGACCACTGAATTAGGCAAGCGTAGCCATTCAACCACATGCCTCTCAGTACCATTTTCTGGCTTGTGGTGATTTGACAGAATTGGTTTGGCAATCCACTCAACTGCACTTTAGTTAGAGAAGTGTCTAGGGTGAAATTGAGTGAGTGAAATTTTATGCCAACACCTACCTTGCAAAATCCTGATTCCTAATGGGCTCTTAGTGTCTGTGTCAAAGGTTTCCAAAATATGCACTTTATCATTTTGCTTATGGCCTGAATAAACAGATTTAATTAGTCTAGGTAAAGAACCTTGTTCAGATATAAGTGGCCATAAGATAAGGGAGAAAAGCATGTCAGGATTTTGGATGTCTTTTTCAGATTTTTATGGCGACAGTAATGTGCTGACCAATGCTTTTTAAGACATTGGTGTGGATAAGACCCATATATCAACATACTTGAAGGCAACGGTATTGTTTGGAAGTGGCCAAACTAAGTTGTTGCCGCTTTATGGCTATGAGGACATGTATCTTTAAAAACTAACCACCATCAGCCACCTATGGTTCATCACTGTTTCTAAAAAAGAAAGTAGAGTTAAGTCTGTTTAACATTTGGGTTGTGAATTAGGTAGACCGACTGATAACAAGGCAGATGGATATTATTAGTCAACTGCATAGAAAGTAATTTGCGAAATTATTTGTGTTAATATCAAGGGTCTCCATGGAATTCATTCCAACTTAACTAAGATAAGGGCAAGTACTGACCAATACCCAGTGATGCACTAATACCCTCTTGTGGCCAAACACAAATATATATATATATATATATATATATATTTTTTTTTTTTTTGTGGATTGAGACCTATGTGCTTGTTGTGAAACGCATAATGAAAACAGGAGGCTTTTAAGAAAATTTAATTGGAGAGAAAATATTTTACACTTTAACAGATAAAGTATAAATGAAAAAAATATATATACATCGCTGGAAAACAAATGGCTCAAGCACAATGCAGTAAAGCATCTGGTTGACACCATACAAGAAGAAACATCTGATCTGAGAACAAATGCTGTTGAATCTATTTGTTTCAGGGCCTGAATGCCATTATATGAGAACTACAAGCATTTTTTTTAGATTTGCATAATTGTGCAGCTACTCACTTTCTATTTATTTTGTTGCCTCTTTGATAATAAAGAGCAACTGCAATTTGACACTAAAGGTAGAGACCATAACAATTCTCTTAACCAACAAAGGAGCCTCTCAATTCTCATGTCACCTCATCTTGAACAATGAGCACTACCTTGTTTTAACCATGCTAGCTCAAAATATGCATCCCAGATACAATATTCATGGCCACCTCACAGGTGTAGACATATTAGCATCACATGCTGATGCATGACTGTAGAGAGGGTTTTCAATGACAAATGTGTGCTACATGTCAAACTGGGTTTGTGAGGCCACCTCAGACTTCATTGTTTACAAGGAGAGAGACTCTCACAAAATACCACCTGCACCGTGCCAGAGGCCTCAGCCTCACACACACTGATTGAAATACAAAAACAACATTTACTATTTACAAATATATTTTAGACTAGATTTTCCTCCTTTATAGCACATACTCTACAAAAAAAAATATAAAATAAGTACAAAGGAAAAGCTCTCTCATCAAACATATTTGCGCTTACAACAAAGACACATGCGCGTGCACATACACATGCACACTATATGGAACAATGATGTAATGGATGACATTACTTCACAGTTAATAATCCAAAGCTGCCAATCAACTAAAAACTAAACGTACAATGCCAGACACAATGCCAACAAGGCGAGAGGCCTCAAAAATGTCTCTGGGAAAGGGCTGTGCAAAACAAGCAGTTTTACTTTGTCTGATAACCACAGTATGTAAAACCTTTGAAGACAATCATACATTCAGCGGGTACATCTAAAAGTTTTTGTCCTCAATTACAGAAGGTTAAAGCCACTGAGAGCTCTACAAACCGAGATGACTAACTCCTTAAAAGCATATAAATATGAACTATAACATTCACTGGCACCCAACAGCATTCAAAAAGGATGAATCAAAGTCAAGCCAATTCAATGGAGAGCTTACAATCTATTGTAAAATGTTTAGTTTGTGGAGACTTATAGGAGAAATCCAGTGTGAATCAATCCATAACCCTGTTGTTTGAGGTTACCGAGTGCTGTCAGTAGGAAAAAGAATAACAAAATTTGATACAAGATAGACCAAATAGTGAATTCACGCTCGACTAACGCTGACTGAATGGGGCACAGAAACTCACTTTTAGTTTCATTATCCTATGCCCCATTCATTTAACGTTGGCTGCCAGCGTTGGCTGACGGTTTTATCAAATTTTCTATTGATTGATTCACACTGGATTTCTCCATTCTCTGACGAAACAGACAAAGTGAGGAATGGCTTTTTAAAGCTTTACTTAATACATCTGCATGTATGTATCCATTCATCTTCGTATGTACTACCATTGCTCACAAATGTGTTGACCTAAATGGACATTAGCCTGGGGTCAAACAGTGCGCAAACACTACAGCTACACCTGAGCACACACATACAAACACATTTCACAAACTGAAAGGAACCCTCTCTTCACTCTATTTAGCTGCTACGTGGCATTTTCATGGAATATTTTTGAATAACAACTTTAATATTATCTTAAACACAATTTTGTATTCACTTGCATTGCAGCCACACATGGTAGAATGTGGTAATATAGCGGAGACAGCTCAGCGCTGGTTCTTTTGCATTATAACTTAATATATATATCTGGACAAGACAGTGCTTACGCATTTTCACATTGTGTCACTAGAGCTGTTATTTCATAATCACTTCTTGATTCTAGGTAATTTTTGGATGATACGTCACATAGCATCTTTAAAGCATGTAACAGAAATCTGGCATGTCACTATGGAATAAATTGAATGATCATAGCATATTGGAAAATGATGCTATAATTTATAAATATGGGGGGAACAGCTGACTGTTTTTACATTTGAGTGATAAAACATATTGATGCATATGATATCCAGCAGAACGTCTTTAAAATGTGACATGATCGCTCAACAAAACATGATCTCAAAAGAGCAGTTAGCAAAATAATACAATGATTAATTGTTACATATTATCATATTAATATGAGGTACCAAATAGCCAATTGTTTTTAAAAGTCAGCATGCAGATTTGTCTAATTAAATCCTCCCGCAGAATACATACAATGAGCTAAGTGATACATATGAACATAGTATAACACACAACAGTCCACAATAACAAACAGGACACACACACACACACACACACAGATACACACATACTCTTTCTCATGGCCCTTCTTCATGTGCAGCTGGAGCTCAAAACGTGTTGAAAAGTAAACTGTACCTTAGTTTTGTATTATGATCACTGCATACTGAATGTAATCTAACATGGGAAGCTTTTTTTCTATGCTAATGACAAAGACTTGCTGTAATTGCATTTCTTAACCTTTCTTAACCAGACAAAAAACACATCAATCTCTACATAGAGAGCTGCATTTACTGTTCTTTTACCTTTAGTCTGTAGTCTACTAGCTACATGTTTAAATTGTCATTGTTCTCTGTGCAGACATTTAGAATTTATACCATGGCACCAGCCTTATACAATCAGAGTGCAAATGTCAAAACTACCTTAGTGAACGCCATCAGAAGTAGTGGTAATATGCATGGAATATGCTTCGGTGCAACTCATTTTCTAGGACCCTGTGTTATAGTTGTCTCTCTAACTTAATAAGAATAATAAAGAATGACTACTAAAAAAGTTTTCCCCTCTAACTTATTCTGAAAACAAAATTCACAAGATTATGACAACACTCTAACCGATGACCACAGAATACATATGTTTATACAAAACTTACTGTATGTTCATACATATATTTCTACAGCCGTTGCTTTAAGCAGTGGCTATAATACATTAAAGTAAATCTGAATGACCAGCAGCAACCCATTGGATTGCAGAGTAAATACAATGGTGCAGATACCACACATTAAAAGTTAAAAGAAGTTACGGAAGGCTGCTTTTTGACAGGTAAGGTGCATCTTAACACATGTATCTCTTTTTATCCAGGCGAGCAAGAAAGCGCGACACTCCAGCACATCAGTAAAGAGCGGGGGGGCTGAGGCAGGCGTCTACAGCTCCTTCAAGGCAACTGGAAACACACAAGTTAATATGGCTTCATCAGTCTTGTGTCTCATCTACATCCTTAAATGCAAGTAATAGAGTTATGGTAATGCAGTAATGAGAATAGACCACACAAATTGACTAGAGAGTACACAAAAATTGATTGCACAGATCAATTATAAAATATGTGATCAAAATTGTTTTCTCAAACTTTAATAGCAGGGTAAGCTAAGGAAATGTAGCAAATTAAAAACATAAAAATAACATTCCATTTAAATATGTCAAATAAACTCTACACTCCATAGCACTCTATACTCCATTATCTGTAAAAATAAATAAATATCATGTCTTTTTCAAATATTTCAAATGAAATTCTAACTTTTTCAGAATTGCATTTAGTTTCCCAGGTCTTTGAGGTAGGCAGGATGGTTAGGCAGTGTGATAGGAGTACCTGTTAGTGTGTCAGTTGTCTGTTGGGGTCTTTGTCCAGACCACTGCATTTTTGCTTGGGCTCAGTGCACCCGAGGGAGCTGTGCAGGTCAGACGGGTATTCTCTCTTCCTGTGAGTTAAGGCCAAAGCTGGAATGGAAGATGCCATGCCATCTGCAAAATTGGAGGATCGACTTAGATGCAGTTTCTCTTTGTGCATGCAACCCAATCCCCTAAAAATACTCACATGCAAATACTCCTTAGAGTCTTCATTTTAAGCATACTTTACATAAGTCAACTCTGCATGGCAAAAGTACAGTAACAGAGTACTGAGTACTGAGGTACAGTAAAGCCAGCTCCCATGCTGGGAAATAAGCATCGTATCTGACATAAAATTCATCACAGGATGTATGTTCATATAATGAATTTATGAATGGCCACTAGATGGAGCTCCAAGCACACTGTGCAGGATTATGTTGCCATGACAAACACTATAGCCTGAAAATCCTCTGACTTGTGAATCTGGTTAGCTAGCAATCCCAGAGGGCAGATACAGAACAAGCACATAACTTGTTGTTAGTGTCTAAACAATAAACGCACCACTGGAGCTAGTATGGCTCAGGGTGCCAGCAGGCACCGATGACTCAGCCTCCTCTTGTACAGCAGGGACTGACGCTAGCAGACCTGAAGGAGGGACAAGTTAGACAGATAGATGAGAAGAATAAGTGAAAGAGAGAATAAGAGAGAGAGAGAGAGAGAGACAGAGAGTGTTAAGTTCACACAAAGTGGACAGCCTTGTACAAGATGTGTGCAAGCATATGCTTTTAGACTTGCAAAGATAGCTAAAAAAACAAATATTATTCATATAATCTTTAATAACAAAGAAAATCACACAGGACATGGGAAATTGTCAAATAGCTGATCTATTTCTAGGTTTTGGGCTCCTTGTTCAAAGACAAGACAAGAAAACCCTGCAGCTGTAGTCCCTCCTCCCTCTTTTCTGCCTCCCACCCAGAGAAAGGGATGGGAACAGTTTGACATAGGGCACAGTGACACAGTGCTGTGCTGCCTTTGTTCTCTGGAGACTCTCCGGTGGGGGGCGGCAGAGAGAGAGATAGAGAGAGAGAAAGATGCACTCTTGAGGAAGGCTAAACTAACGGGACTGTTAGGTAAGGGGAGCTTTCCTAACAACTCATCTCACGTACAGGTGACTAAGCTGGGACTGAGAATGGTCAAGTGCCTGCTTCCTTCCACCTAAAATGCAAAATAAAACCTCACAGGTTTCTGATCCAAGATGAAACTTGTTCAGTCTATGAAATATATTAAATATAATCTCTATTTTCTCTTTATTTAATTCTTCCATAGTCTGACCTATACCTGTAACTGGCGTATGAACATCACTTCCTAAACCACATCATCATCACTATAATGATCACATTTAACCAGTTTGACTCTACAGTGATCACAGTGAACACTAAAAAAATCTCAATGTATGCATAGAGCTCTTCATCTTTAATTTAACTGATACCTTGTTCTAACTGCACACAGTAACATCAAGGTGACACCAGGCACAAAACTAAAAGGTTTCATTCACAGAGTGTGTCCGCTACAACATACAAAATATGCTTCCACTTCCACACTACAATCCAAGGAACTGGGTACACCTGACCAGAGCAGTGTGCATGCTCGAACATTTAATAGCGTAGTCTTCTCGGACCGTTTTTACACTCTACAAAAAGAATACTGTCAGCACATGAAATTTTTACATTCATGAGTGCTGACTGAAATAGCTGAAGGCACATGCTTTACAATTCTTAATTTGAGATGATCATATGGGGACTGGGTCATGGGTTGCAGTATGTAAATCATGCCTTATACAAACACCTTGGTTTGATGCAGATCTTGCCCTTGGCTCAGTTTCATGCACAAACCTCAAGTCAGAGTTTACATGTTTTGTAAGTCAGGGTGTGTCCGGGTACACTATGGACTCACTTAGACCCTTGTACTGGGAGAACTGCTGGTAGACCTGCTTCATCCTCTCAATGTTGAGACGGCTGGTCTCAGCATGCCTGACCATGGGTCTGGGGTAGTCCACCCCCACCACACAGTTACAGGCCCTCTGCACACTCTCAGGGGCATTCCATGGCTCGTGGATGTAGCGGTTGGGATAGTCCTTCAGTTTGGGGATGTATTTCCTTTGGAGACACAAGAACGCAAATTCGGTGCAGTCAGAAACAAGGAGCTAAGTTCAAGTCTGTGATGTCATTATTTTGTAGTTATTAAAATTGAGTGTTACTTGTGTGCTACTTGTGATCTCCTTTTGTATTTTGGAAACTGAATTTTCCATCCTATTTTTATTGTTTGTTTTGATTTCTTTTTCATTGGCCTCTCCTTCCTTTAGTGCACACACTACTAATTACTGACTGTTTTCTTTTTTTCATGTCATTTGTCTTGACCTCAGTTTGAAAGCAAGCAAGAGGTCAAAATCTGTTTGTTATGTAAATGGAATAGGTCCAAGTGGAATAGGTCCAAGTCGGTCCATCCATACAGCATGACATTGCTGGCTGAATTGCCATCAAACACCAAGTAGCATCTTCTAGCAATGCCAATAAGGGTTTTGGAAATGTTAGGAGGGTTTGTGTGTTTTTTAAGTAGCTAGTCCTGCTAGTTTCACACCAAAATAACCTGGATCATTTCAAAACATTAAGGCAAAATGTTGTGTGTACTGTGTGTGTGTGAGAGAGATAGTGAGAGAGAGAGAGAGAGAGAGAGAGAGAGAGAGAGAGGCAGGCCATCCTGAGTCTACCTGATGTAGTCTCCAGAGGGGTCTATCCTCCTGGCGAAGCCCACAGGACAGTAGCAGTGGAAGAACTGCTGGAAGAATGAGCTGCAGGAGAGCCACATCCAGCTGCCAGCATTCACACTCCAGTCAGCATCCAGCAGCATCTCCTCAAACACCTAGGCAAGAGAAGACAGCAGAGGACAGCAAGCAATATACACATCTATGAGTCTATGACAAAAGAACATTGAACAATAATAAAACATGTTCAGGATCAGCATCCCCTCAAACACCTGGTGAAGAGAGGGCATTAGAGGTCAGTCAGTACAACGGCAGGCATGGCTACAAGACAGAACAAAACAATTATATGATCATCATGTCATGGCGCATTAAAGAGTTGCCAAATTACATGGGTGGGGGAACCTAAGAAACAAAAAGGTTTCTAAATGGAATTTAGTTGAAAGGTTTCTTCTCTGTAATCATAGGTGAAATGAGTTCCACTTCTCTGCTTTGGTGAGAAAAAGTGTGTCAAGCAATACCAGTTTCTTAACACCTCATCTCCATTGACCTTCGTCAGCACATGACGCATGACACATCCCGTGGGTAAATGCGACCCACCAAATCTGTCATTTTGGCAGAACAGTCTGACCCTGGAGCCTTCTGAATGTCTTCCACAGGGTTTCAGCCATTATGTGTTCTTTTAATGCCACACTGTGGTGATAATGTCCTGTTTCATGCTGGGAAAACCTGTGCTCTTGCTTGTGCTGTCCTGGGCCTGCACTGTGAATTCATTCCAAATGCATTATAACTGAAACTTAGGTTTACCATTGTTCAGTTTCACTACAGTACACATTTTTGTCTTGGGCCACTATGACATAAATTGTTTGCTTCAAAGCATGTGTTACACAATTTGGCAGTCATTGGGGTTAATTACAAGTTCAATGCTTGCTTCTTAAAATAGCGATTTAGTTCCAGTAAAGTCTCTTTTTAAACACGGTTGCCATTCTCGATGTCGAAGGCATTCCCTGATGAAAACTGTGTGTTACTTACATATTTTTGCTCAAATGGAGAAATAAGAAAAAAAATCTGTTTAATATTTCTCATTTGGTGAAAAGAGGACTGTTGCGTGTGGTGACTTGTATGTGAAGTTCCTCATGGTCTCTCAATGTGAACACGATGTTTTTTAAAACAAGTAAGAAAACTAAAACTAAAAAGAACTAAAAATGATCAGCTCTAGCTTCCCAAATGCGTTATACTGTATATATATTTTTTCTGTCTCAAAATTAATGTAATCTAATGCACCAGCTGTGAAAAGCAAACAATTCTTTTGCATCTCCCTTTTGGCAACTAATACTAAGTTTATACCTGCTAGTTACTTTACAAACTATGTCTCTATAATTGTACATGTAATAAGCTGTGAATAAACCCTTGCAAGGTTAACATTATTAACACAGTATTTTGTTATGGGGAGAATTCTGTCCAAAGCAGTAAAGTCAATGTTTGAAATAAAATAACTAAATGTTTCTATAGCTACAACTGATTGCATAAATAGAATGTGTTCATTGCTAGAATTAGTAAAAATATTGTCTTTAATCAACCAACTGCCTTCACTTTCAGTCAGGTTTTCAATCATAACGCTGAAACATAGATATATGCCTCAATAAAGATGCAGGTAAAACATCAGTCCTGGTGTTATTGGAGTGCAGTTTTAGACAGTGTTGATCAATATTACTACATTGACTTGAACACTGGGTAAGGTTGCACAATTAAATTTTAAGTTCAACAAGTTTAATTTTAATTATGATTACAATTATTCCTTCCTACAATCTCAAAAATAACATAGGGACATATGGAACATTTTTAGGTTAATTTATCAGCTTTGTAGTCACTTTGATGGTTAAATGGCTCATTAGGGGGTAAATGAAAAGGCTCTTTCGGCACCCTCTATCGCTTAATCGAGCAGTTACAAGCAATTTGTGAACATGGGTCATGTTAAACGAAGACTTAACTGAATGAAACTGAAATCACGTTTATTACCTTGTCAGTCAACATCTGTCAACTCATCACTGGTTCTGATACTTTGGTTTGGAAACAAATCCACATAGATTGGTGAGAATGTACCATGCTGTTGCTAGTTTTGTTTTTTTTAAATCGGTGCGCATAAGGGGAGCTCTGTGGGTAAAAAATCACAGGCTTGCCTGGTACTGCTTTAAAATGCAACAAATGCTTCAAATAAGACATAGAATGGAACACCATTTTTGCCTTGGCTTTGATGAATTAAGAGAGGTTGTGCATGGCCAAAGAGCTATCATGAACATGAGGCATGGTTGTGCCCTCCTTCATATGAAAATCGAACAAATTAAAACAATACTCCATCCATCCATGATGTCCCCTTTAATGAATAACCGTGTTTTCAATATTGATTAAGATTTTAAAAAATCATACTGGAGTGACCTTAACACTGAGTTTGATTCCCAGGTGTAGTTATCAATTGCTTAAAATCGTACAACGTTGGCAACTGTACCTCAACATCCTTGACCTGTGGTGTGCCCCAGGGATTAATCCTCGGACTGCTGTTATTAAACTTTTATATGCTCTCTAAAATTATTAAGAACAACTTGATCTTCTATCATAGCTATGCTAATAACACCAAAATCTTGGTGTTTTCACTGACAGCAATGTAAACTTCAACAAACAGAAAACACAATAACTCATCAGAATTTTAGCAACTTTTCAAAACAAAAACTCATCCATGCCTTTATTTTAGTGATTACTGCAATGGCCTTTTCACAGGCCTTTTTAAAAACACCATCAAATAACTTCAAATGATACAAAATCAAGTGGCAATGGTTCTAAAAAGAACAAAAAGAACAAAAAAGAACTGATCACATTACTCCAGTCCCTGCACTGGCTCCCAGTAAGTTACAAGGGTGATTTTAGAGCACTGATGCTTGTGTATAAATCACTAAATGGGACAAGACCAAATTACCTCTCTGGCAGGATTTGGCAATATATACCAATCAGGCCGCTCTGATCACAAGAGAAACATTGGTTAAAAAAAACGCAGAGTTTACAGTATGCAGCAGCTATATAGTTAAACTTTGGAATCAATCTGTAAAACACATAAAAAATGCTCTGACTGTTTCCAGGTTCAAATCCTGATTTCAGACAAAACTGTTCCCAGCTGCTTACTGCTAGCTGATTACTGCATTTACTTTTAATTACTCTATCATTTTAACCCTATACGACAGAAATATGGTGGAGTGGAAACATAAATCAATGAGTTACTTGATCAGCTTCTTCTAATACTGCATTTAATCCCAAACACACATCCAGAGACACCGTGACGGACACTCACCTTCATGCCACTCTCCCAACTGATCCACAGGTCTCCCCTGGTCAAGAAGCAGGCCACAGCGTGCCGAGCCAGGTGGTGGATCCAGCCCTCTTGCTGCAGCTGGGTCATGATGGCGTCAATCCATGGAAATCCTGTGCGTCCTTCGGCCCACTTGGCCAGCGCCTCTGGGTTCTTATCCCAAGGGATCTGCACACAGATGGGATTGCCCATCATCTGATCAAATGTGGGATTGCGCGTGGCTACCGTGAAGAAGAACTCTCTCCAAAGCAGCTGGGTGAAGAGGGACATTGGAGGTTGGATGCGTTTGTGTGCCTAGTGGAAAGAATGAGCAAATATGTTAGTATATGAGTTATGGCTTGTGTTTATGTTCTTACAAAATATTAACTACTCAGGATAATCCCCTGTCATAAAGAGCTGTTTTTCTGGGTCATAACATGGTATCACAAAAACAATCTATCCACAAGAAGACATTCCACCTCACTCAATTGCATGTAACAATGACGTACTTGGATGCTACAAACTTGCAAGCTTTACAGAAAACATTTGTTGCACAGAGGTATTCTGACAGAAGGCCTCCTCACCTTCATGTAGAGATCTCGGAGTTTGTAGTACAGCGTTCGACAGGACAGACAGCCAAAGCGGAGATAGGGACTCAAGCCTAAAGGGCTTGCCATCAAGGAGAACACATTGATGCGGGGCCTCTCATAGTTTGTCTTCCATTCCTTCATGGAAGCCAGAAATACTAGTTGTAAATGCTGTTGATGAAACTCTAAAGGCTAAAAACATATTCCTTTCACTTTCCTTTTCTGCTTTTCCATATATATTACATATGAAATATAAACCTAAAATACCAAAATGTGTGATGGTGTATACAGTGCCCTCAACAAAAAGAATTAAAATGGTCTCCTCTGAATTTATCATAGCCTTACAATGGAAATAAGGAAAAAACTATTTCTTTCAGATAAAAAAAACTATTTGTCATAAAGATATACATATTTTTAAAAGAGACATTGGGAAACCATTTTTGCCATGGCTTCGATGAATTAGGAGTGGTTGTGGAAGAGCTATCATGAACATGAGGCATGGTTGTGCCCTCCTTCATATGAAAATCTGAAACTTACAAATAGCCACTAAAAACATGGGTGACTTAGAACAAAGCCTATTTGTGTGTCAAATAGCACAAAGAATTGTAGTTCAGTTGTGGTTGCCAAAGAGGATGGCATTTAGCCAAAAAGACCATTTCAATACCAGGCCTACATATAAGGTTTTAATTTGGCTGGTAAAATTGCACTTGAGCTTATTTTTGTAATTTGAAGTTGAATATATTCTATTTTAACATCAGAAAACAACATACAATACTCAATTAATCTATTCTATGTCCCTTTCAACAAAAATACATTTATACGTGGAAAACCAAAAATACATGTACGCCGCTTTGTGTCGTGCCTTAGCTGTTGTAAAATCCTCATATACCATAGCATCTTGTGGCTTCAAGCTCAGCAACGTCTCTTAAACCTCAGACGACTAAGAAAGGTTGCTATGCGAACAAAGATCCTAAATGCCTTTTATGGAGGCACCGCAAGAGCATCCTGACCGGAAGCATCACTGAATGGTTTGGAAGTTGCTCTGCTACCAAACGAAAGGCTCTGCAAAGAGTCGTGCACACAGCACAAAGCATCTGTGGATGTGATCTGCCCTTCATCCAGGACTTGTATAAAAGACCATGTATCAGGAAGACCAAAATAATCAGTAAGGACCGCAGCCATCCTAGTCATGGACTGTTTAAGCTGCTACCATCTGGCAAGCAAAATTGTAGTCTTAAGGCTCAGATCACCAGTTTTTTCCACCAAGCAACAAGGCTTATAAACACTGAACCAATGACAGCTTAAGCCTGTGCCTGTCAGTCTTTTCACTTTTCATCTTTTTTTCCCCTCACACACACACACTATCCCTGAGCACTTAGCATACTATTTATTTATTGATATTTGAGGAGCAAAAACACAAGAATTTTACTCTCATATCAATATACTGAGATGTAATAAAGACTATCTTGAATCTTAAAAAGCATACCAGGGAAATAGCTTTTTTGGTGACTGAATCATATACCTAAAAGACTAGTGCTGCTTAATACCATTAGGACCTGGAATAATTTTCTATGTTCAGATGGAATGAAAAATTGGGCTTTCTGAAAACAAACACTTATGGTTGGTTTGAAAAAAAAAATATCCCCAAGCCTCCTGATTGGTATGGCAAAGGGTCTGTGATTATCCCAATGGCCCTGGGAACTATATAGGATGAATGGTATCGTGAACCCAATGAAATACCTGGCCATTTTAAATGAAAATGTTTGCCAAGACACAAACATTGGTACATGATTGGATCATCCAGTGAAGTCCCAGTGAAGCAAGACAGAAGCTCAGCCCAACTAAAACGAAGCCTTAGTTGCTTGACAAAATCAAGCCTCTACTATGATAGACAGAGACTCTAGTAAACCACTGGGGAAAGCTATAGAATAGAATGCACAAGCAAGGACCCAGGAATTTGGAAGATTGTGGAAAGAGGAATGGTCTCAAATGATGTTATTGTATTCTCTCACTGACATCCCAATGGAGAAGACTAACAGTTCTATTTTTGGCAAAAGGTGGGTTTTATAATGTACTAAATGTGTGTTTATGATGCATTGTTCAGAATAAATTTGCTTTCTTTTAAGGTTGCATTTTCCTCAATTAATGTTCTCATTGCAAGATTAAGACAAATTGTCAACAAAAGATTTTTGTCAGTTTTACCAGGGGTAATAGTGCAAGGCACTGCATAAAGCTCCTCAGTCAAGGGAAGTGAAATGCTGTGTGATTACAGTTTGATGATGCTTTTATCTCTCTCAGATTCCCTTGTGGCACGTGTGCTGGACAGGCCTATTCTGAGCTGTGCTGACTCATGCTGAATGAGACCATGACGCCTGGTCAGCCACACACGTTTGCTACCACGGAGCCACTGCACTGCACTGTTCTGGACTTTACAGCTTATGTGATACGTAAATGAAGTGCTTGATTCCCTTCCAGCCCCCCCCCCACACACACACACACCCCAAACACACACATACACACCTTCTCAGTGTGCTGGTTGAGCCTCTGAAGAGCTTCTGTCTCACCTCCCTTCCACACTGCTGGACTCTGGTCAGTATTATTAAAGCCTGTTGCGAGACAGAGTGTGAGAAAAACAGAAAAGTCACTCAAGGTACCCACACACTGAGCACAAAGCAATAATAAGGAAGTTAAAATATACTTTCTGGATCTGCAGAAATGGCAAAACATTGGCAGCTGAAAAAAACAAATAGGCTATGAGGGTATTCTGAGATAGGAGAGAATGGGTTGGAAAACTGTTAAACTGCCTAAGTGACTGATGATTTGTGAACGGAAAAGACAGATAGACAGCATGTTAATCTCCCAGGAACCTTACCCAGTTCATGCAGAGTGGGAACTCTGTACAGCTCATCGTGGTTATCTGCAACCGGCGTGGTACAGCTCTCCATCTGTGAAGCAGTTACAGTCGGCAGGGGTCTCTTGGGCAGCTCAAGCCTTTGAACCAGGGCCTGAAAACGCTTAAAGGACAGTGGGGGGCTGTTGTTGTTCAGTTCAATGATCCTAGAATAAAAAAAGGAGAGTTGCCAATCTTATGTGTTTGTCCACCTCTGTTATTAGTACAGTTAACATAACTTGTGCCAGAGGTGACCCTCTACCCTAAATTCACTAAATTCACCCCAACTGTGTAGGGTAAACAATGTAAAGTTTATGTATGGGAACACACAAAATATAAGGAATCTAAGGTGCAGTAGAAAGGAGGAAGTTTTTTCATAGTTGTAATCTCTATACCCTAAAAGGCTGTAACAAATTAACAAATAAATATACAAATGAAAAGTATGTATAATTGTTCCCCGTATTTTGTTTTGTCTAAAATAAGTAAAATAATGCCACCTAACACAAGGAAATCTATTCCTAGTACCACAAAATAATGTTGTTCAAAATGTATATAACAGCAGTAATTACATACTAACATATGCATTCATCAGTAATAGACATGCAAGCATAGCCTTGTGATAAGAAAGAATGGGGGTGTGTTTATGAGTGCGTGTTTGGCGTGCATGTGTGTTTATATAAATTCCAACAGGACAGCCAGCACATTCTCCCACACTCAGACTGACTCTGCACGTCCAGCACATGTCTACTACAGTGGAGGCACCCAGCACATGTTCAGTAGTGTGACTGGGAGGCAGCTCACTCAGCCAGTAGAGGGCAGTGTGTCATGCAACGTCAGTGGAGCCCTTGTGTGCCAGGATAGGACGAGGTATATCATGTGAGAACTGGATGCAGAATGTGGCTATCCGAGGGAGAACACCAGCACGTCATCATCCCAGTGTAGTCAGCTCACATGCCGAACACTACTAGCCTCAATGTTATTTATATAACTGAAGGTAACTCTTCTATTCTTTCTCTCTGGCTCTATATGATTACATAAAGGAAGCTCTGAGCTGATCAAAGGGCTCTCCAGACACCAATAGCCTCGGAAATTACTAACCTAAGCCTCCTGACTCCTTCACAGACAGAATGACCTTCCTCTGGCTGGGTAGTCTAAGCTGGCAACTGATAATGGGATGTGGCAGGTTGGTTTTGTGCAAGCATAACTTAAAAAGCTGACAACAAAAAAGCTGCCAGATAACAACTAATCAACTGTGTCAAATTTGGATGGAAGGAGGGTATAGCAACTCCCTCTCCCTCTGTATGGTCTAGGCAGGTCACATGAGACACATGTTCTCTAGAGGAGAAATTGGTTGGTAGATCAATGATCCACACCCTACAAGACTCCAACTCCAATAACATACATAAACCATCATTTACACCTCAACCGTCTATTAAAAACACGCAAATGCAGCCTCTGCCAAAACAAACTGACAAACAAGGAGTTCAGCAGGTCTGCTATTTTCAGCTTTGTTGCCAGACTGGCACTACTGTATTAAAACTAACATGAGGAGCAAAGGTTGGGAAACTCAGAATTTTCCACCAAGACTCAAAGTGCAAAGTGTCCGAGAATGCAAACCAGCCAGACATTGCCTGACCATGCTGAAGAATGAATCTACCATCACCGAAAGCTTCACCAACGCCATGCAGCAGACAAGTGGAAAGTTTCAAAACTGCCCTTATCTAATGACCTTAATGGCTCGCACCTCCAAATTGTTTAGCTTCCAAACCAATCCCTCTGTGACTGTGATGTCACACATCTTGACACCAGTGGTGCTGAAACATGGCACATGTGCACACTCACAGTTTATGTCTTTATTACTATGCTAACAAACATCACAGCTAATAATTTCCAAAAACCTTTTGAGCTCCCGTGTTCCTTTTATTATATGTCTTTTAATCTGTTAAATGCATCCAACTACACAAGAAGGCTAAAGGTGCGTGATATGACTGAGAGCACCTCTGAAATAAACTCACCTTATCAAAGTGTCATTCAAATAGGTCAGTCTTCATATATCACTCTCTGTTCTCTGATTTAAGAAAGCAAGCAAGGACAAGAGGTTTGAAAAGAAGCAACACCAGCAGAGATAGGACAGTAGGCCCATATCTGACCTGTCCAAGTTGTAGAGGGTGTGTGAGTTTTTCACTCTTGTCTCCACTCCAAAGTTCCGAGCCATCTTGATGATGGCAGCGTCCCGTTCCTTCCCATATGGCTCAGAATCATACTCAAAGGTCAGACGGGTCACATTCCACTCCTGGAGGTCAAATTTTGGATTTAGCCAAAAGGCTAATGAGACACTTCACATGTCACATGGTTCAGCATGCTCACATACTAACAATGCAATTATTTTCCAAATTAGGGTTAGGGACAAGGAGGCTGGTGTTCCCCATCTTAACCACCCCCTTCACCAGAATTGTCAGCAGGCATCATAAAAACTGGGTCAAACTAAAGCTACATTAAAAAATCATCATCTCCAGTGCAAAGCATCTCTCCAACAAATAACAGCATGTTTTGTCATTTCAAGTCATTATAAATGTGCATGTGTGTGAAGACTGTGGGTGTTCTGTATGGCAACAAATCAGCACCTTGAATAGACGTGGGAATACATCTGTCGGCTGTCCCCGGACCACAAAAAGTCTTGAATTTAATTGTCGAAGACTGGTATCCAGGCTTTCCAAGGACTCCAGTAAAAACCTTTAGTGTAGAACAGAAATAATGAGATCAGATTTGACCATACCTTTGACAGAAAACATGGTGATGTTCCACTTAACCAGCATAATTTCATAATGTTCAGCAAACTATACAACCAAGCTTATGATGTTTTCATCAGTAACCAAGCACTTGTGAAATGTGAAATTATGATACACTGCAGAAATATTTACAAATTCCTATTCAAACAGTATTCAAGAGTGTAAACATGGCACGGATGTCGTTATTCAGAAACATGTATCAAACCTTTATTTTGATGTAAACCCTTTGTGCATGTGAGTTACGAAATGCAAGTCATAGCGGCGTGCACTTTTGCCCTGCACTCACGTGCAAGTTGCCAACCGAACGTTGTCTATAAAGCGGATAAGCATATAGCTGACTTCACATCCGTGTAAGACTAGGATCTTTAGACACCCGACTATAAACAAATATTTCCTATGATGTCTACTGCACAGAAGAGCAAAGTTTCCATAGAAAACTTTACGCGGATCATTGACAAGTCGTTCACAGCACTACACTTTGAGCGATCACAAGTGATCACATCACCAATACATTTCTTTTACTCATATTTTACAAATAGACGTATTCTTGCGTTTACAAATAGCAACAGTAATTGTTGACCTATTCTCACAGATCCTGGTTATAGGCTGCACTAGTAAATGCACAGGTCTTTGACACACATCAAGCGACGGTCATTCTTTAAACTGATTAAGATATTGAACGGAATAATATTCAAATAATTTTAGAGACGAACCTCCATCTGTTAAATCCCACGTTGGCAGAACCAGCAAACCAAGGATCGAGCACATAAACGCAACGCACAGTGTCTGCACCATCCAGTGCCTCTTGAAGAGCCGGATTATCGTGAAGTCTCAAGCCTTTACGGAACCAATGAACTGAATTGACAACCATGATTGTTAAAAACTTGAATTCAAACGACAGCAAATGATATAAACTTCTGTCAAAAGTCTTGTCATGTCTCTTGTACGGATAGTCGAGCGCGTCCCGCCTTCGAAGTGTTCACGACACATTCGTAGCCACTAGACATGTTTTAGTCCATTGGTTAGAGGAAATAGACATAACACGCCTTGCTTTGCGCGGATTGGCCGTTTAGCACGTGTAGACAACGCCCCGTCACGTTTGCATGGTGTGTTTTCTGGAGTAGTGATGACTGACTAGGCTGTCTGATATTTCACGATGCGTAGCTGGCTACTCGTCTAACATTTATCTCGACTTTGCTACATGGGCGAGGTCACTGTTCTCCTTTCCGTTCTCCATTAAAAGAAAAAAAAAAAAACATTTATTGTTAGCAACTCGAATTCTAGGGCTACGAAATTGATTAAGAAAAGTTAGTCTTGTTTGGTTTTTATGAGATTTTTTTGCTCTTAGAATCACTTTCGATGCACTACTTAGTCATCTAAGATTGATGTTGCAATCGGGAGTAGACGCGTACAGAGAGAAAAAAATCTCGTGCTGTGACACCCGATATTTTATATAAGAGCAGCTACATCATCGTTGTTTTATAAGCCATTAAAGCCAGCAGGTCCAAGCACCTGCAATGAATAATGTTAACACAAGCTAACTTAAAATTAATTTAGATTTAGATAGTTTTATGTTATATGCATATGGAATTGATTTGGTTTTGTTCAGGCAATAGATTTTTTTCTTTCTTCAAGATTAGATTTGACGGTCTAATATTCCTAGGTCTTCCGAAGTATGTAGCCTATGTAACCTGCTTTTGAGCTATTTGAAAATATGTTATATGCCTAGTTACAACTTCAATTTTCCTATAACTTTGAGGGCCCCTGTGCCAACTGAGGTCACTAAAGTTAGAACAGGCCTTAGTATGCGCAGAATCCTATCTAAAAAATGAAGTGGATTTGTCGGCAAACATTGCATATTAAAGAAAGGAAGAAAGAAAGAAAGGCACGAGGCACTATTTTAACAGTCATTTGCACCATCTAGCGGTTGTACGTTTGTTGGATCAAATGCTGAATAGCATAAAAAGTAACTAGGTTTACTGTTCAATACGACACCAATTCCAAAAGGGACGTTTTGTAGAATGTGATTAAATAGAATTGATTGAGATGAGAAGAGATGTTACAGATGTTAGCAACACTTCTCAAAAAAGGTGGTCAGAGGTTAACACAATGATGCCTCAACATGTTTGAGAGGAGGCATGCTGGAGTTCTGAGAATTATCAAATCTTGGATTTCAATGGTTCATCAGTCAGAGGTCTTCTTGATTGTGGTTTATATCTTTCATAAGGCAGGCCATCTGGGCTCTTTTACAATGGAGGCATACAAAAATAAGCAAACAATAACACAGTAGTATGGCAAGTGGTATAATTACCCACTACACCCCTATGGCCTTTGTTTTTCTGGAACTGGAATATTCCAGTTCTTCTCTGCAATGATACTGGATTGCAGCATGACAAGTCTCTAAAAACCTGTATTCTACATCAATTGTGGCTGCAAATAATGTGAAAGCTGCACAATATGTTATACCATCACGCTGGCTTTTGAACTGAAGAGTAAAAAGGTGGATTGTCCCTTCTCCTTTTCAGCCTACAGGGTGCAGAGTCCACAGTTTACAAAAAGAATCACATGTTGATTTGTATAACCACAGGACAGTTTTCCACTTTTCCTCAATCCACCTAAAATGGTCTTGGAGCCAAATAAGATGGAATTGCTGCATTGTGTCTAAATATGCACTCTTTTGCGTGGTTACCCAGCATTTGCACAGCATCCCTCTGTTCAAAAATAATGTGTTTGGAGCTCATATTGGTTTTCTCCACTTTCTCTATTGGTGCAGTGCCACCTGGGAGCACAAAGATCATGACCATCCAATGTTGTTCTTCATTACTGTCCCTGCCTACAATGATTTCTTTGGGTGACTATTATATTTTGTACTATGAAATCCCGACATTTTTTGTGATTTCCTGTGACAACTTCCTATTCAATGCATTATTTGCCCGGCCATATATTTTGCATTATATTTATATTTACTTCTGTTGCCATTTTTATACACGATCATGGTGCCAGTTAACCTAATTCTAATACTAATACCTAACCTAATACTTGTGAAATGTTCCTTGTATTTTCTTTTGCACTTTAGCAACTTCCCCAGCATTTTAATGACCCTGTCCCAACTTTTTTGGGATATGATGTTGGCATCAAATTCAAATTGGGTGCATATTTTAAAAATAGCCGACTTTTTCAGTTCTAACATTTGGTAAGGTTGTTGTCTGTTATTTTTGGAAATAAATAAGGGTTTATGAGATTTGCTGATTGTCATTCTTTTTTCATCACATTTTACACATTGTCCCAACTGAACTGGTGTTGGACAATGTAGTTTGGTTAAACCCATCTTACAACTTAATGGGCCATAATGGGGAGTATATAGTGGTCTAGCACACATTTACAAAATATCTCTAATGCCACAACACATTACTATATAATGCATGTTGTGTTTAAATTGTGATTTCATTTAAATGTGCTTGGATTAAAAAAGGATTAGTACAAATAGGATAAATTAACTTGACCAAATATTGACATTATTCCCCTTCATCACTTACAGCTCACATACATTTTGCATGCAACACAACATGCACTTTGTATTTGTTATATGGAATTACTTAAAGATGTTACTTAATGTTTGGTGACACCTTGTATACCCAGTATGCATAGACCATTAATGACAAATTCATAATGGGTAATGTTGGCTAAAATGTCACTATCTTCTACCTCTATCTATCTATCTACCTGTATGCTTAAACTGTCATTGTTATCATTCACACTGACATGCAAATTAGAGTCTACAATGCATTGTGCTACTTAAAGCTGTAAGGATTTCTGTTATAGCATCATGACATCTTATCTGTGCAGTCATTATTATGAAGGGTTGCTCTTACACAGACTTTTGGAAGCATAATGAATACTTCATAGCCCTTTCTAAATGTGTTATTACACTTGACAACAAGTTTAATGACTTACTGAATGAGGTAACTCACAGATATTTGAGGAAATTACATGAATACCTTAAATCTGTATAATCTTTATTATCTTGTGTCATGAATCAGTCATGCCCTTAAATACCCATCTTTCAGTACCAAATATTACTAGACCAACATTCTTTGCTGTCAATGTTACAATGACTGGAGTGCCCAACTACTTCATTAAAGAAAGCCTAGTAGGTTATAGTTCCCATGGTCATTAATTCCATGACTAACTGTCTGGGGTGACATCAAAAAAGACTGTCATATAACAACACAAAGGTTGAGACAAATGGAGAGAGAAATCAGGAAATCATATTACAGAACATAAATAAGACAGAAATTTAGAAAAAAAAGAAAACAAACACGCAATCAAACTCATCCCCATATGATACTAAAAAAAACAAAACAACTTCACACACATAAAGAAATATGCTGTCTTTTACATAGTATGACCTTCTGTTACATTTCATATTTCACAACATTAAAGGGAAAATCTGAAGTCAATCATATCGCTGTTCTTTGGGGCTGCCAAGTGCTGTCGGTAGGTATAAGCATTTAGAACATACAGCATTTGAGAACTGGCAGCTAATGCTAACTGATGGGGGCACAGAAAAAAAACTTCCTTGCACTAGTTAGCACTGGCAAGTGCTTCACTATTTAGTCTATGTTGTACAAAATTCCGTCGTCGTCATACCTACCAACAACACTCGTCAACATGAAACAACAAGGCTGTGGGTTGATTCATTCCAGATAATCCCTTTAAGTGTAATTTCATGTATAAAAATTCTGAATTTTCTTTTGATACATTTTAAAGTTATAAAAATAAGGATGATCTTACTTCAAAAATGTTTAGGGTGTGCTCAAGACTCTCGTCTCTGTAACCCAAAATGCTTAGGGTTCTTGCCCACAAATGCCGATCACAAAAAAATGTGCAAATGCATTTTCCAGTCATCAGTGCCTGGACATCCACAAAAATAATATAGAATTGGTCTCCATTTCATTGGTCTTGTGTAAGGCAGTTATAGCCTATTAGTATATAGTATATAGATCTAAACATCAGGGGGACTTTTGGGTTTATGGTCCTTTGACACAGTTATTTGTGGTATCTCAGGCGGAGCCTTCTTCATTTCCATCCCTTTCACCCATGTGTAGCCTGAGGAGCCCCCAAGCACCATCATATTACTAGTCCACCACAAGAAAGATTTGCTCGAGTGATTATACATCACTGCCATGACTGTCTGTGCACAGGCCTTGGCTGTGCCTGACACGTTATGAGTCAGAGGACTGGTAAATTTAATCTGCAGACCAGTGACATAGCCAATTGCAAAGCCAAACACTCCTCCAATGAGCATCATGCTCCAGAACTGTGGGTCACCCAAACGGTTGAATTTTAGAATATTTCCCAGTTCACCAAATATGACAATGAGTGGTAAAAAGAGGACACAAGCGTTGAGATTGTTGTAGAAGGATAGTTTCCAGATGCTGCCATCTACCGCTGGCATGACCTTCTTGGTATAGATGGCATTAAGAGAAACGCATGCGCTGGCTAGAACTCCAAAGATGACTCCTGTCCAGGACAGAGAACCAGCAACACCCTCTTGATCCACACCAAGCCAGAACCCCCCTGAAAAGAACATTCATATTCATTGAGTTCAAAGTTAGAAACATTTAAAGGCAATATTTGATGGTCAGGTTTAAAAAAAACTGAAAAGTGAATTACACAGTCTATTCTTAAACAACACAAAAATGTTGGTTGAAGTGAGTAATATGAGTGCTGGTTTAACGTTACAGAAGTGTATTGATGGCTTATAAACCTGCTGAATCACTAGACACAGAGTAGACCACCACAAAGATTAATATAGGCAAATAATCTGACAATAGTGACACTTACCCAAAATAACCCCACAACATAACAGGGCTTTCAGAGATGTGGTCTGCTTAAGAATTGTGTATGAAAAAATAACGTTGAAAACGGTGCTGAGCGAACGTCCAACAGTATAGAAGGCGACTCCAACATATTTCAAGCAAAGGTTGTTGCAAGTTATCATCCCAATGAACACAACAGAGAGAGGTAGTACTTCCCGGGACACTTTGAGGTCAAACCTCATAGAGGGAAAGTCTATTTTTCCAGGGAACAGTGAGGATAAGAAATACATTAATCGACAGAGTCCCACACTGATCAAGCACTGGAAGAATGTAATAAAGAGTGGTGCATCCAGATCTTTGTTGTCGAGTAGATAGTTGTTTAGAAAAACCATAGTGATGGAAACAAACCAGTAAAGTGACACCACGAGTGCTATTTTCATGGACCTCAGAATAAAACTCTCCTCTGTCCCACCATTGTCCGTCGAGCCTGCAAGCGCCATCCTTAATATCCTCGACCGCTTCAATTGAGACCTGTTCATATTTTCAAAACACCGACAGTCACAAGTTACAACAAACGAGGCAACATTATAGCGCTGAATTACATTATAACATGTACATCATACTACATAGTCGTGCATCTGAAACAACAAAGCAAACCGTCTTCCTCACATGATCACTTCCTGGTTGAAATAGCCTCTTAAAGGGCCAGCACGTCTTATTGCAGAACATTTTTTGGACTTCATCTACCACATCATCTATGTAGGCTATACTATAACGTTACACAGTTTTAAAATGAATGAAGAAAATAATGTTAATGAAAACAAAAATACACTTCCCACTTATTACTATGGTCAACAATCTCGTGTGGTGATGTTGTCGTAGGCTAATCGGACAATTTCGTTTGGAGCAATACAGGACTTAGTCGTATTAAAATAATTTATTTTATAATCTGTTAAATAAATCTTGTTAAATAGCTGTAACAAACTGCAGTTGTTTCACAACGTAAGGTAGCACAGGCTCGCAAACAAATCCGCCTAGGCGACTTTAGACAGGCTGTAAGATGACATTTGCACCACGTCAGTTGCTTCCTGATATGGCTCATCCACTTGGCCTAATAAGATCACTTTCAACTTCTATCTCTAAAGAGCACGCTTTATTTACACCCAAACATGGGAGCATACAAAACAAAACAGCTTATTTTGATCTACGCAAGTAATGCTTTACCTTGATGTTCAGTCGCTGTCTTCAACTCGTCATGTCATAATAGTTCACAATTAACCTGCACATTTTTGCGACTGGTATGAAAACCTGTTGGTGAGGTGGACCTTGCTTTTCCTGACTGGTCTCTCAGCTGCAGGCACACGCTCATTGGCTATTGTTGTGAAGGTAGGCTGATCAGAAATGTTTGACATTTTCCACACCCACCTGTCCACGAAACTTTTTTTTTGGAAGCTCTGACAATGCTGAATCTGAATGACCATTTTGGCAATCATTTTCACAATACAATTACCACCTTTTCAAAACTCTTCATACAACGTGCGTTACCAACACACATCTAAGCACCCCAAAATGCACTAAAGCCAACAAAAGTCCTCGTACTTAACACAAATTAGTAATGCTACCATAGATATAACACATGCTGTCTCAGCATGACAACAACGGTCATGAACAACCTGAAACAAAACACATGATTAAACTATGTTATATTATATATATAAAGTATATGTGTGTGTGTGTATATATATACACACACTGATGGAATGACTATTTCTCTGTATCTGTGTTAACTGAAGGAATGTGCAGATGCAAATAGCAATAGATTAGTGTCTGTTTCCTAAATGGCATACTGCTATACGTACTGTAATACATAAGACATGGAAAGTACAACTGCGAGATTCCTTTGTATCAGCGGAATTTGTGTGTCTTTGACTTGTTAGCTCACCTTATGATGTGGTATACTATAGCAATAGCTGTGTTATCTAAAACCAGTACAGTAGTAAAATGTTCAAACATTTCACATTCACACATCTTGGTATAAAAAAAATCTAGCGGTGGTACGTACAAGACTTTCTACAAGTTGTTACGGCTGTTACGGCTACACTGTGAGTGTAGTATATTTTTGAACAGAAAATACATTGTGCATACAAGTGTACCATGTTACTTTGTTCCCTGTTCCTGCATGTTGCACCGCAAAAAGGTCAGTGGTCATTACATGGGTATTACATCACACAAGGATCTCATATAATGTCCCACTACAAAAGGCAGTATGTGTAAATAGGACTACAATACAGTAAATAGGGGAAATATGTAAACAGAGTTGAATGTAGATTAACTGCTTTGACAAGAGTATCTAAATGTCTGCAAAACTTGCACTTGCTGTAGTTATACATTATTTTTTTGATTGCACTATCTGCGATTTTCCCCTGCATCAGTGGCAGAGATGGGAAGTAACTAAGTACAGATACTTAAGGACTTTGACTTTTACCCCACCACATGTTAACTAAAATATCTGTACTTTCTTTACTCCTTACATTTTCATAACAGGATAGTTAGTTTTGTCCTAATGCATTTGAGGGAAGTTACCAATGTTTTTCAATTTATGGCAATATGGTGTGCTTTCCCAACAGAATCCAACATGGATAGAATAGAAAAGAATTTCTTATAAACACCATCAGACGAATGAAAAAATTGTTGAGTTGCTATGGCGGTAATTTGGCATATTGTAGGCTAGAGTCTGCTTCCTTCGCCAAAACTACTGTCAAAATAGTCCTTTAAACAGGCCAAAGTATACTTTTTACTTTTATACTTTAAGTACATGTCAGAGCCTGTACATTTCACTTTTACTTGAGTAAGGAAGTTAAGTCAAGTATCTATACTTCTGCTTGAGTGTAGAAAGTGTGTACTTTTGCCATCTCTGGTCACTGACTATCTGCTCTAGTGTACCATGCTAGCACTAATCATGGTCTCATTCAGCGCGGGCCATATGAACTGGGATGACCAACACCATATTTTATTAACCTGGAACTGTACTTAAAGTCTGGCTATTTCCTTGTATAGTTAAGACGGCTTATGGATCTTAATGTGAGGCATGCTGTTTCTCCCTTGATGTGCATCATTATAAATAAAACTCTATTCCTGATTTTTCTAACCATCGTCTGACTTGGTCTACTGGTGTAACCTAAAAATGATTATCAATTGCCATTGCATAGAATGCATGCCACTAACTTTAAGTGTGAAGTGACCTTTTTTTTTTACTTTGACACACCCTTTAGTGATATCATTCATGGAAACTTGTATGCTGCAAAATTAAAAAATGACTGCACAGGAGTATTAAGCCTCTCCTCAGGCTAATTAATATTAAATGTGGTAATATGTTTTTGTTGATACGTTGTGATTTCTTTGTGAGGGATTGTGTGAAAGTCTTGATAACATATAGAGGAAATTGCAATGGTATTCACCCCATGTTAAGGAAAGACCTGTAATACTGTTGTTTACATTTGTAAAAATATTAGGCCTATATTTGTATGAACCACAGTTTCTGCACTCAGTGCAACACCAAATGGGCTGTGCCCTACTCCTGAGGGCCTGATCCTCAGCCTGTATGTGAGCAAGTCTGGTAGGTGTTTCTCCTTGTGTCAATATTAGAGCCTTTTTTTGGCTGTTGTCTCAAGGTCATAATATAATAATTTGTGTGAGTAGCAAGAATGTCCTCTTTGTCTGCCAAAGTTGCAAATTAGGCCTAGTCACAGTTCTACTACAAGTGGAGGGTAACATATTCTTCAGAAGTAAGCACTGCTTTCCGTAGTACACCTTCAGTGTGGTATTTGTCTGTATTTTATTTGTATTTTACAGCTTGGCATTTATATTTTAGAGGCGCCAGTTGAGAGATCATTGAGTTATTTGTTGTATTATGTCTCAAGGTCTCATAGCTACTGTATGTTATGTCTCATAGTTGTTAATCAAACACTCTGTTATCTACTCATTCAGTCAGTCAGTTAGGACTTCTACTAGTTCATTAGGTCTCTGTCTCTGATTTTGCATTTCATGTGTAATCATTGCCACAGATGATGGTAATCATCTTTGAGCAATCTGTAATTTCAGTATCCTGAAAATTGCTGTATTTTTTGGTGTATTACTGTATTTTTGGTGTTATGATGGTGAGTTTTCTGTGTATTCTTTTTCTGTGGATCCTATGTTCCTGCCTGTCAGTTGGGTGTATCCAGACATGATGTGACTTTATTCCTGATATCTTCTCTTTGTTTTTGGGATGATTATGGCCATGTTTCTGGGACTCGGTGAGTCAGAGTGACCCTGTTTCTGTCTGCATCCCCTGCATCAGGGTAAACACTTTTTATGAGGCCTGAACATGAACCTTTCTTGTAATGTGATTATTTGTGCTCTTGTTGGTTTGTTTGTTTCTCATTTAATGTGTTGGATAAAGGACAGAAAATACATAATGACAACTGATCACGGACAATTCTTAGGTAAACTTCCAGTGTAGGTGAGGTGGGTGGACATTTGACAAAATCTGCCATTAATGTAGCCTATGTTAAATGTATGTATATGTTTAACATTTATTATTGCTCCTTGCATTAATATCAAATAAGGCTGGTTAAATCAACATATAGCCCTGTTTTTTGAGGTGACTGAGTTCTGTCTGAAGGGAAATGTTCTTGTTATGCTTTATTGTTGTTTTACTAAAGTTTGAATGTTTGTACATTCCATAACTTGTCCCATAACTTATTGCCAGTAGATGGCACTGTTCTCATATTGCAGGGCAGTGTTGCCCTACACAAACTGCCCGAGATTTAGCCTGTGTGGATGTATCTGGTTCATAAGCTAACATGTTTTGCAAAACCAAACGGGCTGTGCCCTACCCCTGAGGGCCTGATCCTCAGACTGTATGTGAGCAAGTCTTCTTGTGTCAATATTATAACAGAGATGGCTTGCCAAAAATAATAATAATGTAATGTTATATGTAATAATGTTATTACAACTTATGACTCAAACATTGAGCATTACCTGATTACTCAGGGGGAGATGCGACTCAAAAAACAATGAGAACCCCTGCTGTAAATTATGAATGTGGATTCTACACAGTGAACATTGGTTTGAACATTGATATATTCATGTGTAATTAACATCCTAAAAACATTTTTTATCAATTCTTTCTTTCTCTTTCTTTCTTTCTTTCTCTATTTCTCTCAAATTTTGCAAATTTTCTTTCTCTATTTCTCTCACATTTTGCACTCAGATTTGTATCACTAACAATTTAACTTACCAGACAGATGTAACATTATTAAAACATTCTAACAAAGGCATTCTGATCTGGCTAAAAATGTAACATGAAGCACATCAGTAAATGTTTCTATCTTGACGGCATAAATGCCTGTGATATAAATTTACACAATAGCTTCTTGTTCCAGTTGGGCAGGTAGATGGCAGTGTTTGTGCCAGATACATGCCATATGTTTTATTTTTTATATTTATCATTTATTAAAGACATTATCATATAATAAAACTCGACCTGAAGAGAAATGTTTTCTCAGAAAACAGAACTGTTCTAAAGTATAATCAGGCATACTGTCGTATTGTGTGCCTGTGCATCTATTTGGGTGTCATATTTGTCCACTAGAGTGTGCTGTGATTCCAAAGCATAAGTGTCTTGTTGTTTCTGCAGTCGCTTGGCCTTCACCAGAGTTGCTATAAAACCTGATGTTGACTCCCACATCCAGATATTGCACTTTCATTAACATAAGAGTGGAATTAAATAAATACAAGAATCAGGACATCACATAGGCTAAATAGCATAGCATGCTCAAATAAGTCATGTGAATGTCTTTGAATAGATCATGGCCATGTCCATTTGGACAGATGTTTTAAGCTTGAGCACATGCATGCATTTATATTGAGCATGTTCTGCATAGTTAATGTTTATTTAATAGCTTGGCACAGCCTTTTAATTCTTCAGGGACGGGCCATTCATGTTTTATAACTTCAGCTTTATGGGAAGTGTATGAGAAATGGGGAACTTGGCAGTGGAGGCCAGTGTGTTCTTTGGGGTTGTTCTGTGCAAGCCAAAGGATTGTGTTTTCAATTAAAAGCCTTTCATAATGCATAAACCAGCTCCGAGGGGTGGCCAGGCTCCTGTAGATTGATCTGAATAAATTCATTATGGCAGCCATGATAGTTCAATGTAGGAGAGGCCTCCATAGTGAAGTCTCCATAGTGTTGATCCCAAGTTAGTTGTCCTCTTTAGCACCGCTCTGCCCCAAGCCCTGGTAGAATCTGAGCTTCATTATGCATATTTCTCCCCATTAGACGGCAGGGTGATTTCTCTGCGGCAATGGAAAGTATTGCATGGCAGTCTCACCACAGTGCTTGCCCTCTGAGATACATATTCATGCAGCACTGATGGGTTTTATATGTGCCTGCCTTCCTAGAGCAGAATGGCATCATAGGGTAACATTTAGTGTGGCTAATTTTAACATCATGACAAAAGACCATAAAATCTTATACATTTACAGGATAAGTCTGGGGTAATTCAATCCAAAAGCCCTGTCGTTCGAGGTCACTGAGTGCTGTTAGTATGATGAAGAATAAAAAAAACTTGGTTCAACATAGACTGAATTGACTCATCACCAGCTAACACTAACTGAATGGGGAAAATGAAATTGTAATGGAGTTTTTATGCTCTTATTAGTAGATTACTTTAGAACACCAAAGCAGAAGACTTTAGATGTAACATAGGTGTTGCTCCCTGGGGTCTCATCTCATGCTCCTGGTGCTGCTGGTTGCCCTTTGCTAAATCAGTCAACCGAACACTACTCGTCTTAGATGTAGCTGCTATGCTCACAAAATATTATTAGTTGTTTACTTTGATTTTTTGAATGTACCGCATTTCAGGCTGGCAATCATGCCTTGTTCATCAACACTTCAACTCTCACCCTTAGGACAGGTGAAGTTGGTGAAATGAGGCATGAACAGCTTAAGAAAACATAACAAGCTCTCATTACTATGCCATATGGTATCAGCCTCCCATATATGATATGAAATCATACTGAGCCTCCATTTACTGCCATGGCAGAGAGTCGTGAATAAGGCTAAATGTTATTAATGATTTAATTTTCATGGCAAACCACAAGTATCTGTGCACATTGCCCTTGGTAGGCTTGCATTGTAATGTGTATTAATTATACATTGAACTGAAATGAGAAAACAAGGTGTGGGTTCCCATCTCAGAGAGAAAAATCACCACTCACCGTTCATTGCAAGATCTGAAGCAATTAGAGACACTGACCTATAGCACACTGGATTAAAGTGGTGACTGTACAGACAAGAGTACTTAGTCACAGTAGAACCCTGTAAATTAAATCAGCAAAATAGACTTGTCTGATGCATTTGTTTTCAAGATATTAATTAAGATCCAGTAATTAATATGATGTATTCTTGGTTCACTTCACTGGGTATAATTCTGATATCTGGCCAACTAAATTTAATTTCATTGTGAAAGTTTGATGTTCAAACACTGGGATGTGTATTCTTCAACCTATTCATATTTTTCTTCTGGTTTATCTTTGGAGAAAATGACAAAAACATCTCTAAGTCAAGCAATAAGTCAAGTCAAGATAAATGTCTTAGCCATAGCAACATGTCCTAGAATACTAAAAATTCCAATATCAAAATGCAACTGACACCACCTGTCCCACCCCATCTTTCCCAGCTCCCAGCTGTCTCAGCACTTGTCCACTTGCCTCCAGTCACTCTTAAAGGAGAAATTCAGTGTGAATCAATCTATATCTCTGTTGCTCCAGGTCACAGATCGCTGTCGGTAGGGAAAAGAATGTGAAAATTTGAAGCAACATAGACATGTTTTTAGCTGCAGCTAATGCGACCTGAATTGGGTATAATGAAAATGAAACTGAAAAGTAAGTTGCTGTGCCGCATTCACTTAGCATTAGCTGATGCTTTGTTATTCGGTGTGTGTTATTATGGTGTATCAAATTTTCACGTTGATTTTTCTACCAACAGCAATCTGTGACTTTAGATTGATTCACACTGAATTTCTCCTATAACTGTTCTATCAACTTAGTGACAAAGGTGCCAGAAAGTGTACTCATTTAGAAAAAAAATGCCCATGGTATTTCTTTTTCATGCAGAGCTGGTCATTGAACATAGCTATGTTTGGGTGAAATTATGTTTGGGCATAGTTCTCTTTAGAGTTCCTCGGTGGCCATGCAGTAATGATGTAATTGAGCAAGATGAGAGATGCCTAGATTGGAGCTTTTAAAACACACTGAAGCGCAAGTAATTTGTTCATGCACAAAGGCATGTAATAATAACACTATCTCCTAGATAAAACAAGACAATTGCTGCTTCAAATTGAAGATAATTAGAATGAACCAGTCTGCTCTCCTTCTCCCTTGCATAGGAAGTCATGTGGTGTGTTTTATAACTAATATTGTAACGTACAGACTAAGACCCAAATGCAGATCAGTGCAAAGAGTGTTTTATTTACAAAGGATAGGGGCAGTATCAAAAAGGGAAAAAGCTCAGAAGATCGTGGGGAAAACAAAAACGCAGGTAATCCAACAAATGGTATCCAAAAAACAGAGTTCAGGGAATAAACACTCAAAAGATCGGCGGTACACAAAGTCAGTCCGGAATCAGGCAGGCGGGAGGAATTCACAGAGATGTAATCTTCATGAACACGTTTCGTTTATTCACTTGTAAATACATGTTAGCAGCCAGGATATGATGCTAATCTACGCCTTGGTTTATTATTTAGCGTATTTAACGTAATTTTGATACTCGGTTAGCTGGCTAATCACTAACTAACTAATTTCACAAATTTTCACTAACAGCTAGCGTAACTGTGTAAGGCTGGGTAAAGCTAGCGATCTCTTGAACTTGCGAGTCAGTTTCTTTTGTACTGTTTTTGTTAGTTTTACTCGCTTTTCACCTGTCAACTTTAAGTCAGAAAGTAAAGGAGCAAGGTGTCCACGCTCCTGGCTCGTGAAAAGGAGTTTGGCTTGCAGTTTACTCTGTGTTCACGCACTGACCAGCTCACACACAGACAGAGCAGTACACACACACACACATTCATTTGAGAGGATCACTGATACACCAAAAACAACACAGCGGTGACAATGATAGCAATAAACTGAAAGTGACACTGCGTGCTTATTCATTCTATATTAAAAATAACCTTCACCCTCCTCCCTCCCGTGTTCCACAGATTTTTCCAACAGTGAAGATCACCAGAGGTGACAGATGACTCATGTGTCCATCTGTCTACTGGACGCCACAGTGATATATATTAAAAAAAAAACCCAGTGAAAGGGACCTGGGGGTCCCATGTGGCTTTTGTGCCGACTGCTGGCACAGTGAAATACTAATTCCACCCTAATTATTTCAGCTGAATTAATAAGGACATCTCTAATTAGCTTGTGCTTTTCTGTGGATGAGGAGTTTTTGATCTTTGCCATATGCCTGTTCGCTGGATGCGTTCTGATTAAGAAGTTCTTAAATGCAAACTTCTTAGAGCTCCCCTCTCTCTTCTTCTTCCAGAGCTTTCTCTTGATGCTGCGCCCTGTCCTTGCTAACAAGAAATATCAAGAGGAAGCCAACTAGGGGAAGAATGTCTTTCTGTAGGCATTGGGTGTTTGCATATTTATTATTGCTGTTTCATAGATGGACACAAAAGTGGCTGGGAGTGGATCTGGCTCTTTTAGAGTAACTTAGTAAAGACAGATAAATTTGACTTCATATGAAATATCCAAATGAAGGCAAATTGTGAAAGTTACTGCTGATGAATGACCAAGTAGCACCGCGATGCCTGTTGCAAGCAAGAGGTTCAGTGAACCTACAATATTTTCCAGACAATTAATGTTTCCTGTCAGTGAGTTTGTGTCTGGGCCGTAAATAACCCTCATGTTGAGTAGGAGTGTGACTGTGACTATAGAGGATTGCATATGTTCTTTATGGGTTTGATAATAAACCTCTTCGGGAGCTCCGATCATGATTGATGCCCTCATCAAACAACAATCTGTCCTGCTGTCAGCGTCCCATCAAACCCGAGGCGAGTCCAGCCCAGCCGACCATCTGACAGGCAGGACATTAGTGCTGGAATTTATGTTTTCATCTTTAATTGAATGAGACCTGGATCTTTAGAGACTGCAAAACGCATGGCCCAAGGCTGTAAATACAATACATATTCACATTCATTTTCAGCTCTGTAGGCAGTCAACCCACGCAACTCAACACCCTTGGCCACTGCAGTTGCAGCTGGTCTTTTGGTGATGTTTCTCAGGCTGTTTACTCCTCAAGTGGCTGGCTTATTTTCTTGTGACATTGCAGATGATGAGACACAACTTGACACACTGTGACATTAACTGTGCTGCCAAAGCACCCCTGGAACCATGGGCTCATCAAGACAAGTGGAGAGGAGCGGGTGGAAGTAATTGTGCCACGCCTGGGCAAGGACATCCCAGAGGTCATCACACAGTTTCCATGATAAGACTATAGTGTCTATGGGCTGTGGAGTGGTTACGTTTGGGTGACTGAGTGTCTGTTGACGTGTAGGAGGGTCGTTGGAGCCAAAGGTGCAGCCGCCAAGGAGTGGAAAGGTAAAGGGCAAGCTGGTGAGACTGGAATGCTAGATAGTTGCTCTAGACAATGGTCCAGACTTTGAAACAGTAATAAAGGGGGAGTGGGAGTAGAATGGAGTGTATGGAGTAAAATGTTAGTGTATGGAGGAGAGAGGAGGTGAAGAATGCAATGTGGAGAACACGATTGATGCCCTCTCATTTTTTTAGTGGTTATCTAATTGAATGTTCCAGGGTTAATTCTCTCACAACAGCAAAAATATTAGACCAACAACAACAAAGATATTGTAAATCACCAACCTTGTGTAAAGGGAGTATATAGGACAGTTACACTGTTGTCCTGACAATTAATTAGTGTATGCTCCTGTGTGAAACCTTCTTGTTAGAGGATTAGGCACATAGTCTCCCAGTCCCAATATTTCTCTCTCTGCAACTCGGATATGTACAGTGTGGAATTGTGTATTTGTATTTATGAATTGATACTGTCATTCCAGTGTCATGCTAGGAATTGGTTAGTAATGACTGCTGATAGTCATGAAATTTCCTTTCATGAATTTATTATGGGGACACACATTTCACATTGGCGCAATGGTGCCACAGGTGGTAGAGGTGCTGTTCGGCAACTGGAGGGTTGCAGGTTCGAGCCCTGCTCTGCCTGACCCCATTGAAGTGTCTTTCAGCAAGACCCTGAACCCCAAACTGTTGGCACCTTGCATGGCAGCCTCTGCCATCAGTGTGTGATTGTAAAGCATACATTGTAAAGTGCTCTGAGTGCTTATAGGAGTAGAAAAGTGCTATATAAATGCAGTCCATTTACACTCACTGAGGTAAAATTGTTTTTCAAATCATGTGGTGGTGACAAGCATGGAATTCCACCAGAAATATTAGTGTTTAGTTTTTTTTACAAGCCAATATACAGAAACACAATTAAAAGCACATGAATATTTTAACAGAAAATGGTTTGGCTGGTATAAGTAGCACAACGAAAAACATTATTCTTTGACATCTTTCCTCCAGACACTGGCAGAAATATGGCACACAAACACACCAGATACCATTTTCTGCAAGTAACATGCGTTTGAAATTCACAATTCATTGAACCATCTGACATAAAATGTTTTCACGCTGTCATATGATACGATATGGAATATGTAAGATAAGGATCGTAAGTGACAAGCAGTAATTATGCTGTCTGTTGCCATGATCCCTGATCTCCAGCCTCATCGTCTAACCCCCCTTCCTGCCGACCACCCATCACCCTAACCCACACCTACACACACGATAGGAAGAATGAACCTTATAATTCTAACCTAACGTCAGCTAAGCTGAGAAATTCCACTCTCTTATTTACTGAGGCCCGATGAATTGCATTATGTCTTTATTTATTTATTTGTTCACATTAGCATATTGCTTACCAGCAGCAGAGGTGTTATGAAATGGAATGCGATTCTCATTTCCTCCAGCGCTAGCATTGATTAGCCTTCAGAGAGGTGCGGTAAAAAACGAGTGCGCGCACACGGAGCAGCGGTATCTGTAACGAGGGAGCAAGCACCTCTGTTCCCTACGCTGACAGCCCTGCTGTGTGAATGACCTCTCTCCTCGGAAGCAGGCCATCTCACACTGCAACCTGTTCAATAGCTCCACTGAGCAGGGACAATACAAGCAGCTACGCACTGACAACACTGTGGTGGACTGTGCTAGAGAATTCTGACTGTTCAGCTGAGGAACATGATATGATCTGTAATTCAGTCCCCTATGTAGCCCCAATGGCCTTATTTCTTGGAGCCTCTTGTGATTACATGACATTTCTTTATTGAGGAGACGATCTTACTGTAGCCTAAATGGCTTCTAGTGTGGGGAAATAACAGAATGCATGTTCTTTTGAAACGAAGCATGGCCTTGCTTACATTCATTCAGTAGTTCAGTTATTGGAATATTTAGTCATTAGCGTACATCCAAAGCTATGTTGTGGCAAATGTAACATATCGCATACAATGCTCTATATAAAAAGTGACAAAAATCATGAGAAAATCGGTATTGTAAAATTTATCTTTATACTTTAATCTAGAATATCTACCAAGGGGCTATCAAGGTAGTGCTTGATTTGAGTCATAATTCACAATGCAGTTGCAGTATATCACAAAAGTGGGTACACCCCTCACATTTTTGCAAATATTCTGTTATATCTTTCCATGGGATAATGCTACAGAAATGAAACTGGTACAACTTAAAGGAGCCATTGTTCTGCCTGCATAGCAGTAAAACAACTCAACATTCAGCCATTAACTTCTAAACAGCTGCCCAAACTGTCAATATTTTGTGTGAACTCCTACATTATGCACTCCCTTAACCCATATGGGTTTAGGTACTTGGCCAGTCCATCATCTTAATCTTCCACAGCAAGGCAGTTGTCATCTTGGAGGTGTGTTCAGGGTCATTATCATGCTGTAAAACTGCCAAAGAGAGGGGATCATGCTCTTGTTGGAATTCATGTTTCCCTCTATGAACTACAGCTGCCCAGTGCCAGAAGCACTCATGTAGCCATAGACCATGATGCTACCACCACCATACTTGACTTTAGGCAAGGGACAGTTGTCTGGTGCTCCTTAGCAGGGTGCCACAAGACACACTGGACACTATCTGAGCCAAACAAGTTGATTTTGGTCTCATGTGCTGAAGACAAGCGATTCAAGAACATAGATAACTGGAACCATGTCCTGTGGTCTGATGAGACCAAGATCAGCATGGTGGTGGTAGCATCATCGCTGCAGGGTGTACTCACTTTTGTTGCCAGATGTTTAGACATTAATGGCTGTATGTTGAGTTATTTTCAGAGGACAGTAAATCTATAGTGCTACACAAGCTGTACAATGACTCCTTTAAGTTGTATCAAAGTTCAATTTCTATAGTGTTATCCCATGAAAAGATATGACTGAATATTCTCACTTTTGTGATAAACTGTGTATACCCATGGCCAGTCGTCATTACAATTTCTTCATTAGAATGTGAGCATCTGTAGCGTATGAATTAAACACTAACTTGCTGCCGAGCAAAGGCTGACTGTGAGGTGAATAATCCCCCTCACTGTCACTAATGAATGAGGCCAACCTGATTCAAAGTGTGGGAAAAAAAGGCCTTCCAGTGAAATTAATTACCATGTAAGCAATCATTTAAAAGGGGATTTTACCATGGGAGGTGTACTTAAGAGGTTATCAGTATGTGAAGTAATCCCTGTTCGGTGCAGCAGCCACAGAAGCTACCACTCTGCCTCCCCATGTGAGGTGCAAGGAGTTACTTCAGATCTTCTTGTGAAGAACAGAAGGCTGAAGGAGAGACAGACGTGATAAAAGTAGAGACAGAGAGATGGAACAAGGAGCATGAAGAGAGGGGAACACAGTTCAACCCAGATGGTGTTTCGGAATTTTACCAGCTGCCAGAGACGCTAGTGTGCAATTACTGAGTAAGTGCAGTTATCAGTTTAAACCAAGCTGAGCAAAACACTTGATGTTCCACACTTACAAGCACATCAAATCTGAGCTCATAGATGGGAGTATTCATGTTTAATGATGTGTCCATGTCAAACCATGTCAAAATGTCCTGAGGTGGTTATTCACCTTGTGAAATACTGGGATGGCAGAGATAGCTACTGCTTTAATATCAGACTAGAGGACTGACTGAAGCACTAAATGGAGAGTTACCATTTAGTACCATACCATACCATCACACACAGTTTGATGCAAGGTTTATTACTGTAAGGGAGTAATGATAGTGTTTAGTTGATATGCTATAAAAAGTATCCATTGTGATGAATGTGTGCACAGCATGCAGATGGGTTCTGCTCTCTCTAAGAACTCACTCTTGCTCACAGTCACGCTCCCCATGCCTTAAATGCTGTTGGCTCAACAAGCAATGGTGCCTGCTGTCGCTGATTACTTCTGAGTGGAGCCAACTCCTTATATGAACTGTCAAGGGCATGTGTAGGAGAAGTAGTCATGGATGACTGAATGAATGGAATCTCTTGGTACATCTGCCCCCCACCCCCACTTGTTCCTCGTTCAATGATACTTACGTACAACTAATTTGATTCAACTCCATTTAGTTGTCACTGAGTTCCAGCTAGATGCTCTTTGCTCTTGTACATTGTGAGTGTTGTTGCCAGTGTGGACCCCACAGGACTATGGTATGCGATGCAGACACTTCACTTTCTTCTTCATTTGACCTTCACTCTCCAGTGTCACATTTTGTGTCAGTTAATTTCCTTACAAAGTCTTTATACTGTATGTTGGATAACTGGTGACATGTCTCCTCTTGATTGTAGTGTTTGGATAGTAGACTCCTTGAGCCATTAAGTCCACACCTGGCTTTTCCTTGAAATGATTACCTACTGCACCTTATCACAGTTTCTTCAACTCACCTTTCTAATAGAAAGTATTGCATCAGCATAATACTGTATGAGGTTTACATATTTTCTTTTACTGACAATCTGACCAGAATTCCAGAGTCTTGTTAATTGTGCTAGTTCAGTTATCTCCTTCTTGTACAAGAATGTGCATTGTAAGCTTGTGGAAGTTGTGCCTTGGGTAATGATGTGGGCTTTGTGACTATGCTTTGACTGCATTGTTGCCTAAAAGTCACCCTACATCCCTACACTCTTTGCCCTGTATTAGCCAGAACAGGGTGCACATCTGAGTCACATAACTATTTGCTTCTAGTCCATTTATGCCCTTTTTACATCCAGAAGGTATTACAGCTTATGCTAATGGAATTTGCATAACGGCTCTACCAAATCCTCTTTTGAGGTTAATTCTTACTTACATCTGGCCCCATCATTTCACCTCTGAGCACAGTAAATAATTACAATTATCGCGTCAGGCTTTTCATTCAACACCGGTCAATGCCAAACATCCACACACACACCACAGACACACACACACATATGCACAAATACCACATAGGTTTAAAAAAAAAAAACGTTGTTGACAGTTGTTTGCTGACCACTGACTATTAAAGCTTCTGACACAGCGTTAGAGCGCTTGTTGTAATGATTAATGTCTTGAAAATAGCGAAATATTAGCTGTAACAACCTATTTATCTCTAGGCACAATTACAACATGGCAGATGTGTAGCACAGAGGTTTATCCATGCTTTCATGTGTTTGGGAAGAGCCATGGAAAATTCCATGAGATTTGCATTATAAAGAAGCACCATAATCGGTAGGCTTAACCAAAGCTGCTTTCTGACACTCCAAGGCCTTTCCTTATATGGTAAAGACTACACACTGTGGTGTTGATACAAAGAGATTGAAGCTGAATTTCCAGGCCTCCTGATGCCACCACCAACTCTCCCCAAAACAGAATAAAAAATAAGGTTAAAAGTGTGAGGGACTGACCTTCTGTATAATTAACACAATTTCAGGGTCAGAAACATTAAATAGTTATTGATGAACCATAAGAGGACATGCATAAAGCAAACATATTACTAATTGCTTGTGATTGTTCAGAGTTCATCTGAGAAATACATAAATGTGGTCTTGCAGCGTTGAACATCATCGCGTGAATCTTTCATTATGCTTCTCACAGGACTTGCTGTATTTCCTGCGTGATAGACCTGATAGAGGTCAGCTAAGGACAGGATGAAACATTAATACTAGCATTCACAAATCAAAAAACAAGACAGGTTTACTCAAGAATTGAAATGAAATGGAATATACACAGCACAGGAGTTGATAGGTGCACTAGCAAACTAGTGTGAGTCTGGGGCCTGGTTGGATATGGATGAATATGTCATCTTGTCAGACTCCAGGCATTAGGTTTAAATGTTTGATGACATGGTCCTCATCAGAGGAGTGCACCCTCCCAGCTACAGAGGTATACATTTTTTATGAAGATAAAATAAAACTTTTATGAATACCCTAAAAAAGGCATTTATTTTTTCTTGCTTTAAGTGAAGATCTGAGAATTCGCAGACTTTGAATATGCAACCAACTACGGCTCACATTAAATATTCAGACAATTGGAATAATCTCTCGTCACCTCTGGGCAAAAGAACTGAAAAGGCCTCAACCTTTAGAATAACCGCACACCTGATTTCAAATAAAAACGACTCAGGAGGTTATTATGAGCCGTGATTTATGTTGGCCTCCAGCTGCAGCGTGTTGCTTAAAGAATGCCCCGTTACTGTAGATGTCACAACATGATGACCATGGGGGGAGGAGGAGAAAAACTGGAGACCTACAGTCACGGGTGTCTGCTGTAGCCTTTCAGGTCTGGGGGGCTGATGGGGATTACTGGGAATTATTATCACCTCAGGACCACAGATCCTAACAGTCGAGCGACAGTGTGGCACCATATAACAGGAAAGAGGAGTCCTCCCAAGCGTTCAGCTCTCTCATGGAAAGATAAGTGAGGGGGAGAGAACAGGGTCATGAAATCTGCTTCATCATATTGTTTCAATCGTTATACTGCTGTCAGGGAAATCATATTGCTCCATTCAAGACATTTCTTGAGGGGCTTTTGTCTGTCTGTGAAACAAATGACATAATAGTGGAACAGTGTCTTGAACAGAGACTGCAGGTGTAGTTAAAAAAAATCAGTCAGGTCTGATTCTGAGTTAGAGAATTGGCATACTCACATACCGACTAAACAGATTTAAAAGGATTGCTAAAAGAGAACAGGAGCAGCCACCATTCACTTTATTATGCACAGACAATCTTGACTCTTGGACACAAATATAACAATAGCATGTGACAGCAGGACATGACGCCGTCCAACACACAATAATTCCTTATGTATAGATACACACAAACACACATACACACACACACACACACTCACACACAAACATGCACAATTAAAATGGACTTGCTCCATTTACATTTTTTTGCCCTAATGAATCTCCACATGTTGGCAGGTTTAGTAAGGCCCCCGTTGCCTGTCTGTCAGCAACTACTGTCAGGAGGAATAAAAAGTGATTCAAGGAGCTGTAAACCTGATGATGTGTGTGACATTCCCTGTGTGTGTGTGTGTGTGTGTGTTTGTGTGGGTGTGTGTGTCTATGTACCTTCACATAGATTAAACATTGTCAGACATCATAAAAATCTAAGATAACCAAGTGCCTGGTACATGTATGTGAGTCATCCTTCTTTATACAAAAGCAACAGCCATTCCCAAGCACACAGCCATTTTAATAAGCAGCATCTTTCCCATAGCCACAAATAAAATGAGCTCAATTTATAGCTTGTGGGCTGGGTTTGTAATTTAAGTGTAATGAAGATGCTTCGGAGAGTGACAGCCACTGTCTTGCCACCATTACACACACACGCACACACACACACACACACACATTCACATGTGTGCACACGAGCGTGCCCGCACAAACACACACGCACACAAACACATACATTTGTTGCCCTCTAGGGAAAAGTGGAGAGGGTCCTGCATCCAGATGAGTTCAGCCAGCTGATGAATAGACACCAGCTGACAAATAAAATAACACTGTGGCAGTGACTTACTGTAGCTGTGGTCACACTCAGGAGAATGCTTGCCCAATTAATTATGAGAATCTTACTATCTTAGCATACCTTCCTCCCACTCTGTATAGAGACTACATGCACACCCTAGATTATTGGTTTGAATATTCCCCAATGGCACTACCATAAATGCATGCCCTACATAATTTCACATATTGTTAATTTAAACTGCTGCAGTGATCTGTTGTTCCAAAGAACAGAGAAAATGTTTAATTACTATTACATATTAGACATTAGGCTGACAGTCAGATAACTGTTCCATCGTGCACAATATTCAAACTAGCTCAGTGCCTTTTTGAAGGTGGCCATTCAACTGTCAGAGAGAGGCTGGAGAATGATTTTCTACTGTCTAGCTCTTGTGTGAATATAATAATCAGTCACCAGAGGCTCTATTTATAGAGTGCACATAGAGTTCTGTTTATTCTCATCAAACATTGTAATATTGCTAAGAACTCAAAACATTCAGTGTTTCCTTGCATTTAATCAGTGCACGTTGCAACAGAGGATAGTGGAGAGGCTCGCTTCCCCCTGACTGCCTTCTGGTTGCAGGTTCTTTAAATCATTAGGAATTCCGCCCACTGAGCCCAAAGATGCCGCACTGAGGGCTGCAATCAGTTAATTGGGCAGGAGTGGATCTCCACCCACACATACTTCCCTGCCTGAATACCCAAACAGGTCTCGCCCTGGGGGAGTTTTGACAGAGGGAAAGTTCTTTCAGGGAATGGACGAGTGAGTGTATGGATTAAATAGATACACAATTTGGGATTTTTTTTTTTTACTCTTTGGGTGAGAAGGTCAACACAGAGGAGATTACCTTTGACCTTTTTCCAAACAGATTCTAGTATTCTGTATGACACTTTATCATTAATGATTTACAGTAGAATCTTACTCAAAAATGGCTAGATTTAGTTTTGACTGAAAACTGTTTTTCAACTCCTCTTCAGACTAACGAATAACCCATGAAAGGGTATGGAAATTAAGATGATCTATTTTTACCTTGAAAAGCTAGATAATAGATGTCCTGAATAAATATGGACAGATCCTGCACCTATAGCTCCAAATCAGTTTCATAGTTTGAAAATCATGCACATTACAGCATAGAAGTACTTTTTCAAATTTATTCCATTCAATAATTCCTGCAAAAAACACCAGATGCCTCAATGCTAGGTTAGCTTGCTGACCCTTGCCATCTTGTATATGTTGTCAGGGAACTTCCATGAAGTCTTAGCTATACACAAACTTATTCAGTTGATTTATTCAACTAAAAGTCAAGATTTGATCAATTTGGACTATTGTGTTCTACAATTCAGTCAGATAGACCCAGCAAGCCTTGACTGGTTGTGATCAGTGCAGTACAATCAGGGAATGTAAGAAAGCCCAACAAAAGCCTTTATGCCATATACACTATGTGTAATGGTGGCAGGGCAATAATAAGGAGTAAAGCTCACTCTCTGATACCTCCAGAAATGTGCTAAAATGATTTTAACTTCCTTGCAAGAAGCTCCTTGCTCTTCTCACCATACAGGTATATGTATGTTTCTTAAAGAAGGTTATTTTCTTTGTAGACTTTTTCCTGGACCAGGCTGTAGTTTGCTGCAAACTAATGAAAGATCCAGACTGTATATTTAGGGGCAATATTTCAGTAAAATGCTGTTTTTAAAAAGTTTTTATGGTACACAATTCATAACTAAGTAAGACGCAGATCTCTGTCTCTGGTTTTCACTGGTTGTAGTTCACTGATGTTTTGATATTGAGGAGTGGCTGTCTGACTCGTGAAGATGAAAATCCTCATCCTACACTGGGTAAGAGTCTGTGTGGACAGTCAATGTCAATTCAGCACTGGTTTATAGATGGTGTCCCTCATCTCAATCAATCAATCAATCATTCTTGGAAAACCGATATTGAAAATACCTTTTTTAAACAGTGTCTCATCTTGAATTCATTTGTGCTAGAAAGTCTTACCACTGTAGCAAATATTATTTGTGTTGTATTGCTTTGCTTGTTGACCTTAGCTATAGGATGGGACAAGTGACAATTCCACAAGGCCAGCATACATTTTCTATGCTATATCAGTGCAGTGCTATATCAAATAAGATCATTTGCAAAGAAAATAATGTATTGGTTTATCAACTACTGAGTGAGTTAGTAAAGGTAGATGAATAGAAAAGATCCACCAAAATCTCCAAGCACTGGGCTGTGGCTGGAAGCTGGGAGAGTTTAAAACAAGCATACATCCACTTGAGTGGCATTTGTAGATTTCCAAATTACATACAACCCTCTCCTTGAGTCTTTCAACCTGAATTTGACTCCTGAGCCACAGCTAAAAGCTTATCTATCTTTAGAGTACAAATCTCAGGGAGTTAATTAAATGAAAATGACTTTCCCTTGAACCATTACCTTTGTTATCTAACATGAGCTGAATGTCAAATTTTTTTTTTTTTTTAATCTTCACTCATGTGGTGAAAAAGGGTTTCATCTAGTTGAGATAGTATATCTGATTAGGCAGCAGTGTTAGCCATGTAAAAGTTATTCATTCTTTTACAGATGTCTTTTTTGTAAAATATTTTACACAAGTGATCCTTAACTGCACTATGGATTTTACATTTACACATTTACATTTATGCATTTAGCAGACGCATTTATCCAAAGTGACTTACAACAGAGGATAACATTCAAGCTACAACACAATAAAAAACTATCAAACAAGTGCATATTGCTTATATAAGATTTGCAGTATTTTAAGTTGAAAGTGCAACAATGTAATAAAATGCTGTACAAAAGACAGATTAAGAAAAGAGGTTAAGTGCATTCCTGGTATTCAGAATTCAAGCCAGGAGATATTCTTGGAAGAGCTGGATCTTCAAGAATTTCTTGAAGGTGGAGGGGGTATCTATTGATCTGGTAGCGCCCTTTTTGGCTGGTTAAAAACTAGACGTGCAGCTGCATTCTCGATCATCTGTAGCGGTCTCACAGCATAGGCTGGAAGACCTGATAGGCAGGCATTGTAGTAGTCAAGGCGAGAGATAACCAGGGTCTGTACCAGGAGCTGCGTTGCATGTTGGGTTAGGTACGGCCTGATCTTTCTTATGTTGAATAGGGAAAAACACGACCGAGCTACAGAGGCAATGTGATCCGCAAAAGTCAGTTGGTCATCAATCATGATCATCGATCATCGATCATGTTTTTCCCAGCTTTTGCTGCTTTCACACCAGTTGTTTTTACCACTAAGATTAAGACATTACATAATGATTACGTCACTTGATGAGTGAGTGCATAACGCATTCATTAACTCCATATTCATCAGTGCCTCATCAAGCATGACTCTCATACACTCTCACACTCATACACAGGCATTCTACTTTAAGTCTAATGTTAATAATAACATGGTTTAGTCCTTTCTTTTTATTATTACATACTTCTGTTCTTTTAACATTGCCTCATCACTGATGTCTCTCCTGGTTTGGGGTTACCACCAAAGATTCTAGAACATGTAGCGTAACGCTCTAGAATCTTTGGTTACTACTGCCCTTTATGCTCGCTGAAATCATCCCTCTCTAACCTGAAGGCAGCACTTGGAGATTCAAGTGGGCACCTCTCTTATCACAGTTATTTAACATAATTTCAGTCGAGATAGCACCATATCGGCACTCCTATGGTAGGTACTACCTCAGTTCCGTTTTTTTGTTTTCATTGCATTCATTACACGTTTGCAATCCAGAGGAAGGGCCAGACCATGTAATTTAGAGACAATATTTGTAGTTGACTGGACATGATGACTACCAAGATTATACTGAAGAAAATGACCTTGCATAGCTCTCATTAATTTCACATAGCACTTGATATGAAGCATTTATACACAGTTTTGTGAATGTGCTATCTGCATTAACCTGTCAAATATATGGATATTGAAAGATCTTTTGAGAGATTACTATCCCACCTGACAGTAAATCTAGTGAAAATAACAACAGTAGCCTATACTTTCATGCTTTTTCCTCTGAAAAAGTTGTGGCTCGGAAAATTGCTTTTTCTTTCTTTAATGGGACCTAATTTCATGGCATACACAAGACCAGAATGAGTGTGCTGGCATACTGAGGATATATTAGTGTAATAACAAAAGGGTTGCCTCCATCATCCATCTATACAGGAAGAAACTGTTCTCTGGTAGTCTGTTCTGTTTAGACTGAACTATTTAACACTTTGCACTTGCCATGTGTACTTATGAAAACCCAAGTGACTTGTAAAGTATGAAGCTGTCTGAATGTAAGCTAGTTTAGATTTTAGATGTTAAAACGCAGAATTTTGGTGCTCTTGATGTCAACATTATGGTGACCAACATCCAAAGTGGTATTGCTGCAACCTCAAAAAACATTTAGCACATCTTAATGAGAAAAGTCGATTGACCCAGCTGCAGTCTGCCTGAGAATACCTTTTGCATAGGCCCTTGAGAGTATTGGAATCAGAATGTATGTTTTATTAGTTCCAGTCATTTGCAGTTTATGTCGTTATGTTTGAGCTAAACCTAACTTAACTGTCTATCCACATAAGACATGACTTTTTATTTCATTCTGTTTCTGCTGTTCCCGTCATTAGAGATAAGGTGGAATATTATGTTTTTGGGTTGTTTTGGTGCTTGCTTTGTCTAGGCTTATCCCCTGCATTAGTGGCTATCTGCTCTAGCATACTGACACTAATCATGGACTGATTCAGTGCAGCCCACGTCAACTGGGATGACAACGCAATCTTCTGTCAACCTGGAACTGTACTTAAAGTCTGGGTATTTCCTTCTCTAGTTAGTGTGGCTGGTGGATCTCTATGTGAAAAATGCTGTCTCTCCCTTGATGCACAATATTGGAAATACAACTCTGTTTCTGATTTTTCCTACCTGTCATTTGACTTGGTCTCCTGTTCTACTGATGTAAATTACAAATTACACTGCACTAGTTGCATTCAACTATTGTGTGGTGTTTTGATAAAGAAAAAATGGCCTCAGATTAATCAGTGAAAAATTAACTTTCCCATCCCATCATACCCCTAGACATTAGGTCCTTCAGAAGGTGTCCAGGTCAAATTGATATATTTGACATTTGAAACACAGCAAAGTACCCAGAAACATATCACAGAAAGCTGAAAGAACCCCATAGCAAGACAGCAGATAAACCTTATAGCAAGCCAGTAGATGAACTCAATAGCAATCTACTGAAGGAACCTTGATTACAAGTAGGTAGAGCAATACCACAGCAATCCAGTAGAATAAGCCCACAGCAGGAGCCCCACAGCTGCTGGAGACTCTGCACAGTGGGTTCACCTGTCCTACAGTATATCAAAGTAGAGCTATAATTGTGTGGATTTTCATTTACATTTTCAGAGATAAACATGATAGCCATTGATTTAGCCACCCAAGTTCTTATTAGAGTGGATTTTTGTAGAAATTTTGCTCTTCTTCAAAAAACACTTCCTACACACATTGTTAAATGACTTAACTTAACACTTAACACGAATGATCTGATATTTTATCTGAATTTGTTTGGATCAATACAAGGACATCTATTTTGAATCTGAACATAACACAAGGGTTAAATCTGAGACAAAAAAGCCCATTACACATTAAAGGGGAGCATAGCCTTCAGTTGTATAACACTTAAAACATTTTGGCTAATTGAGAATTTAAATTACCAAGTTCTTCCATGAGGGTTAGTAGATGGCTTATGGACTGATAACAGCACTGTACTGAAAATAGTTTCTGTGTGTAATTGCTGTACATTGTATTTCTGTTGCAATCTTCAAATGTGGAACAGTGTTTACACAGATATCTGCAGACTCCTGTCACTATCAAATTTGTGTTACTAAGGAATTAATGACCACCACTTCCTTGGCGCTCTCTCCCATCTCCACCCAAATTACATGACAAAATTAGCTTTGCCGATCTCAGCAGAAGCAATTATTCACTCCCTCTGGAAACAAACCAGAATATGCAGCTTGTCACAATAAACAAGGGTCATTTGTATTCCTTTGGCTGGTTCAGAAAGGAAAAAAAGTATTGCAGTTTCTTTCTGTGATGTCCAACTTGGCTTTAAAAGTCGTTTATCTCCTGTGGAAAAAAAAATGTGTGAGTGTCCTTGTTTCAATAACACCAAAATTAAGAATAATTACTGAAGTCTCACATGAAGGAAATAATTAATAGGAAACTACAACAGGCATAATGCAGTGCACCGATCTTAAAATGTGAGAGTTATTAAATTGGACTTCAGACCACAAAAAAACCTCAATGTCAATAAAAAAACATGTTTGAAAAATATGTTTGAAGTTGTTTGAGGTCTCACTCAGAAAAGGGTGAGAAACTAATCCCACTGATATTCACATCTAACTGATGTCCACAACTGTCAGATTTTTATAGCTGCAAACAGCTTCATCAGACATTTCAGCCCAAGTAAATCAAATCACAAAATTACCTACAGCTGACAGCTGTCTCAGATATTGACTCTTATGCCAGTGAGATCTTATGTATGACTGACAATCTTTTTCCTGTACTTCAACATGTTTCCTCTAAGTCACAGAATTTCTTTTGGGAGTATAAAAACATGTCCTGGATAAATGATACCCACAACCCAGGGCTGTCTACAGACAGTGTTCAATGACCTTTGGTGATAATGCTGTTATTCAACAGTTCCACATAGAACTAATAAAGTTAGACATTAAAGACATTAATTGTCTTGGTATCTACTGTTGCCAAGCAATGACATTCTGCAGCCAGCTACAGATAGTCACACACAGAAGAACATTCACACTCGCACAAAGATGACACATTCAACCACGACAGACACACAGACATACACACTCACTGAGGATGTAACACACACACACAAAGAGAGAGAGAACACCCACTTCCAAGCAGTTACAGGCAAAAGAGGTTGAAGTAGAGAATAAGAAATTCTTGGAGAAGTCTGAGTGGTGGTTATATTTTGTACCATCATGTGTTAAATCTAGTTTTGCATAAGGGGTTTACTGAAGAGGAAGACAAACTTATCAGCCAGCCAACCAAGAAACCAACCAACTGAACAATCAATTAGTTAATTAATGAACCAGTTAATGAACCAATTAATGATGGAGGGACCTGTGCAGGCTACTATAGGCCTGTAACTGTTCAGCAACTAATTTTTATGAAAACATTATAAAGCTTATTTGGCCTTTTCATACAAGGAAAACTACCTCTTTCCTTCAGTAATAGTGCCTCATTTGGGCATATAAAAGCACAATTAACCAACTGAAGCTTTATTATGCTTTGTGACACTTCAGGTTGTAAAGCCTTATAAGGTAACAAAATGTCTTATACGTGCAGTCAAGAGGATATATAAACAGCTATGAATACTATACTGCATTTTAACCTGTCCAATCAGCGAACAGAGAAAGGTGTTGTGAATGCAGAGCTAGAATGCTATCAGTCATCAAGTGATCCAATCTTTTTAAATTTTAACACCTCAAACCCTCTGTACCAAATGAAAGTGTAGAAAGATGGTCTGGTTTTATTACCAGGCTAATAAAGGATGGTTTGAGAGTGTGTTCTAATTCTAGCATGATTAAAATCATGCACTGTATATTTTTGCATCTTGCTCATAATACAAGAATCCTATCTAATGGTTTTAAATGACAGCAGGGTAGGCACAAATTCATATCATTTTTTTTACCTGTGGTGAGATCACACCTAAGGTTTGTGCTTATTTTTGCTTGGTCCCCTTAGACATAAATAATGTATTCAAAAGAAGGGATGAGGCTGCTGGCTCCCAATTTGGCAAAGACCAAAATATGACATTTAAGATACCTCTGACACGTCTGAGATGGGGAAAGTACATTATGAAAAATGCCATTGGCAGAACTGATCTTTGCATGGGCTGCATATTTTGTAGTCTACACTGAGACTACTGCCTCCTTAACGAGTCTTTCCAATGACTGAGATCTTCAGCATTTAAGAAGCCATTGATAATTCAAATTCAATTAGGCACCCTGCAATAAATCTAGTCAGCCCCATGGGCAATGTATTCAGGGCCAGTCTCACCTGCTGACTGGAGTGAAATGACTTTTTCGCTGTGCATAAAAAAAGTGGTGTGAATTCGAATGAGATTTTGCCTGGAGACCTGGAGGGGGGCGAAGACTATAGTAAGGAGTATGGCCACAGGGTCAGAGGAAGTGATTTACAGGCTTGCTTGAGCTAATATCATGAAACCTGGATTAAGTGTGGGTGTGTGATAGAAAAAGCCAGCTGTGGCGTTAGTCCACATTTTTCAATGTGGCATTTGTGGAGGTACTTGCTACTCCACTCAGAGTTCTTTGCTCTGAGTTATTAAATCAAGGGAATTAGTCTGGTGATTGAGGCATCAGGTCTTAACAGATCCAACAGGTGAAAGTAATGACTTTCCATAACGATACAAATCCAAAACTGAGTTTTGGAGCAAGTTTGAAGTTTTTTTTTAAGAATTCATTTTTTTCCCCCAACAACTTTAGAACTGTTTGCCTGTGGTAAACATACTAAGTCCTCCCAAACAGAACCACTGCAACGTTATTGTTTTAGTGGGTTGCTGAAGGGACCTGTGCCACTTTCAATTTGCTTTGCTGAAGATGATATAATCTCTTTGACATTCACTCTTTGCACTTGCCTCTTGTCAGTCGTTTATGCAGGCTGTGTATCACCAGGAGGTGCTGGGCAGTACAGTAACATTAGGATAAAAAAAAAAATCCATCTTGTGATGTCGTTAAAAAATCCACAGGATGTAAAATCCCTGAAGAAAGCCTTATGTCCCTTTGCCTGTGTGCTTATAGCCACTTTCCTGCTCTTTAGAAACCTCAGTGCCATTATTTTCCTCTCCAGCAATCAGTGCCAATCAGCCTGTCAGTCTGTAATAATGTAATTAGTTGGGGAACTATGATGACAGCATCTCTGAAAGAGCTCTAAAGGGTATTGATTGTGAGGCGAGTTTAAATCCCCTTTGGGCCATGTGACAAAATGGCAGGCCAACATGTCAGCTCTATAGACCTGAATGAATAATAACAATAGATGCAGAATTTCAAGGAGCAAGTCTAATTAATTACCTCCAAGTCTCTCAGGATCCAGACTAGTGCAATTAGCAAAAAAAGACCTGCGCATTCAACTAAGCCTCTGCCTTATGCATATTTCAATCTAATGAGGTCATGATCATGATCATGATTCAAATAAATGATTTTTAAAATGTATTCATATAGTACTACTACAACATATAACATTATCGCAAGTCACTTCACAGAGCCAACTTGACCTCTGTAAGAACACTGCAACTGGGGAAAGAGATAAACAACGTTTTGTAGGAAGAAGTCTTGGGTTGATTCACTACTCATTTATAAACAATAAAACTTCCATATAGGCCTATTTATTCATTGTATTTTATGCTAAGTGTTTATATGTATTTCTTGAGGCGTAGTCATAACACAATAATGTCTGTTAGCTGGAAGTGTACTTGGTTCAGAAACTCTTAAACTCAAAAACAAGCCTGTCTTCTTGGCTTAGGTCCCTTTCTGTGAAGGCTCTCCCCTACCCACATACCATCTGTCATCATACGTGCATAAGCATGCTGGATGGAGACCTCCATTTATTTATCTATTCATCCACTATATGATGACAGGTAGAGGGTGGACAAGGGACGTGCATAGATTAATTTATAGCAGATTTTTTTCCTGCGTAGCTAAAACGAAACCTGTGCTTATTACCCAGACAGAAACAGGCCAATGTTACCAGCTGTTTGACACTGCCCTATTTTACTGCAGTGTTGACTTTTGCCCTACCTCCACTGGTTGGAAGGTAGAGCAGCTGGTAAACACATTTACACCTGCTGACACTTCTCACCAAGCTGTAGAGGTGCCAGAAAAAGAAACAGAGATTAAAATGACACAGAACCCCAGGCATCGTGAAGACAAGTTAGAAAGGAGAATAAGGTCAAGAACTGAGGAACTCTCCTAAGCAAACTAAAATTGCTTCTTTTTTCTTCAAAAATATAACTACTCTTTATTCTCCATGAACAGATATGTATTTTGAAGAAGATTACAGTACATGAAACATTTTTGCTGAAAATATTGTACATTATTATTGAAATTATCCATTGGCAATCATATATGAACTATAGCTTTCAGTTGCATTATGAACAAGGATATTAAACAAAGGAGTCCATGCAGCCAGAGGCCACTTAGAAAAAGTACAATATTACATATTCATGGGTTTCCATGGTATTACAGACCAGAATTTTTCTGTCTTAATTCATTTTGTGGGACATCATTTTGTATGAGGAGATGCTATGAGGACAAACTGTCTCAGTAAATTATATCTCCATTTCAAAAGGTCAGATATGCCCTCGCTTTGAATAAAGGACACAGATTGAGCCTCATCCACAGCATCTATCTAACCAATCCTCTAGAGGTCAGTTTGGTGCATCATCCATCCAGTGGAAAAATCAAGTGACTGATGAAACCAACACAGAGTTCTTGAATACAGACTTACCAAGACTCTCCCAGGTGCTTGTTTATGGTCTGTCAGACCTAACTATGTTCAGAATGTGAATATTCAGAGCTATGAACCAATTGTCATAAAAAATAGGATGTGTTGAACAGAGAGTTCTCTCATTTTTTTTATTTGTTTATTTCCTGGCTCTTTGTTTGCAAGTTTGAATAATATGATAATTTTAGTTGATATGTGTGTAAAAATATATCAGGGCAATTAAGTTTCCCCATACAACAGACACTCTGCACTCGTTACACAGCCAAGCAAATACAATAACAGCCCTTATTTATCTAAAATAAGCAGCATAATTGTAAAGGCTTAAACAAAAGACCTGTATCCAAATGAATATTCGCACTCTACATTTCAGCCAAATGAGAAAATAAATATTGTGTTATTTGAGATTCACAGACCATACACACACTCAACATTTCACCCTCATTCTTGCAATACACATTTTGCTTGCCACTACAGGGCCTCTTCATGTTATGAGCATAATGTCAATGAGGAGGTGTCCACATATTTTCAAGTTTTGCTTTCCTAAACAACCTCATCATTGTCCTACTGTTTTTTTGAGATGATGGTGTGGAGGTGTGTGGGGGGGAAGGGGGGTTGAGATCGAGAAAACAGCAGGTTTGTGTTTGGAAAGGAAATAATTGCCTTTTCCAGTGTCTGCAGAGCTCATTTGTGGATTAATCTGTGCTCTAAGTGGATAAATCAGTTCCTGATATCTTCATAATGACTTTAACCTTGTGCAGATTGCCTCTGCTCTGTGTCTGATATGTCACCTTTCCCGGTCTCCACCCAGAGTCCAGAAAAATGATCAAATCCAGACACAGAGAAGTAAAAAAAACAAGAATAAAGAAAACAACAACAACAATAAAACAGTTTTAAATATAGACATGCCATGTTGTGCTCTTGTTTTCTATTTCAGGTATGTTGTTAAAGCAATTATTTTGATCATATATAAAAAAGACTGCAGTACAGCAAGACAAGTCTGCCAAGAACAGTCAGACTTCACTGACTGAATATTAAGCTTGATTAAAAAAAAAAAAAAAACATACACTTGGAGAGCAAATCCTTACCACTGCATTTAAAGTGACCTAATAGTCAACCATTAGCGCTAACATCAGTGTAAACAATGCGCATCTCAGATATCAAACACTGGCTGGTGCAACATGCAAATAATGTGGTTCAGGAAGAGTATCAAGGGGACTGAATTTGCAAACATGTACCAACGCCAGAAGCAGACATATCTCATGGTGCATATTCACACATGGACTGCAGGGCATGGGGCTACCTGCTTCTCTTTGGCGGGCAGATCCAATGGCAGTAAGATCGTAGAGCATGATATTAATTAATTATTTAAAAAAATAATGGCCCACAGACAGGCAACATTGACACTCAAGGGATTTGTAAAGTTATTTATCGAGCTCATGCATTTGTAATGTTGCTGTTAATGGAAATCAGTGTCATGCACCACATTCAAATTATATCATACATATGCAGATGCTTCATAAACCACTGAATTCTGTGTTAGCCCACCAGATTCATCTAGTCTCAGGCACAGCCATATAAAGCTTTCAGATTTCTTTGGTAGAAAAAATAGGGTTGTTTATTTTTCTAGTGTAATAATAATGAATGTCATTTCTGGAATGTAATTCCTTAGACCAAGTTTGTATACCGGTATTCCTTTAATTATTTAATTCTAATTCTCAGTTCAACACCAAACTGTACTAAGACTATCTTTATACTACAAAATAGCAACTACTGAAAATATTTCCTTCCTTATATTAGGGTTGTTTTTCTCTGAGTCTCAGTTCACCATATCCAAGAGGATCAATCCAAACCTGTCTTCTATCAACAGTCTGCATATATATCTATTCCATTGGCTTGGCTGCTGAGATGCCACCAATCCTGTGTCTCTCCAAAAGTTCTATTCAGATTACATGTGTTACCACTTGCATAGAAGGGAATGAGTATGCCAAGCTGTGCAAGATGAACTACCAGGCAGTTCATTTCCTCAAGTCTTTAAAGGAGCCCTATTCTATTCTGTGAAGTAGCGCTGTGACGAATCAACCACAGTTGAAGCTGATATTCGGCAGGTCCACTGATGAGGTGGGAGATGCTGCAGAGATGTGATGGTTACTAGCACTTACATCAGTCAGTCAGTGGGATTTTACAAAGTTGTGATTGGCTTACAGGATCAGACTCTTAGTCCACATGAGGAAATATGTCTTTCCTTAACTCACCCCCCATTTAACCAGATCAGAATATAAAAAGAGATTCATGCACAGCTGACTTTAGCCAGATATTTTACTTACCAATTTCACGGCTCATTCTGGATGGGGGTAAGCCTCATTTTGAAAGGTGTGTCATTCTTCATAGGAGAAAACCAGACCTGACATGCCAAAAATTAACAAATAAATACATACCAGTATATAAATAAATAAACAACAAATACACTCATCCAATGTATGAGAATCCTACAGAGTTACGGACATGCCCCACGTCTCAAGAATGACTGATAAATTAAATCCAAACGCATGATTGGATATGAAACAGCATCATAGATGACACTCTTTACAGCTGTTTCTTTTTTGCTTTTGTGGTCTCTGTCTCTGGATTTTTTTTTCTGCTGTTGGCTGTAAAACAGGACAACACATATGATGAGTGTCAGGAGGAATGTTTGACAGACTGGCAACACACAATAAACTGCTGCCTGTCTGTCACCTGGACAAGCCATCCTCAGCCCGTCACTCAAAGCTCTCCTGAGACAGTTAGCAATTTGACAGAAAAGGTCAGCCCAGTGCTTTGACTGCTGCTGGGTTCCCACTCTTGAAATAGCTCCTTTTTTAGTTTTTAACAGACTCTAATGAAATTATTGCAAGTAGTCCCACATGAGCTCCATTTAGTAATAAAAATCAATAAGCTCTAGCAATGACAGTCCTCCATCTTTAGCATCCCAAAGCTGTTACATGATGCTAACATGTGATGGACATAGAAAGGAAAGAGGAGAGAACTGGAAGAACCCACAAATACATGAAAAACATGATACTAATGTACACATTTCTAGCCTGTTAGTTCAGGAGTATACTGTCTATCAGTCCTCATGCTAAGGCAGTCCATGTGCAAACCTTATGCATCTGTACCTCTCCTTTGATGACAAAAGCCCACACTAATCTTGCCAAGTAATCACTGCATTTTATTTAAATAATTTTAGCTGCATGGCTTTTTTTATCTTAGTCATTTGAAATCCAGCTACAGCTCAACATCAACAAGCGTTTAACTAAACAAGTTTTTTTTAGGATACATTCCCTCTGAGATCCCTGTGAAGCCAAGGTATCATGCTGTGTTGATTTCACACAGCCAACTAAAGCAGCATTGTGGCTTGCCATGAATTGGTTTTAATATTTCATTATAGACAAACCTGTCTAATCTCAAGAGAGGGTTGTGATTCGCTTCAGAGCAGATTACAGAGTAGATCAATGGCTTCTTAATCTGCTCAAACATATGCACCATCGATTTCAACTAAATCTGCTGTCCAGATTCAATACAACGTCACCACTGCTCTTTTTGCTGAACTATGCATTCCTCGATCGTGGCCCAAATATGATAGGAAATCATAAAAGATTCAACATGATATACAAGTGAGTATATATTTTCAGCACCCACAATCATTCTTGAGTGTGCAAGTAAGCCTGCTTCACTAATACTGAGTCCTGGAAAACACTGAGCTATTTGGGGCAGCCAAAAGAGTGCTGTCTGGGTTGGATGGATCTAAATAGTAGTCAGTGCCATTGAAACACCAAGCGCTATAGGATGGAACAGATGAAGAGGCGAGTGCCGAGCTTACAGAGAAAGCATTTTTTATAAATACACTGTGTAAGCTGTGAGACAAGAAATATCCTCTCCAAAATAGGCTTGCTTTGGAAAGAGCAAAGTGAGAGAAAAGGAGAGAGAAAGAGAGAGAGAGAGGAAGGCGATCAGATGAATGTTGACCCCAAAGCACTCCCATCTAACTGGCAAGATTGGATTGTCTGTTTGAAAATGTCAGCTGTGTGGAACATACGGCACTGCGTGAGCAAAATGCTTTACCTTTTAGTCCCTGAGTCGCCTCCACTTACAGTGAACAGAGTGGGGAACGCGGAGGAAAACAAGCCACCCTGAATCCCATTATAAGCAGACATTGCAGGGTTTATTTTCCCTTCTTTCCCCTGGGGGGTCATTTTCGCTCCCTCATAGGGTCAACAAAACAACTTTTCACACATCAGGGATTTAGAGCTTAATCAGGCCTCTTGTGCTGAGTCGTGCAACAATTCCACTGAGGCGAGATGAATCCGGATTGAGAGGGAAAATGAAAGTTTTGGGGGGCAGAGAGGGGTCCATGCGGAGAGCATGCAGAAAATACTTGGTCCACTTTCAAACACACCGCATGAGTTCCTCCTCAGGGACTCTCTCTGTTGACTGTTAGTAATCTTGCTCGTAATTTTAGTGGCCGGTCAGATTTGAATCAAAGCCCGCAAACCTATTAACGCAACGGCGAGGACGACTGTAGTTAATTTGGGAAAAGATTTACATATGCCCCACAGCACTGCAAATGAGAAAGAATATTGATTATATTCTCCCAGCATTTTGTCTCAAATAGCTACACAAACTCAACAAAGGAATGAGGATAGTGTGTGTGGCATCTTAGTGATTTGTCCTACTGTTTCACCATGGTGACAAAAGCACTACAAGACATACTACTGTACAATATCTGTTGCAAGTGATGGAGTAGTGTTCATATTTCTACAATTTTCAACAATATGCACCAGAGGGAAATACAGATTTCTTAGATGAGTTTCAGGATTAACTAACCATGGTATGATTGCCTTCTCCGCTTGAAATAATCTCTGAATTAAATTATAATAACATGATCATTATTGTTTGTTTGGTTTAGAATTGAAATATGTAAATTCAGGCTTGAGTATAATATTAATCTGTAAAGGTTTTTGGTTTTAAGAGATGCTATTTCAAACACATCACACCTACCTGTGCAGTTTGCCTGCACAATATAATGATGTTCCAACCTGTCTTTATAGTTTATCGTTGTGAAATTCTTCGATTCAAAAATAACCTTCTAGATGTGGATGAGCATTACATCAATATGATTTATCGTATATGTACCAAGACATAATTTCAAGGCAAGCTTCATATTTTTCCTCGACTTGGTTTGTCATTTGTGTCCCATTCCTGGCACTGATTAATACAGCAAAGACAGCAGATTGTGTTTTTCAGAGCCACAAGGTTCCACTCATTATCCCATTGTATCTGCAGAATTAATGATCCACGGCAGTGTGCAGCATGTTTAAACAACCTCCGAGAGCAGATGTAGTCAACTGTGCTGTGCAGTTATTTACTTAATTATGCAAATTAAGGGTGTAACGGAAAGACCTGCAGTTTCCTAACATAGCAAAAAAAAGGTGCTCCGGCAATTAACTGTTTCCAAATGCAGCAGAGGCTAGTGGTGTCAGCCCCAGGTCGAGCCAGGTAAAGGCAAAAATCTGCTTTCCTTACTGTGTTTTCTAACAGCTAATTATTTCTGGCTATGAGTTATTTTAAGTTCAGCATAAGGTGACCCTATCTCACTCAGTATTTACCAGACTATTCCCCAAGGCCCTATTTCTTCACAAGTTACTTCACAAGACTTTTTTTTCATCAAGGCCATTCACAAAGACCAACTGATATCATCGAAGAAAAAACAACAACTATAAATGAAAATATAAATTCATCTAAAACGCATTTTAAACTTTAAACTTATTCATATAACATTCAAAGTACTGAGGCTCTTATGTAACTTTAACTTTAACTCTTTTAAGAGGATTTTCCGAGGCTCTCATCCAAGTCAATTTGCATAATCCATGGCACCATCTTGTGTTTAGAGAGGTAATGGAGACATCACCAGCAGAGACGTAATATGAAAGCAACCTCATTACCGTGCTGCAGGCCTGAGCAAAAAAGCTGTAGTGGCGATTAGGATGAATCAAGGTCAAAGAGAGTTTGTTCTGATGCGAGTGTCAGGGTTATAATGGCAGTAAATCATAGTGTGTGCATGTGCTTGTTAGGTATATTTGATCAAAGAATACCCCTCCAACATCCTCCAACCTTGTCCTCACCTTAGCAGCAAGCTGTTTTGATTAACAGAATTATAGTGGCTCAGCCACCAATTGCATCTTGAGAGCCAAAAGTAATTTCTCTCCAGTCTTTCTATTTGCATCGCCTGGCACCTCTTCACTTACTAATCGCTTTTAGCAGACGCAAGGTCTTGTAATCGTGTAAAAAGCATCTTGCATGCTTATTGTGTGGCACTAATGCTCATGTTATGGTGTGGATAATAACCATTAGAATACGCAAAAATCTGCATGCTAGGTCTAGAAATTACATACAGAAATATTGCCATGCCACAGTTAGTGCAGGAAACCAATGTAACATATGTGACATATGTAGCATCATTTACATGTACATGTGGATCATTATGTGGACTCATACTGTAGAAGTGCTCATACTGTATATTCAATTCAATTATATTTATACAGTGCTTTTTACAATAGTATTGTCTTATGGCGCTTTACAGCAAGGAGCACCCAAGAGCAACAGGCAAGGAAAAACTCCTTTATGTTTTGTTAGTCTAGGAAGAAGCCTTGGGCAGATCCAAGGCAGATCAAAGGGCTAACCCAACTGCCAGGGATCATACAGGAAAAGTACAATCAGTAGTAACCATGATAGACTACAAGTCCATGGTTTTAGCAAAGCATCATAATAGTTCCAATATATTGTTACTGTATATGTTATCTACATGTCAACAAAGTGTAGGCTAAGGGAAATATTTGGAAAATACGTAATGTGGAATATACTAAGAACCATCATTATCATGGACTTTCAATGATTTAAGGTGACCTTTTTTGTTATGGGCGTTTCTGTACATACTGGGTACTATGCATTTCAGATAACAATGACTTGCTGTATCAGACATCTACCTGAGGAAAGTCCCTGAAGCCAGATGCTTAAACTAACATTAACCTAACCCAAATAACCCCACTTCACTATCCATCTTCTGAAAACAACCAATTTGAGATCGTATGATTTCTCTCTTTCTCCATCTCGCATTTTGTTCCTGAAATTTGAAAATTGACATACAGAAGCTTTATGCAAAAATGACAACATTAATCAAGGCTGACTAGCCTTGAAGCTAAATCACTGGTCTCAAGCTCAGATAAGATCCATGGTAAAATAATATGAAGTCCAATACAAGAGAGTGTGGGACTCTCATACAGTGGTGTGTGATAATTATAGCAAGGGGCAAAACTCAGTTCATTTATAATATGCTCTTGGCATGGGAGATTTGGTTTTGGCATCTTAAATTTTAAACTGATTTGTCTTTTATGCTGTGACATAGACATAGACCTCATTGGTCAGTGACATTGGCAAAAAGTAATTGAAACCCTGCACCCGGTTCCATGACAAGAAAGCCCATGGAATGTAACATTGGCTTTTTGAATATTTGCTGCTTTCAAACTCTGTAGGTCACAGAGAAGTTAGAGATGTGGACATTTTTTGCCTACAGACTTTTTCTTATTTTCCTGTTTGAGGTGAATTATGATTTTTTGCAAACCAGGAGCTAATCCGGGCTAGAGGGCTCTGGCTTTGCATGTCACTTTCTCTTTGTCAAGGTTGCTTGGAAATGGTAAAGTTTTATGGAGGTCTGTGAACAACACATGCTGTATCATATAGCAAAGTCATAGCACTGCTGCCAATACTAAACAGATTTAAAATCAACCACCCCTAAAAATCTCAAAAGTTGCGGTGGGCGTGGAGGTGCAAAAGTGAGAGAAAGGCAAGCAGTGAGTTAGTAATGTGGCTGTAGTTTTAAAGGATGATGCATCATCTTTTAACTAATTGACCTCTAGCTGATTCAGGTAAATGGAATTGTAACAAATTTCAAAAACTAACTCAAACCTCATTCTAAACCTATAATCATCCTTTCTAAAACAGATCCTGGTCCTTATGATTGGTTGAATAGCGTTCGATACCGTTGTATATTCCCTGATATAGCATGGCTGAGACCGCATTTCAATTCATATTAATGAGCTTAGAATGTGCAACAGTCACCTCTATACAAACTTCTTCAACGTTACTTTGCTACCATTTTGATACAAATCTAACTGTTCTATGACCACTCTGCAGAAGAGTCACTATTTGAAGATGACAGCTTACAAATTTCATTACTGTTTATTTATTTTGTACCAATCTTCAAGGTATACATGTGGTACCCGTTATAGAAAAGCAATAAGCCCCTTGCGTCTATTCTATACCATGAATATAGCACAGCTGATTTAACAACACCCATTATAACTGTGCTATACTGTGCCATACAAATGAGCAAGCTGGCCTTCTAACTACATAGTATAAGATGAATTGTGCTGGATTTCTCCTCTAATCTGCTTTTGTTTATCTTAACATATATTGGCACCTTTGAAATCCTAATCATTGATTTGAAAGAAAAACACATCCTCGACAAGAGAATGCTCTAGTGGTTTGTATGAGAGCCTGCTGTGTGTTTTTTTTTTTTTGGAATAACCCTCACATAAAATAAAACCTAGATATATGAGTTAAAAGGACGGCAGCTACCTGTGTATACTTATCCAGATTGAAATCCCAAATCTGGCGTTGAACAGATGTGTTTTTATCTAGAACATAATGAAAAAGCATTACAAAATAGGTATAAAAATGCATTTTTATGGGAGTTAGCAGTACACAGTATGAGGCACACTGATAGGAAATAATGAACAAGGATGTTAGGCTGTACTTATTCTATTATGCAATGCTAAAGCAGGTCTATTCATGTCAGTTTGCCTTTGCTTTTTTTTTTTGGTTTATTTCTAAAGACCAGATCCAGCATGTGTATCCTTGGTCACACAATTGCACTGATTGATTGTTTTTTGGATATGCTGTCTGGTTTTGCTGACACAGAAAATAGAAATATGAATATTTGTCATTATTATTGTCATGTCAAATATGAATATTTGTCATTATTATTGGATCTTATTCAATTTTTTCAATTCTGATCAACATATTTGTATGTTTCCTTAAATCTGCATTAGATGCAAAATGGGTCCAATACTCCATGCATAATTTGAAATGATGCTTTTGCTGCTATGGTCTACTAATAAACCTTTTCAACAGTAAGATTTCAATTACACAGGATGTGATATTAACAATCCAAGGTGCCTGGCAGGGGCTATGCTCGATTTTGACTTTGTTGTTAGTGTCGATCCAAGAGACTGGTGGCTGAACAAAGGAACTGTGTTGTTTTGCATCGAGGCCATTTGTTGCTGATAATTTTGTCACTGAGACTGGTGCATTGACCTGTCTCCACTGGCTTGTGGCAGTTGCATGCCGTACATGAGATCCGTAAAGGCACTCCTTTACAATACAGCATGCACCGCCACAGAGGCCAATCACTACTAAGTCCATTTACACTATATTCCTGATGAAGTTGTGTAGTGTGTGCTGTTTCAAGAGGAGACTGGACAGACACGTCATTGGAATTGTCAGGTGGGCTCCTATGTCCACAATGTCTAGTAGGTTCAGCAGTGGATCGTGCTATGCCAGAACCTATACCCCTCAGAACCCTCTCAGAACCCCCCTATTTGGCCTGTGAGACAGCCTTGGCATTCCTACTTTACTCCTCCTATCTTTGGACTTCGAACACCACCATCTTCTTCCGTTCTGTGGGGGTTGCCTTGCTCTAGCAGGGTCATGTTTCTCCAAAGCCCAGGCCTCTCCTTCCATGTTGTACTTGTACACAATGTCACTGTGGTGGAGTGCAGCTTTTGCCTTATGGACAGCATTTTTGGACGTCCATTTTCATCTTGTCGACAAGGTTGGGGCAGTGGCTCTAATTAGACTGTCTTTTGACTCTAGTGTTCTAGTGTTATCTCAAGCCTCACTTCAGTGCATTTAAACTCCTCTGAAAGACTGGACAGGAGCAGTAGAAGTAACCCCTGCCCATACAGGGCTGTGCTACTCAGGCATTGAGGCACACCTAACCTCCTCCTCACATAAGAGTTAGGCGCTATAGTAGTCCAAACTCTAGACACCAGATTTTTAGCTTGCCTGGTAACATAGATGTGTCATTGGTCTTCAGAACTTCGGTGAGGTCTTGTAGTTCCTCAGCTTGATCAGTATCCTTGAGTGTTGAGTTGTACCACTTTCCCAAGCTTTTGATTGGCTTTTCCAGCATTGTTGGTATGCTCTTTGATTTGGCTGGCTTGAACTTCATTCGTGCCCCCTTTGATGTTTTAGTGAGGTTTGTGATGGGTTTTGGTATTCTGAAGAAGTCAAAGGATGCCTATATGAAGCTGTGTGGGATTTCTTCTTTTGCACTTTAAATTTGGTGCCACAGACAACCAGCAGACCCTGAGATGCCTGATTTTTGGACTGTTGTATTCACAAGTTTAGAAATAAATACTACAAAAAAAACTAAATCAAATAAACAAACAACCCCAACAAAATGTTGGAACTGATGAAGATGAAGAAATGCCATTAAAGTCAGGGCCACTGTCTGGCTTCAAAGTGCCCTTAATTAATTTTGAAAAACATTTTTTTTCTTCAGAAAAGAGTTAACAAACCATGAAACAGTTATGACACCTCTGAAGAAAATCTGTGAGTTAAATGTGTAAGACTTCTTTCCCTCAAAAAATAGCTGACAGCTGAAAGTATTTTGTTTAAAACAGGTCTGCAAAATATATTTAATTTAATTTAATACAATGAAATATAACTATGTGTTTAGATTACAGTAGTGCATCATTCCCATGTTTTACAACCAAGATATTCCACTGTAATAAATGAAAGCACTTTGTCAAAAAAAGCATTAAAGAGTGAGACACCTTCTACTAGATCCATTTACAGTATAATTGTGATGCCTGCCACATCAGAGCATCTGCGTGCAGAGCGTGCTGCATTTAATCAGTGTTTACAGCTATCATCTCATGATGGCCCTTTGAAAGGCCTCCGTTCCAGACCAGGGGTCAACATCAAAAGCAACAGGCAGGAAATAGGGTATACTGTGCAACGCATGATGGCAGACAGTCACCCATTTGTAGTCTCACAAGTGTGACAATGGCCAGCAAACCCGTCGAGTGCCATCTATTCTGTCCGCATAGATTAGGTGACATTAGGTGACATAGATTACATGAGCACACACATGCTTTGTGTAAGCCCCTTCAGAGGGCATTTTTGGCCACATTTCATTTCCTAGCTTTTGAGTTAGCAGTTTACAGCTCATAATCTCCTGGTGCTGAGTGAAATACTGAGGGTGGAAAAATTGATGTTTATTATTTACTTGGTTGTAACTGCACCAGTGAGTGTCTGTGGTATTAAGTGAGAGAGTGCTTTGTGCTTGAGTCTGCCAAAATTACTCAAGGAAAATCAGAACAGGATGACTCTCTCCATACCTTTTAATCCTCAGTGCACCATTCAGGCTGGTGAAGTGCTACTTGGGTACAGAAAAAAAAAGAGAAAAGGGGTTGGCAGATTTATCTTCTGTTCTGTGATGGGCATCTTCAGTTTCATGATGAAAAAGGATAATAAAACAAAAAAACTAAACAAAAAACAAAAACTACAAAAAATCGCTTTGTCGGAATTTTAATATGAATGCATTTACAAGCAAACAGTGCAGACTACGCAGCCTATAAAATTACAATGTGTGTGCTGTTGTACTTCACAACAGAAAGTGTGGGCAAAAGGAAGCAAACATTTGCGCGCCATCAGTGGTCTCTTATGTCCATAGTAAGCCACATCTCCTGCGTGCTGATGGCAGATTTGATATCCTCTGCAAGACTTCACGATGGAGTGAAATGAAATACAAGGTAGCGTACATATCTCGACTGCACAGGTACAAAGAACAAGTAAGAGAAACTGTCTAATCAGGTGAGAGGTCTTTGGAACAGATGGTGTGGGGTTGTCTCAAGAAAAAAGAGAGAGGGAGAGACTATTTGTGCAGAAAAGATAGATAGTGTCAAAGTGAGAGGGAAGGATGATTAAGAAGTGCATTTTTTAAAAAAACTTCTTTTATAAATAATTTTTATTTTTACCTTCCTTTGTCCCTTGAGAGATTTTTTTTTAAGGGACCGGATATGGAGAGACAATATTCACACAAGATTTCTCTTCCACATTACAAAAGCCTGCAGCAACAGCAGTGCACTGCAAATAATTCTAGTGAATGGCGACACAATGCAGTTCAGTTCTTTTGAGATCGATTTGGCAGTTCCCTTTACTTGAGAGGGCTTTTTGTGCCGTTTCTTAACCCGTCCCTGGAATCATACCCAGGTCTCTTAGAATTCAAACTCCAGGAAAGAGACAAAAAAAAAATTCTGTGCTCATGTTCAGGAGAAGAGGAGAAAATACAACAGCTCTCAGTGGGAAAAGAGACTGTGAAGTGCTAAGAAACACATTGGCATAGTATTTCAAAGGAGAGTATCTATAGTGCATCAGATCACATCACCTGTGAATGACCAGTGTTGTCTTGCCAAACAGAGCTGACCTTTCTCTATGGCAACCTCTGACTCAGCCCCCTCTACCTCCAAACCACCTCTGTTCCTGGTAGCCATTTTCCCACCAGTGTAATACTGATATACAACCAGCTTAAATTTTCTGACTTTACTAAACAATCTGTCCACATTACTGATCTATCTATTCAAATGGTCAAATAATTATTTACTCTTTCTCTGTGTCAGAGTGCCTCACATGATTTCAACTTTAGACAGCAGCATTTACCAGGTTACTTTAATAATGGATAAAAGTCACCTACAGCGCATGGTTAAAGCCGTATTTACACATTTTTAACTGTTTTAGTAATGACCAAAAACTAAACAGGTTGTCACAAACAACAGTGAGCCATTATTTTTTAGTTGTAATTGTCACAAAAACTTTATTGTCCTTCCTCAGAATCAGCAATTAAAATATGTTGAAATGTGGTTAGCTGTAAAGATAAAAACAGAAAATTTATCATAAAGTCACATTAATAAACATGGTTTGCTATGCAAGCTGTTGGCATGCATGCAAAACAAAATGTAGCTTCTTGGGTTTTATGTTTATCCAATGCACCCATATCCCCTGGTGAGTGTTTAATGGTATTATTACCTCTGCCCACAGTGCCTGTTAGATCTCCCTACCGACTCCATCAGTCTCCCTTACAACTTCAAAGAAAAAACACAATTAATATCAGCCAGACGCTTTGACGAGAAAACACAGATATGGCTCCTTCAAACAGCTGGCCTGGACAGAACAGATATGAAACTCCAGCTCCTACACAATGCAAAGCCAAGTAAACATTAATTTAAAATTTACCCCAGGAGCTAATTTAGTCCAAACTTACATTACATGCAAAGAGGATTTGCTGACTTATCTTTGCAGGAATAGATAAACATACTAATTTATACCTTTATGTTGCAAGGACAGATATGTGAAAGAAATTACTAAGCCATGTATTGTGTGTAATACACTGCATGTAATGATATATATATGTGCATGAATAAATACATACAGTACATGGACAATCCTCCCTTAACATAGTCTGTTAATCCTCAAGGTGCAACAACTATCCGATTGCTTCCTTTGACTAACCCTGCTACACCCTGTCCCTCCGGTGCTCCTCGACAGGTCTCTCAGTGACTCAGACATCAGTACCATCATACCCACCATACCATACCACCAGCCTGTTATTATGCATAGAAGGACATTACTTCCTCTCACATGCTACTACTATACTTATACCAATTTGACACATCTGAAAAGAATATAGCAGTGTTAACCTTGTGTAGGATATCATATCAACAAATCGGTAGAATTTGCGTTGACAAATAAAGTTTGTAACAATATAGTTAAATATACACACACATATATATATATATATATAGTGTAATTTTCAGTTTGATGTTCACATACTCCATGCTGATCTGAAGGATGCAGTGAAGTGCCCAAACCTGAGACTTTTTAAGATGTTAAGACCATAGAGAAGGAATACCCCAGGGGACTAACAACGGAGAGGGTAAAAGCAGAGCCAAGCAATGGTCGTTTAGTTCCGTTTTCTAATTTTACAAAAAAGATCATTGAAAAGTTTATATCGTGACTTAATGTGACACTCCCACTTTTGCAGTCTGGAATTATTCATGTTTGCTCCCATTGTAACGTATTTTGTTGCTCTGTCTTGGTCAGTATTTAACGAGTATTCCGTGGTCTTTGCTAACACTAAATGAGCATTTGTGTCGTAAGGGGAACAAGGATGACTCTGCACCCTAATAGAGGTCCTATCTGTAGTGCAAAAGCACAAACAGAGCAGGGATTGAGCATAAGGAGGACACAGAGGCGATAACGAACTGAACAAGAAAGAGACAGAAAACATCTCGGCAGGAATGGCAAGAAACAGATGAAACAGTTGGAGACAGACAAGACAAGAGAAGAATCTTCCAAGGACACAGAAACTGCCTCTCAGCCATGTTTTTGTTGTTAGATTTAGATTTTTTACTAGTGTGGAGAGGCTGATAAGACAAAGCAAAGTCTCATCCTATTTAAGGATGAAGAAAGATTGACTGAAGAAAGATGTCAGTCAGGTCTCAGTGACACCTACCTACAATAATATTTACAGAGCCAGGAGCAGGAGGCACAGGCTTCATGAAGATTTTTTTTTTTTTGCAACAGTTATTGAATCAGGCCTCCCTGATGTACTTTCTTTCACAGTTGCCTATTTCAATCTTCACATATACTGTAGTTAAGCTATAGTGCGACCAGTTTCTTACTGTCCCCTTTAAAAAGATATGTACATGCTTTCAAATAGCAGGTCAGATATAGGCCTATTTACTTTTGCATGAATAGATCCACAAGGGCAAGAATTCTATCCTTCAATAGAGTTCAAGAACTCTATCCTTCAACTCAAAGAGTTATTGGAGGTTTTGAAATTTGTAAATGCTTATTCTGTTTTTTTTACATGACCTTGAGTACACACAAAGCATCAGAAACCTCTTGTGCGTGCTTATTGTGGCACTCTGTTCTGGCAAGTTCAAGGCAAGTCCAAAACACATGATGCATTCTGGGTGGCCTGACAGCCAGAGACCTCTCAGTACCCTCCAACCCAGGATGCTGTGAGACTTTTAATGTCATGCTTAAGAGGATGACTTAAAGAGTTTTACTCCACCAGGGACCAGTGACAAGGTTGTGGGTAAGACAGGACCCCGTCATGGATGGTACATCTCTCAAGTTATTGGCTCCACGGGCTGTTCACACTTGCAGTGCTTAGGTTCTTACACTTAACAGTTAAAAGCATTCCTTTTTAGCTCTGCACACAAAACAATCCTCACAAGCACTGGACAAAAATATGAAAAGCTGCATAGCCCCAAGGACCTAGCCTTCATCTTGCTACTGACACATTTTGGAGCATAATCCTTGTTAATGGCAATCCAGACATCTTTTGTTCCATTAATGAGTCCTATGGAACTAAGGAAGGTCTTCACAATCCATCACTGTGCAGTCTACAGCACCAGATCTAGGGCATGTCATTATGGTGTAGGAGGGGGCGGTCTAAATCACAATACTTTAGCCTTTAAAATAGGCATAAACAAATGGCCAGGTTAAAATCACAGCCATATTGAAAGACATATGAGGTCCCCGCTGATAAGCCAGGCTGCGTTATCCATTTAAACACCGCACAGAGAGCTCAAAGGACCGTGAGATAGGAGAATGGGGAGAGAGAATTTGACAGGATAAAATACAGTCAGGTCCATACAGCACTAAAGACAAGGTCAATTGAGTCCCACAGAAAGACGCGTGATATGGAAACAGCAACTGCTGGGCTCGGTTCATAAAGTTTTACTTCCTGTCTGAGTGAGGAGTCGTCTTTTTTTCAGGATCCCCACCCCCCTCCCTCAGTTTCTAATTTAAAAATGTTGTGTAGACCTAGAAGACACAATGTCATGAGTCTAATAAAATCAGTGCTTTTCATAGAGACATCTGAAGTTGACTGAGTCCTTGGAGCAAGCTGTTTGAGGCCCTTAATGATGGTTGTACAGTGCGAATGAATGAATAGACTGGTGAAATGTGGGCATAATTACAATGAGAGCATTGTGTTTTAATTTGCTATAATTTTCAGCCATCCAGTTTCTTTCCTACATTTTTCTTGTAAACAAAATTTGCAGTGTACGCTACAATTATGTGCAACAATTATGATAGTGCTCTTGTACAAAAACAATATTTCTGAAAAATAGACCCAAAATCAAGAACAATGGCTAATTATTGGCTGCATCTTTTTGCAAGGAAGAAGATAAATAATGTGTATCTCCACAGCATGGGAGAAACAAGGGCCTATTCAGTGAGGTGGTGGGGGAGGCTCTCACTTTTCAGGACTCTCTCTATGCTGCTTTGATTAAGCGGCTTCATTCCTTGGTCAGAGAGAACAGCGCCGCATTTAAAGAGTGATTGGCATTAAAGGGTGTTTTAAACTGATGCGCAGACTGATAAAAGTATATCATTCCCTTGCACAGTACATTAGGTCCATGGAGGAATCTTGTTTGTGTTTGGTGACAGTGATCTACAGGCTGTCTATTGATAAGAAATAATGGCCAACCAGACAACAGAATCTTTCTCTCTCTCTCTCTCTCACACACACACACACATACACACTCTCACACACAGAATCTCTTTTTCTCATTCTCATTCCCCCCCTCTCCCTGTTCCTTTATAAACACTCACACACACACACACGCGCACACACACAGACTCTCTCTCTCTCTCATTCTACTTTTTCTGTCTTTCCCTCTCTCTCTCTCTCTCTCTCTCTCCCTCTCTCTCTGTCTCTCACATACACACGCACACACACACACTGGAGGCCTGCTGTTAGCCCATGGTTGCTGTTAGTCCATGAAATAAGTGGCTGCATGCTGCAGTGGTCTCTCTGATGGGTCATTTCTGGCTCCACTGGCCAGTGCTGTTCCTCTGGGCTCCCTAGAAATCTCCATATGCACCCTCTATCGTCACAATCAAAAGTTCCTATTCCTTGAGTGGGCTGCCACATGATGACATTTATTTGGGTTATTTCTCGCTTTGCACTCAGACAGGTGCAAACCTTGTTTCTCTTATGTTGGTACTACTCATTTCTATGGGCAATTTAATGATTTAACATTTATGCTGTTCACAATTGTTGAGTAGTAAATCATAAAGGTTTGTTTGTATCAGCAGTATCTTTACTGTTGTTTCATGTTTCATATGGTGTGTCCAATGATTGTATAATTATTGTAATCATACTCAAACCATTTTAAGCACCATTGTCAGACTGTGTCTAAAGGCAACTAATCATACAATCATAGAACCAACCTGTAAGGCACATTTGCGTATTAATTACTGTTATTATAAAATGAAAAAATAATGAGAGATTTTATCTTCAAGATCAAAGCTCATTTAAGTATTTTCTATATATTTCTTCTATAATTTGCCTTTTGTGTCTGTTTTCAGGATGTGTTAATTGGCTTCCATCATAAACTTTAACCCTCAATCCTCACAAAACATTTAGAATCTTATATTTAGGAACCACGAGTACTTCTTTAATTTATTGCTTTAAAAGAAACCGCACTAAAACTTTGCCAAGTTTGCAGACTTTTGTTTTTTGGCAGCCATAGTCTCCCAATGACAACAGCAAGCAAAATTCTTTAAGCAACTGAGAAGAAAACAACACCCCCCCCCCCCAAAAAAAAAAAAAAAGAAAAAAAAGAAATCTTAAAAGAAGGGTGATTCTTTTGTCCCTAAAGAAATCTTATGTTGTGGTCTGGGATGGTCCTCCAGAATAATAATAATAATAATATCATCTCCTCCACAGCACTGACTATGAGATGAATACATTCTATTGGCCTCAGGTCAGAGTGATGGAATTGGAGGGTTCATTCAAGAATAATAGTCCTTTCAGGCAAAAAGACTTTTTAACCTTTGCTGCACAATCCTAATGCCTCATTTTTTGCCAGCGGCGACAGTTGATGATTTAGCTGCATACTAGCCACGTTTGATAAGCAATTATGGCCCCCTGGCTGTCCATTCCACTGCCACTCCAAAAGTCATTTTTATCACATTTGATCAAATCATAGCAGTGCTCATTTATTGCCATAGTGACTGTCAGAAATGTAGGGAGAGATGTTGAGCCATTAAATGGAGCACACTTTCATTCTTTATTCCTTGTGGGCTCTAATGTGTGTTCACATAAAATACCCAAGTGAAGTGCAAGGACTGCAGTAGCAGATGGACTCTACAAATAACTTAAGTTCTGTTGGTTTACTTTGATAGCATTCAAAAAGTGAAATATGCAGTCTTAATAGTGCCATATCGATACCACTCTGTGGAAAATGACTTAGTAATGTAGTTATTGGGCTGAATACTGTATTCATTGAAGTGATGGTTGCAGACAGGAACAGGACCACTCTGTTTCTTCCCCCTCTATTCAGGCATATGGCCTATTCTTGTGTGTTAATTATACACAAAGCATCCTGAAAGTGAATCTCAACATGCCCCATCAAAGCCACCTTCTCGTCCCAGTGAGCCTGGGCCCTTGACACCCTCTAATCCCCACTGACATCTTGGGAAAGTGAGCACTGTGTGATGCCGTGCCATGCTGGCACCATGCAAGAGAATGGCAGTACCAGACCATGCTGTACTGTACGTATGCAGCAAACAAACCTCAGTGCTACACAAAGAAATCCACCTGTGCAAACTTTTACATTATACAAACCAAACACTGTTTGCATTTATCAGTTTAATATTTTGAATTGTGCCTCTAACATAGATCCTCTATCATTTTCTGGGCCATATCCATTCTGTAGACCACAGATTTACAGTATATAAAGTATCAACATGATCAGGAGGTCTGCTAACTAACTAGTCTCTAAGGGTAAACGTTACTTGAAACTCTAATCGTAAACAGAACTTGAAAGAGACTAGTTATGTTTACTTAACTTATTTGAGGCATTGGACATTTTACACTGATTTTTCAAGCAAGCTTTCCTTTCTGGTTTTTTTGCCTTTCCTTTTGGTGTCCATCAGTTCCTGAACTTGCTTTAACTGACATAAAGGTATTACCATCACTCTGCGCAAAAGCTCAAGGATGACGTTTTGAAGTGGGAAGGAAGCTGGGATAACTGATGATTTCTAAAAATGACAGAATTGTGCTTTAACAAGCGCTCCAAGACAGCATCAGAGTGACTGATGACAGAAAAAAGAGACAGATGTGTTGATGAGGTGACACAGAGAGGGGCTGAGAGATTTTCTTAAGGAAATGCTCGAGCTCAATAAAATGCAGACACACCATACACACACAAAATCGACATTCTCTTTCAAGTCTACTAGATTGTGAATGTTTTCACATTCCAACCAATAAATCATCTAATATTCTTAAACACACTGTACTGCTGTTAATGACACATTCTAGGGATTATTCACAGACACTGACAAGAAAAAACAAATGACTTCTTTAAAACCCATGCTTCTCTTTAAGATTATTCTACCCATACTTTGTCCTTTTCGATCAATATATGCAGTATAAATATACCCACACAGTGAGTAAAGAATATGTGCTGTTGACATTTTTAGAACATGTCTGAGATGAACCATAGTGAACTCTGCTTTTTTGGTTGTTCCACAGAGTGCCTGTGGGTTTAAAGAAGAGCCAGTCATGTTTGTGTATGCTCAAAACAGCATAGCTTACAGAGCACAGCACAATCTACCCTCCTCTAAAATAATTCTGTAGTTTCTAACCATGTTAACATCTACTTATGTTATGGACTAAACAAATTATACTGCAATGTAATACTGAATTATGTTTATACTTCTATGGGTTAATTGTAATATATTGCATTAAATGTGTTATATATTAAAATAATTGCACAGTTGTGTAAGGAACGTGAACACAGTTAAAATAGTAGGCTATCATATGTGAAACATATAAATATCCCTGGAATTCTTCTTGAATTGTAGTATTGCAGAAAACATTTAGTTGTAGAGCACACTAGTGAATGGTATTCTTAAAAGTTGCAGTGATTGCTTTCAAATGGGCTTTATACCTTGCAAGTTGAATTAAAATCCTTAAGAAAAAAAAAATCTTCCTGTAGATACAGCACAGTTTAATCCTTTTTAAATGACAGTGAAGGATGGCAGGGGAAGATGGTTTGTAAAAAGTATGATATAAATATACAAATATGTCACATATTTGAGTAAACCAATAAATGACATTTGGTGAAGATTCATAAATATTGAAAAAAAGGGAAGTGCAGTTTGAAAAACAAAACAAAACAAAACAAAACAAAACAAAACATTGTCCTTGAATAGCAATTTAACTTAATATTATGTCCACTGTGTTGAGAACCATCCATGTGAGTTTGTGAGATGCACCTCCATGTGAGTTTGTGTGTTGCATGGCCATGTGAGTGTGAGTGAGGGGCAATCGTGTGTGTGTGTGTGTGTGTGTGTGTGTGTGTGTGATGCATATCTGGATTAGTGTGATGCCTTGTGTCTTGCTCTCTCTGTTCTGTTCTGTCGCACCCTTTCACTGTGATAGGCAGGCCAGTCTCTGCCCATCACTGTTACCTGTCAGGGCAGGTAAATGTATGGATACCTGCCATATGTCTGACTGATTTGGGAGCTTGAGTCCCCACTCTTTCAAAATCAAAAGCTATTGAGCTAACTCTTGATTGATTGTTCTTCTCTTCTTACTTCATAGCTGCATACTGCTACCTGTGTGGGTTCAATTTGTAAGAAAACCTATGACCACTGCTTTGCAATTATACAAAGCCCATACATATTGCAAGCTCCCTTTATATTTTGTAGTGTATATTCGAAATATGTATTTTCTGTACCCAAGGTCGAGATGCTATTTGTTAGATCACTTTATTGTTTCTGACCTGTTAATGTCATAAAACTAGGAAAGGTTAATAGGATTCTGTTATACTTTCTCTTGAATGGATCAATTAGCAGCAAATATGTTTAGTGCTGTCTTTGATTATTTTGACCTTATCTTCCAGCTTCATCTACTCTTGCTTTATTTCAAGTCATTGTGTTTGTTGTTTGAACCATTAAATGAACTTTATTTCCTCATTACTCCACTGCCCATATTCTAGAACTACTTGTCATTCTGTACTGTAGACACAATAGGACATAATTCCATAATTTCAAAAATGAAGTTACCATGTTATTTGGCATACAAATCAATCCATACTTATAATGGCAAGGGATCGGACTTCTGTGGACAAAGCCCCAGCCAAGTAAAACCAAACAACATACATTGGATTATATAGGTGGTGTCATCAAGCTTTGTCAGATGTTGCTGCAGAGATGTTCTGACCAGATTGATCACAGCAATAACAAAAAGGTGAGACTGGTATGTTGTTAATAAACTTGATCTAAGCTAAGGCAACATCTGATTGACAGAGGTCAAGAAATGACATAAACAGTGTCCAGTGTTGTTCTGAATGTCCTCTACCAGTTGTTATGTCCTCAGTTCACCTGTCTAAGTTGGGAGAACCTCCACCTAGTTCTTGGGTAAGGCATGATGAAGAGCGCAACAGGGGACATAATTCACTGTCAGTGTTTGTTTTCTCTGTGGTAGAAGTGACTTGTCCTTGCTACACACTTCTCTGGTCTCTTTTTCATAAGATTAATGCAAAACATTTCTGTTGTATTTAGCATCCATTATTCATGCACCTGTTAATTAAGAGAAAGAAGCTGCACAATTGCTGCACAACAAAACAATATACTAAAGGTAATTATTCTTTAATGATATCATCCAGCACTTAAAATGGAGATGTCCTCCAAAATCACTCTCAACCCTGCTGCTAAAAAGCTAAGTATGTAACAGTCAATGTTTGTTACTGTCCTTTCAATATAGCATGCACAGATTGACACTGGTGTCTGCTGGTAGACTTTTATGTTACACATTCATCAGACATGACTGATGATCCCCTGTGTAATCAAACTGGTTGCATGGTACAGGGGAAAAAAATGCTTTCCTCCCATGTACAAAAGTAGGCTACATCACAGTATGGAAACAATCAGTGACTGAGGTGGCTTTGCAGTGGGTGTGGTCTATTCAGAATAAATAAAATACCCCAAAAAGTTTTCATTTTCCTCTGAAGACTTTTTCACTTGTCTTTGTCAGTCAGGACACCTGTGAAAAAGTGATGCTTAATTTCTCCTCCTCAATATAAGAATGTGAAAATTTGTCAGATTATCGGCGTGGGAAAAATCATCTTTAATCTAAGTTTTTTATTTAATTTCATCTAAGGGCATACACACACTAGGTACCATTTCACTCTTACCATGCACGGTTGCTACTCTTCCCTGGTTTGCACACACACTGATCCGAACCAGGTCAAGGTCTTGGTTAGGATCGTCTTTTGTTACCATAACAATGCATGCTAATGCAGAGATTTAACAAAGTTAGCTAACAAGCTAGCTCTGATATTGAGTGAAATAAACATCAGACACTAGTCAGAAAATATTAAAACCAGCCCAGTTTTACTTCACACTGCAGACTGATGATGTCCTTTGAATGTCATGTCATATAATTCATGAGTCAAAGTGTTATTATTGTGAAAAGGACATTGTTATTATGTGAAAGGACAGGTGTCACTCCATGATTTACAATGCTTAAAATAAACACCTGTTATTAATACTTTCTCAAATCAATTGAAATGTTTATTGTTTGGAGTCTTGTCATTGACATCATGTTTGAGATGCGTGCTGGAGTAAGGTTTGCGATACTGCATGTGTACCATGAACGAGTCAAGCTGACAGAAGCTGGCTTCTGATAAAGACCAGGTAACAGATGGGCTCTGCTGTACAAAATCACTCTGGTGAGTCAGTACAAAGGCCATTGACATGAGCCTTTAAATGCTACTGAAGAGTGGCATTGAAGACTGTGAGGACTGTGTGGTGCCAACCAGCACAAGGCAGATTTGCTCATTTGCTGAGGCCTAATCTCATCCCACATCCTAGCACTAAATGCCAGAGTTAGGTTTTATTTGCAAGTTGTGTGTCAGCATGAGAAAGGCAATCAGCAGACTGCTCTCTAGCAGGCAGTCAATGAAAGGCAGCTTGTATGGGCCATTTAGCATTTACTTTCACAGCTCTTGTGTCTGAAATCTTTAATTTGATGGCCAGAGAATTAAAGCACCATTTCACTCCTCGTTGAAAGGTGGTTTGTGTCTATTCATTATTATGTTTAAGTGTTAAACACTGATTACTTTCTGCCTTATTTCAACTCCTCTCTATGTCTCCATCTCTCCTATCCACAGCTATGCAGTTGGTTGCAAGAACAACAAGTCATCCATCTTTTGATGCCATTCATGCCATTATGGAGTTAGTTAAAGTTGAAGTTACCATGTTATTTGGCATACAAATCAATTCATAATTATTATGGGAAGGGATCTGGCTTCTCAATAGAAAGCACTAGCCAAGTAAAAACGATCAACACACATTGGATTATATAGGTGGTGTCATCTAGCTTTGCCAGGTGTCACTGCACAGACGTTATGACCAGACTGAGAATGCAGCATTGTCCACTGATAAATACTATTGCTAGACTAAAATAACAAAGACATGGGGTGGTCATGGGATAGTTGTGATTACTCCTCGTGTACGCACATGTATTGGTTTTTCTGTGTGTCTTTGTAGGCTACATACAGCTTTTGTAAACGGGAAAAAATATTACAACTCCCCTAGTTCGTCCTCCTTGACAATTACATTTGTTTGGTAATATTACACAGAAGTGCACAGGAAAGTAATATGATTTGAGATGGGTAAAATTAATATAAACATTTTCACAAAGAGTCAGTGAACACAGCTTGCCTGAGATTGAATCAATTTATATTGCCTATTCCCCTCTCCTAAAGCTGATAGATTTACTACTGATAGACAAAGTAGGAAAATTGGAGCCTAAATAAAAATGGTAAACCTAAGGCTGTTGGATCGATTAGATGTGGGGATATGGGACCTCCTTACAACATCAATTTGTTGGGATGGAGTGTGGAAAAAAGAGAGAGGTTTATAAGAAGTGCAGAAATAAAACATTCAGACAAAATGTACTTGGAGGCAGGGTAATTTAAAGAGAATCACTGGGCTCCAATTTGATTTATTGTTACTGTCTGATTTCTGTTTTGAGAAAAATGAGAAAAAGAAAAGATAAAATTGAGAAATCAATGTAGTGTGAGAGGCTAGCAGTTAATGATACAATTTTCCAAAAGTGCAAATACCTTTTTTTCTCCTCAGCTCCAACAGAAACATCAGTATCCTAATTAGTGGTGATGGTCAATGCTGGAAAAAGAAACTGAATCTAACTGCTGTCCTTATGCTTTGTTCAACTTGTCAGCTTATCACATGGGAGGAGCAGCTGAAAACTTGACAAGTAACCTTTCTTGATAAAGACTGTGTGTGTGTGTGTGTGTGTGTGTGTGTGTGTGTGTGTGTGTGTGGTGTGCGTATGTGCATGTTATTCATGCGTTTGTGTGTGTGTGTGTGTGTGTGTGTGTGAGCATGCATATGTGTGTGTGTGTAGTGAGGATTGAGGGTACAGAGTTTGACAGTGATTTCTCTCTTTTCATCTTTCTGTTCCAAACATGGCCCTGTTAGCAACGTCAAACTCTGGAAACATCACTGTCATCTAAAGGTGAAGGAGGTCAGACTGAAAGCATTTCAGTCGAATAACTAAATGCCTCCAACTCCATGGGTCAAAAATCTGTGTTAGACCTTTTACACTGTTGTGTTCAACAGTGTAAAACATGAAGGATGTATTTTTGACATAGAAGTCATGTTACAAGACAATGTGGGACGCTGGACCTTGATGTCACATGAATTCATCTATTGTGTAAATTCTGTCAAACGATATAGGGACAAATTACCTGCTTGTTGTATCTGCAATACTACTGGGAGCTGGATTTCACAAATTAGTGTCTGTCCAGCAGCAAGTGGGCACAAGGATGAGACCCACAACTGCTCCAGTGAATCAACAGTGGTATCTCGTAGCCCAGACCCATTTATACTTAAGTTAATGTAACATATATGAATACGGACAGAGACATCTCCTGGAGAGGCTAGATATCTTTTAAACTTGTTTGTTTGTTACATTTAGGTTCAGCTGCCTTGATCAGTTCCCTTCTTGGAGTAGAATACAGTCATGCAATGGCAGCTAGTGACAGTACATTTGTATGCTCATATCTTGGATGCTGTCTGGTTCAAACCTCCTGTTTTCTGATGTGTCCAATTCCTCTATCCAAGCTTGTTTTGTTTTCTTGAATAGCGCACTGTGCCTTAATGTTAGGATTTCAGAGATATGCATCCAGTGTTTGTCTTTGACAACTAGTGTAGGGGGCAGACAGGCCTGTAGATTAAGCTTATAGCATCAAAATATCTCTCAGACTGCTCTGGGGTTTCACCCTGTATGGTGGTATGTGGGCATAATGAATACCATCAGCAAAGAACTCCCTGCTGTCAGCAGGCAAGCAATATGGTAATACATATGCTGTTGATAAGTCAGTGAAAGAATAATCCACTGCATATGGACACAGTAAATAGCCACACAGGACTGAACACTGAGCTGACGTATCAGTGTTTGCTCTTATATATTATATATATTTATGGCATAGCTAGTTTTATATTCATTGGCACTCAAGTATGACCTCCTCTATTTATGTGAATGATGGGGGATTTCTAGTCGAGTTTGCACGATGGAGGAACATCCTATGTGAGAAGGAGGTCAATCTGTCAGGGTCACAGCAAAGATGCAACACCTTTCATAATGTTCAACACATAAACAAATTGATGGAAATATGGAGAAAAATGATATATTCTTGTATTCAGTATGAAAATACCGAAGGTATGGAGTTTTCCCAACAAATTACTTCTGATATGGTCATGGAAAATTGTAGGAGGTTTTGGCAAGTAGTAGCCCTGCATTTCTCAAAAGCAGTAGGCGCGTCTAGGCTACGCTAAGACCAGACCACGAAACCATGAGACCACCCAAACCATGAAATCTCAACAATAGACATTACCACCATCACACTGAAAAGAATTCTAAATCCCCCCAAAATCTACTGCATGTTCATGTGTATTTGTAAAGAGCAGCAAAGGTGATTTAGTGGTAAACTTGTATCAACCAATCAACTAATATCAACCAATTGTATTTTCACAATCATTCAATACAATATCAGCCAACTCTTACTGAATAATGTCTGGAAATATACATTAAAACATGAACAAAAAAACTCCTTGGTCACCATTCTGTAGATGCCCACATACAAACTCAAAGAAGAACAGAAGTTCAGGAATGATGACTAATGGTTTTATAAAAATCAAGGACTATGTGGTCTCTTTAAACCTACTTATTAATGTGCTCTATTAAAGGCCTTGAAAAAAAACACATTTTGACTACCTCCCAACCCTTTCTCTTTACAGAATTTGTCTGAGAACAGCGAATGTTTAATTTAATTTTCTTCTGCACTATCAGAAAATAGAGCACTCTCAAAGCACTGCGTACTCCGAGGACATGCACAGTCTCCACAAGGTCCCTCTAGAGATAAAGGACAAAGGCACAATGTGATGCCTCACTGTATTTAGGTTGCTTCATTTGGCCCTGCTGAATCAACGCTTTTCAGATAGAGCTGACTTTTAAGGTGAGTGGTACTTTATGTTTTCATGTTGACAGCATTATTTTATATCCACCCCACTGTGCTTTCAGCCAACACAAACCGAACTGAGTCAACAGAAGGTTGTCTGCAGGGAATTAAACATGAGGCAGGACTCATCCATGGCAGATCTCCAGAATGCATTTGCAAAAGGTCAACCTCTTGCATTTCCATAAACCCATAACTCATTGACTGTAAACCTCTTTGAGGAGTGAATTAGCAAACTCAATCCTATCCACACATACACAAACAAATGTTTATCAGATCTCGTCATTCTCTGAAAAAAATGAATGCATAATCAATTTCATCTCTTGTAGCAATGGTATCAACTGTGTTACTATATATTAGATGTGGGCTGTTTATTTGTGTGTGCACAAATAAACATAGAGTGTGACAATCAACTACAACAACACACAAGGCCATAGGTAATGAGAAGTGAAAGTCCTAGTTAATGTAATATGACCCTATGTCCAGAGCACATGTGTTTGATACAATTTGCTGGTAACTTTTGCCAGTTTGCTAGAAATAGTGCCTAATAATTTTGGCACTATTTGCTGCTATTTTATGACAATTTGGCACAAAAGTATGATATTCATTGTAATTGACAGGTAACAATAACATTATCAAACAAACACATTACTGATTGAGAAACCACAACAAGAACTGTAGGACTAGGTAGGATTCCACCATAATAATCTAACCAATAATATGACATTTTCAGCTGTCAGAGGGAGGAACCATGTTGGCTATTTCCTTCATTGTTTCCCCCAAACAACAATAAAGAAGATTTAGACAGAGCTATACATTGCTCTTCTTCCCTCTTGTACTTCCAAGTGGTCATAATTAACTGCTTCAAATATGAAACAACTAAAACCCCAATGTGACTTGTTATTAAATATATTCCATATTCTGTAATTCTGCTTGGTTGAAACTTAATGGCAGGTGTATGCATAATACAATACAATGCCACTACATTAGCGGAATATAATGAGAGATCTTGTGATTTGAAAGTGGTTTCAGATGTCATTTATCTGTCATCCAGAAATCTGGCATTTGTTCATTATATGCACTGCTGATCGTCAGTTCCGATTCCCTGTGAAGGACAGTTTAGGTCAAGACAGACACAGCAGTGTAGGCTACTCATTATCTGTGGCCAAATGCACAATAGAACAGGCTGTCATGTTTCAGACAATCCTGAGGTAACCAGAGATTTTCAATGGGCTGAGAGGTGCTGCTGACTGCACCACGTTTCCTTTGCATGTCACATGTGGGGATGGTGACAGTGGCACCTATCACCATTGATAAAGTGCATCAGTCACATGCATTCATCCGTGCAATTGCTCTATTATTTTAGTCATGAATAGCATTCTCAGCAGACACTGAATCTTTCTCCTCAATCCCATCCCACCTCTCCCTCTCTATCACATATACACACACGCACACACACACACACACACATACATACATACACACCCTTCACACTGACACACACACACACATACCACAGACACATGTGTATCCTTCAGAACAAAAATATGATTCTGCTATCTAGGATTATCTTCATAAAGAAGTGAGCTGCGCTTACATAATACCTCAAGCTTTGTTAAATATTTAATTGCAAATTGCACCAGGATAACACTTGTCCCTCAAATCAGTTCACCATGCTTTGGTTAAACTGTCTAGCAGCAAATACCTCACATTACAAAATGATTTCTGCAGGTGAATATAGCCCAGAATATCAGAGTTTGCATGTCTTACTGTGAGTTCTTGCTCCTTTGCTGTGAAATCACTTCCTGCAAAGGACATCACTGACGTCCCTTTGGCAAACACCTTTGCCACAGATCATCTCCAATTAAGGCACCGTTTCCCTGTATGGCACCCAGGGGCTTTGCAGGGACAAGATGCCGCTATGGCAGTATATATCTGAAAGTAGCAGGGGAGTAGAGGGAGAAATATTAAATGAGCATATGGCACTTCGCTCACTCAGGGAACACCACCATGCATCCAGAGATTGCCAGATGAGATCAGGGTAGGGGTGGCAATTAAATACAGAATCGTTTTACATTTGCAATTAGGCTACAAGACCTAGCTGTGTGCAAAGAGGCCTCTCCATGCCAATCAGAAAATGAGGACTAAATGAGAAGCAGAATGAACAGGTTACAGCAAAAAGGTAGAACAAATACCCAAATACTCAAGATGTTTTTGATGAGCACCAGTGTTAAGTTTGTAAGCTCTCTTTTTGCAGTTGCCATGAGAAAGCTTCTAGTGATGTTAGTGATGCTGACACTGATGTGATTTACCTTGTGGCTAACATCGTCACAGCCTGAAATTCTAAGCAACATTTATTTCACTTAATTAGGCATGTATCATGTGTCAACTAAGCAGCAATCACAGTAACTTAAGCACATGCATTTATTGTATCCACATTTTACATGTATGGACATACAAAAAATGACATCTAGACAATTTAAAAGAAAATCTAAAGAAAGCCTAATTCTATTTGAAAGAACATAGTTGACAGACTTGTTACAGGAGATGGGATGGAGAAAAATAGTGAAACACAGTTGAAACAAATCTAAAGATGTTGCCTGTATGTGCAGAGGACTCAAAAATGCAAGCTACACACTTCTGTCAAACTACATCTCTACAACAGAAACCAAATGGGTATAGTATAGAGATTCCAGAGAATGCAGAACCACATATTCAGGGCCAGTTTGTTCTGTGTCTTGTTTTTTGTGCTTTCTCATAGCCTAGGGCACATTTGGAGTCCCACAAAGTACAGTTTTATGCTGACTTGGGACACACTTGCTGTCTGTTGTGATGGTTTATCGTGTTTGACACATGACTCAAACCTTTGGAATATTCCATTCAGGTTGCATTTGGAGACTCTTGCTTGTCTATCTGGAAACGTGTTCCCTTTTCCAAGTGAAAGAGCACAGTTCTGTGAAATCAAACAAGCACAGGACCCCGTTGAGCAGAGCACTGGGATATTTCAGCAGAATCTATTGTGCAGCTCCCCACAGTGTCACAGAGGGAGATTTTGTAGTTATCTTGTATGTTATTAAACAGCTACATCCATGATGCTTCAATATTACCTAACAAGGTGTAACAGCTAATAATTTGGTACAAGGACAAGGAGAACAAAAAGAACAACATTATAATATAAAAGAGTAGTCATCACTGGTAATTATGATAATGCAAACTATAATGATACAGAAAATGAATATAAATACACATATTGACGTATTTTTGTGTCTTTGTATCTGTTGTGGGGTCAGAGCAGGTATAATATGAATAGATTTGAATGGTACATTGAAAGGGTGCAGCTGCTGAAATTATGCTACATCAGAACTAGTCTTGAACTGAATGCAAATTGGTGCTGAAAACACTCAAAGTGGTTATCATCTCTCAACGCATTTTTGTGAGGGAATTAGATGCGATTAAGGCTCAGTGTGACTTGAGGTCATGGTGTGTGTGTGTTTATGTGTGTGTTTTTTATGGCTCGTTCTAAACTCACCTAGATTAGATTACCATTCTGACCTGCTTTCCTCTATTTTATCTCATTTGATCTCTGAATTCACTCAGGCACAATATTTTGTCCACAGCAAAATAGATGTGTTGTGAATTGCCAGTCTCTTTGCTTCGTTTCTATGCATAGAAATCACACTTCTCCCATTCAGCTGTATCCCTTGTTCCTGGAGATAGGTCATACTGTGAAGCAATCACATGTAACATGAAGATATTACACTGAAATGAGATTGGCTATAGAAGCAGAAGTGCATGTGCCCAGATGTGTGATTATTCTAAAATACCAAAATGTGTGTGTGTGTGTGTGTGTGTGTGTGTGTGTGTGTGCGTGTGCACGCGTGTGAGTGTGTGCATAGCCCATTTAATACAGTGTTCCAATGTCATACAGAGAGTTGAATTTGTGATATAGGTAAGGATTTCTCAAAGTGGACAATCCAGAGCCAAAACTTAACAGCAATACAAGATTGGTTTCTGGCAGTCACAAACAAACATGCCAAATGTTGTACCTGGGATCTATAAAGACTCTCCTTCATGGTATATCATGAGGCCACTGGATAGCCAAGCCTATCTAAACTTGTGCAGCACCATACAAGATACAATGACCACAACTGGAGGGAGAGAATACATCGCTAATAGAGCAACCTTTGTGAGTATTTCACTGCGGTCATCAAGCAGGCACCTTACTTTGTCAGTGTTTTGTTGAATTGCACCTGCAAGAACTCCAGCTACAAAGGCTCTACTAACACCTGTGTCCACTGATCTTATGTCTATGTGCAAACCTTTTTCCATTGCTTGGAACCTGCAATTCCTTTCTGACATCCATCAGCACTTTCTGATCCTATGTTTTGCCCTATTTTTCCTGTATTGCTGAACAAATTACAAAGTCATCCACAAACTATCAGCTATCTGCTCTTCGGAAACCTTGATTTAAAAAGCTGTAGCAAAGTGAATTTGTGTCTTTATACTCATGGGACCAAGAGGGAGGGACCTAGACTAATGCAGACATATCTAACCTAGTTTGTATTGTGAGAGTCTGTGAGAGATACTCACAATGCTACTGCAGTTTTGACTTTGATGTTTACATACAAAAGGCCCCTGGTGATACAGCATGGTCCCCAATTATGATACAGCACTTTTCAGGTCATATTGACAATTATACAGAAGCATCCACAGGCCCTGGGCCTCTCGTCTTGAAACCAGGAAGGACCAGAGTACATGGAAGACAGAATTTTTATTTGGTGCAAAGGATGCACAGCAGGAGTTTCAATGCACAGCATCCTTAGAATCAAACCCTGTAAATGTATTCTGTGTGTTCCTGGCTTTATTCAAGAGAAGTGGCCCAGGTCAGTTACTGATTCTGTGCTTCTATTCTGTGACCTTGAGTGCATCTGGTACCCCTTTCACCAATTATACAGAAGCAATTAATTCTTTTGATCCCTAAAATGATTTGGCCTTGGACTACTGGTCCTTGTAGAAAACAATGGAGAGCAAACAAATTCAGAAATCCAGAGATGACAACCTGCAAGGGAAAAATGGTTGGTCCAGAAAACCAAGCATCAACAAGCATGAATTTAAACAGACCTTGATTCTCTTTTATTTAGCTAATCCACTCCACAGATCATCTGTTGCATCTCCATTAGCAAGATTCATGTAAGCTACATTCTAATTTCAAGTGTACGTCTATATTCTCACATCTCATTTCATCTTATACTAGTGTTTTTTATTATATTTCATTGCCGTCTAAAAGCTACAATTGTGAAGGGTACTATAACTGATGATTTAGGTATTTCATGCTTGCATTTAGCGACCACTGCTGGGGAAACTCACTTAGCCGATTAGCACTAACTGAATAACACCATACTCACTCACTCGGGAAGAGGGGCTGACCCAGGTAATGAAGGTCATATTCAGAACAGCACCGATCCTCAAACTCCTCTCAGCTGCAGAGGTAATGGGATGTGAATAAACAGAATGACAGGTTTATTTACAGTGGGAGAGATGGCAGCTACACTTGACTAGCCACTTAATAGGGTACAAATTAAATGGGGAAGTGATGATTCAGGAATTTAAAAAAGGAAATTGCTATACTTCCATGAGGATGTTACAAGTTTAAATACCGTATTCCATATCCTTTCCATAGAAGCATGTATTTGGTTGTAAGGTTATATAGGTCACAAACTCTAATGCATTCTATTGACAAAGTGCATTGCACTATTGCCTTTTGGTTTTTAGCTTTCTCCCATGTGTTATCTGAAACACTGAGAAGTCAAAACATATTATTTCGGGATTTATTGCAGCAATGCCCTTGCAAAACTCACATCACAAAATTAGGTAAAATGTACAAAACTGATACATGGTGTATTGTATTTAAAACAACCCTTATTCAAGCTTTTTTGCTCACTATAATTTAATTCACAGTCTGTTTCAATGGGGACCATTTTCAAACTCAAGTGCCTGTGAAATCCATTTCAATTGCTTGAGCTGATCCACATAAATGCTGATATACAGCTTCCCTGTCCAGTATAAAACTGTGATACCTACTTTTCACTGTTTCATTGAAATGCATAGGCTGTGAATCAAATAAAGTGACCCCTTTCATATACTTGAATAATACTTTATAAACAGTGTCTTGGTACTTCGAGGTATAATGGTACTGTAAACAAAATAGCATAATATGTTTATTTCAGTGTCACTGATTTTTGAGAACTTTTTCATGCCTTTGCCTTTGAATTGTTTTGGATTTTAGCCATCAAGTGTGATTCTAGCAAGAGTATTTTCTGGGTCAAATGCAATAAAAGCATTTTTACATTTATGTGAATATAATTACATCCATTTTATAAATTTGAATTAGAAATCATGCCCTCTAAAAATGGAACAGCCTTGAAACGAATTACTCAGGTCAACTTTTCAGCTAGCAAATATCTTTGGCCGAGATACGTCAATCGATACAGTGGTCAATAAAATATGTTTTGCAATTCTAGCCTTAAGCATTTGGGCTTAAAACTACCGGCCCTGTTTTGTTCTACTCTATGAAATGTGGTCCAGTTAGCAATTCCGTCGTTTCTGTCAGATTCGTGTTAAGTATAGCCAGTGTTAGTGCTCTATGGCTGCTCCTTTGTCAACATGTCAACAGACTTTCAAGAAATAGGCTTCACCTTGAAAAGAGAAATCTGACACCATACAGTTCACTCCTGAGAATAAACACCATTAAGGTCAATGAAAAATCTGCAATTGTGTAATGTCTGGTGTGTGTGTGTGTGTGTGTGTTTCATGCACTTTCCCTGAGTCACTCTCTTAAATCCCAAATTTAGGATTCCTCTTTCCTATTCTTCTGGGCTGGGCAGTTACAACACTGGGCTGCATTGTGTGGCTCGAAATATCAAATGGCAGCATGCTGCAACACAGGCTGCATGACAAAGCATTGAGTTTCACCACACAAGAAAAGATTTTTGTCCTTCCGTCTTAATCTCATTCCACGTGTCGCGACCCAGACGTTTGGATTTCCTTCATTAGCCACACAGACGTGTGGTTGAGGAAAGAAAAACTCCCCCACTTGCCCCCCTCGGAAAACCCTGGCAGGCTGTCCTTGAACAGTGCATCCAATGTGTGGCATGAGAAAACCCGTGCAGCTGGACAGCCTGTAGCAATTAGCATCGCATACCAGGGTCATTTGATGGCCCTGCATATCTGTATTCTGCACAACTGTGAACCAAAAGATTACATACAACTGCTACATAAATGTAAATAATTAAACCACAGAGGAATTCATTTTAAGTGGTAGTCTTTTCTAATTACTTGCATAACATATTGCCACAACACAAACTCAGCAATTCCCCTCAAAAGTATGAGAGAGGGAATGGACAGGCAAACTTATTATCTGTCACCAAACAGAAGCCCACTAATGAAAGATGAAATAAATATCTATCCCTGCGTGAACTCTGTATAATGTCAAGTGGAATATTAGACTCTGCAAGTTCGTTTCATCTATCACCATGGAAGCGAGCCAATATGGCTAGAAAGGTTGAAGAGCAGCCATTCCAGCCAGAGTCAGAGTGCACAGAAGGACAGGGACGCTCAACTGTGAATACTGGCCAAGTTAGCCAACTTCTACAGCAGGTCAGAAAGATGATCTGATAATAGATATCACTAGCCATTAAACACTGCAAATGAAACACAAGTGCACCAGAACATGTAGTTACTCATGGACGTAAAGTATAAGGTGCATCTGCCCATAAAGAGACATCTAAAAAAAACAAAATGGTGCAAGAAAGAAAGTCTCTCAAACTCTGCTGACATACATCATAATATCTTAGATGACATCTTATCACATTATTGAGGCATTACAGAGCTGAATAACAAAACAGGACACTGTTGGAATGACGGAAAAATATGAATAATGTTACTATATAACAGCACAAGCCATGTATCAATCATCTGTAATGTGCTGTCAAAGAAAATGCAGACTTGATTTAAATTTAAAAAAAGAAAGAAAGCACAGTGACGCAGACATTGTGTCACCTGTGCAGTGCCCGATCATAGGCAACTTGCTGTTTGCAACGTTCACATTTTCCCGGACGTAGAATGCACACAATGGTGGAGCAATCCAATCTGAATGTAAGGCGTGTTTCTGTGTGGTGGTGGTGGTGGTGCAAGGTCAGGTTTCTCCTCTCCTCTCCCAGGCTGCTCAGCACTACTGTTCAAGGTGCTCCCTCCAGACAGACTTCTGAGGAGCAGGAGAGAGCACTATGCCGGCTCGGTGACTACACTCAAGGCCAGCATTAATGAACTGCAGTTTAACGGATAACTTCATCCTTCAATTAGCTCGCCTCAGTGATCTGCTCGGCTAGTGTAAGAGCAGGAGGCCAAGAATACTACAGGGACCTGCTATGAGAGTGTTGACAGGAGGGAAGAAATAAAGTGGGAGAAGGTAGAGATGCTCGTAAAAATCCCCACGTCACAGTGAAGGCAGAGCCTTTTGAGAGAGGCATTAGACTGTTTTATATGGGTTTTTTTACAGGCTACACAAGCATGATTTCACCACAGGCAAAAACGTTGTTTTTAAAAGCAGAACTAAGATGGCATAGCTTGTTGTTCCTGGTGTACTCTATGGTGCGGTAGATGGGAATGTAATGCAGTTTTGTGCTCAAACGACTCAAGCAAGAGATCCCTGAGTCCAGGGCTTGGAGTCCAAAAGAGAGGGCAAAGCTGTCAGTAACTATCAGGTCAGTCAGTAGGAATAAAACTCAGAGGTCATATGTCAGTATCTGAAATATTCAAATACATCCTAGGATAACCAGTCTTAGAAGTGCACTTCTGCAATACAGTGCAAGAAGCAAAGGATAGTCTTACACTGGGCTCATGTAAGTGAGACTTAGAGTATAATATAAAGACAACATGTGTAATACAGTATGGCGTCATTGTGGTTACCCTTATATTTTCACTTGAGTTACAGGGTAGCATGTTTCTGCTGCTACATATGAGACTCTGTTTAAATAGATAGAAGTTCTTGAACCAAAAGTGTGTGGGGAGGTCTAAGAGGTAAATCCCAAAAAGGAGGACCATATACTAGTTGTGGCTTCTCAAGACTCAAAACAATTCAAGCAGAAGAGCATGGTTCTTGAAAAAAAAAAATTCCCTGATATTCCCTAGCTATAGTCTAATCTAGAGTCTAATATCAATATCTGTATAGACAAATATTGTATCTCTGGTCCATTTTGTTATTTACAGACCAAAGGCAAAGCTGTCTATGCATGAGGGCTACATGTCTCTGAACGTTTGTAGCTCACTTCTCTTTCATGTCTAAAGGAGAAACGAGAACTAACACAGCCAAATTTACATTACATTACTCTGAGAACTGTCACAAAGAGTAGCAGTGTATTGCTGGGATGAGACAATGCTTTCCTTGCAATGGAGGAGATCTGATGATGGGGAGGAAGAGGGTTTCAGAATGATCCAATCAGATTGGCTGTACAGAGGCTGACACAGCAGGGAAGAGAGAGAGAGAGAGCAGGACAGGGAACCCATATTCTATGGGGATCCATTCAAAATTTAATAAACTATTCTATGAGAAGTCTGAGGATTTTAATAAACTGTCTAACCATTAGTTTTCCCCTAATGTCATGCCAGTAATAATTAACTTGACTAATCTGGTCATAAGTGATGAAACTTTGCAACTTTTAAGATCCTATCTTATTCATGAATGCCATAACTACATTCATAATTGCTGTTCCACATACCAACTACTGGTTGCTAATTTGTGCACATGTTAGCTATGGGAAAAAAGTAGAAAGACAAGAAAGGTTTAATTGATAGAGATAATTTTATCCATATTTTGTGCACTGAGCAATAACTGGGTTGTTGAATGTGTCTGATTCTGCAGAGTAGTAGTTAAAAATATGCGACAATAAAAATCCATTGATTTTAGAGCAAATAACTGTTTGGTGAGAATTAATTACACTGGTCTTCTGTTCATGTTGATGAAGGACAAAGTTCAGCCCTATTGCCATTACTCTAAACTGGGTTGTGTCAAGTGTTAGCACTTCTCCCAGGTGCATATTCCTTTGGGTGTCAAACTCAACCTAATCTGCAGCTAAGTATTAGTTATGGTTCAATTTGCCAACTCACTCATACAATTAAGAGTTAAACATAGTTTTCCTTTTTCAACAGGAACAGCACCATACCCCAGGTCAGGTGAGTAAACTGAATGACACTTCAGTTGAGATTTCAACCCATGTACATACATGCATAAATATGAGAACAACTGTCTTGGCATTGCTCCTGGTGGTGTTGAGCAAGTTTGTGCTTCCAGGTGGAGGGGCGTAATTGGTTCTGCAGGCATCAGCAGGACTAATTTCCCTTGAAATTTAAGAGGAGATGGAAGAATGGTGTTTGTAGAGTTGGGTCATTAATTCAATAGAATAATGAAGGTAGCCCAGTGAGGACTCCACAAACAAAATGCAGCCACACGCATACTAATTCAGAGTCATAAATTTGCTTGGAGACACTTTGCAAATGTTATCAAAAGTCAATTGCAGAAACCTACCTTCCTGAATTACTTCTGGGTTATCAGCTTGGTGCCAAACAAACAGTGACTATAAATAAATAAAAGTGTCATGTGTATTTGTGAAGCACTGGGGAGAATCAAAAGAAGAAAAAAATTAAATCAATTGGTTATGAAATGTGCAGTAAAAAAAAGAGAGACCTAAAAATATGTTATCTGAAAGAGTAGTGACTAGTGTAATTGACCCATGGGTGAAACTGTATGTTCAGGCATGTCATGAATACACTGTAGACAGACTGTTGCCATTCTAAGTCCCAGTCTTTGTAAAGCTCCTAAATGCATAAGTAGTGTGGAGCTAGCAAAGACTTTTCTGTTCGTCTGTGGCTGGGCAGTGACTCTCAAAGTCCATTATTAGCTTTTGCATATCTTCATGTACCCTTGAGAAAATGGATATGAATTTCATTTGTGAAAAGCTAAATACTGAATGAAAATAGCCTATTTCTAATTTGAGAACAGTAGAGCCCATTTCTGGCTTACATTCAAATTAAAATTTGCTGGTGCGAGAGATTGGACTGCTATACATATTCAGATGCTAATGTAGCACATTTGTCTGGGAGGCACTGGCCCATATAATTTGACTGTCTATGACTGTCTAAAGTGCGAACTCAAGCAAGAGAGGAGAAAATTAAATAGAGGCTGGAAAGAAATACAAATAAAAGCCAGACCTGCTCTAAACAGTGGCCAATTTAAAAAGAAAAAAAAAAGTATTAGCTATTAAATAACGGTTTAAATTTTTGAGAGCCTCAGGGCCATGAGCTTCTCGTTGGCCTGAAAAAATTAATCAACTGAAAATTTGAGTGTGACCCTAATTTGCCCTGAACTACAACAAATGATATGCTATAGTGTAGCAAGTGATGGATTCTGCTAAAAAATGGTCTTGTGTAAGAACCATCTCTGGCCTCACTGACAGAAGATTATCTTGCTCCCTTCTAGATTTAAGGCCAGGCTTATGCTACAGAAATCCCCTTTGCACCAAAGCAAAAGTCTGAAAGTGCTTTGACTTTATCTTTAAGGGAGATGCGTTTTGTTCTGTGTGGGTGTCACTGTCCATGGTGCTGAAATCCAGCCCCACCACACAGAACAGTCACAGAGGCACCTCTGTGAGTTTTCATCATTTCACACCACTTTCATTTTTCACCCTTCCTAGTTCTTTTGAGCGCTGGTGAAAACCATGGGGGTTATTGCCCTTGTATATCATCGAGTAATAGCACTGACAAAATCAAAATCTTTTCTTGTGGTTCTATCTTGACAGGCTGTGTAAGACAGGGCACTAATTCTAAGCCAAAATGCTGATATAAGCCAGCGCAGTAATATATTTTAATTATATGCTTAACTCACTGAATAACATAAAATGTCATCCTAGATGGTCCATTTATGTATGGCTGGACGGAAAGGGCTGTCAGTGGTATATGGGTAGTAAAACTGGTTATACAATAGCCACAGGAACATTCAGCATGTCATTCGGGTGAAAAATGGACTACAGAATATGACTGTGGCCAGATTATTCTTCTTCAGTTTTCTTTAATTTGTTATAAAGCACATATTATACTGACCTAATTAAGGTTCTAATGCTCCTACATGTAAATACTGTAACAAATAGATACTTATTTTACTGCAGGATGCATCACTCTGGAGAAAGATATCCAGATGAAATGAAAAGTAACAAAAAAAAATAGCAGAAAGCAAAAGCAGACTGACTTGTCAAACAATAGTCATACCGTTATATACTGATACCAATTTCCAGATTATTAACCAAGGTTAATACATTGATTTTGAGAAAAAGTAATATATGGGTGAGGACTATCCATGAGAATGTTTCTTGTCATCATTCTACTTTGTCATGAAATCATGATCTACCTCTGAATATATTGGTTTTGTAGAGTAAACTGAGGTTAATATATGGGTGAGGTTAATACATGGGTGAGGTTAATACATGGTGTTTTTTCAGTTTGCATAAAACACTAACCCGAGGTTTCCACATGGTGCGGCTTATATTGGGGAAATTATTGTAGTCATCACTGACTCTGATGAGACGTTAAGGTCACATGACATTATGAATGATAAGGGCACACCAGAGAGCTTACAAACTGGCACAGATATTAGGCTTGACTAACCATTGTGGTTATAGGAATAACCTGAGCTACTTCTATCCTTGCTGTTTTTGCCAAAAATCAAACCTGCACTACTGACAGAAACGGTCCCTGCCTTTTAAAAAAATATTACCTACTGAAAATAGGGGACCTACTTTCTTATTTTTATAAATGTTTCCTTAAATATGGATCAGCAAAAGGTCTTCTATTCAAACAAAGATGTTTCTCAGAAAGACTATTTACTGAGCTCAGTAATGCAGGAATATTAATGCATCGCCTAGTTCTGTCGAAACGACGTTCAGCACACAATGGCAGGCCGGCCCCCAAAGAGCTCTTAATGGGGTTAGTAACTATGCAGTGGCATACCTGATGACATTCTGTGTGTGTGTGTGTGTGTGTGTGTAGTACTTCATATTTGTGTGTGTCTGGGTGTCTCTCTCTCTCTCTGTGTGTGTGTGTGTGTGTGTGTGTGTGTGTGTGTGTGAGAGAGAGAGAGAGAGAGAGAGAGAAAGAGAGCAGTACTTCAAAGCCACGTCTAAAAATCTGCTTAATTTTTAATTGAAATGGACTGGTATTTTGGATTCAGCAGAGAATGTGATTAAAGGGTTGACCAAACTTTGTTCTAGAATAGATAGGTCAAAGTACAAGACATATATCATCTCCCTGCCAAGGCTGCCAAACTCTGAACTTGTGAAACATTTTTTAAATGTCTTTAACAATTTAATTATATTTCAGTCTAAAAACTGAAAACTGCAGAGTGTTCTTAAAATCTAGAATTATAAATAATATACTGTCCAGTAGTTTAACTTTGCTGTTAGCATGAATATTCTGGGGTTGTTTTCAAGATTCCCTTTTTAGCTGAAAATGTTTATATGCTTGCACCCTAAAAATTATCCGCCACTCTAAAGGATGTTTGAAATTCTCCTTAATTACATGTCCCCATGTGAATTCCGATGTTACAACACTACACCAAGACAAAAGTATTGGGAAGTTTGTGGTCATTTGCCCATGCAGCATCCCTCTGTGCAAGTAAATAAGTCAAACAGATGTGCGTACCCTTGGCCTCTATGATCAACGTGTAAAGCCAGAAATAGGAAATGCTGTCAATCACAGCTCGGCTACTCCAACTCTTTGATGTTATTTTTTTAATGACCCCTTAGTGTCTCTTGCCCAGCTTTCGCATTTTCAACCATCACTTCCACAAAACACCACAGTGAACACCAACTCCAAACCCTCTCACAAAAACACACACACACACACATAAACACCCTATGTGCCAAAAGCCATCTAATTAATTCTTTCCTCTTCAAGAAAAAGAGCACTCTCATGCGGCTGAACAAGCTGCCTGTGCAGGAGAGTCCCATCACTGAAGTCACAGAGTTCACTTCTAATGCCTCTCACAGCAGAGCAGAGAGCTCTCAAACAGGGTCTAGACTCCTGGAGATGTCTGGTGTCACTGAGGAGAACCATGGTGCCTCCTGAAGATGGGCTCATTAGTGGGTATAAGGAGGGTGCTTGCCCGAGGGGTGTGTGTGTGAGTGCGTGTGCGTGTTTGTGTATGTTTATGTGTATGTCTGTTTCTCTCTGTGCGCATGTGTGTGTAGGTATGTGTGTGTGTGTGTGTGTGTGTGTGTGTGTGTGTGTGTGTGTGTGTGTGTATGAGTGAGTGCATGTGCTGGGGACAGCACACAGCCTCATTACTGTTTAATATGGACATCAAAAGCTTTCGTGACCGTGACCAGGTCACTTTCCACCAAGCAATTATCTTATGTCTGATTGCTTCTCCCCCACAGCAGCCAGGTACCACTTTTCATTCGGTGAGGACTTGGTGGCAGAGCCTGTCATGCCTATCAGGTGATAAGAATCAGAGTTGCTGGTGAATGAGTGAAAGCTTTGGGGTTCATACAGTGTTGACGAAAAAACAAAACCGAGCTATACTCTGCTATAGTTAAGTCAAGCATAACAATGTCAAGGGCAATATCCATCAAATCAGTTCTCCTCCACTGCAACACTATTGTGATCAGGGGTGTAGTGGGCGATGGATACCCCCCCCCAGCATCTTGGAACAGATTGTTTATGTATTCCTTTATCTTTAATATTGGACATTATAAGTGCACATGTCAAGCAAACCTCTCCAATAAGCCCTCTATTGTCATAAACAAATGCAACTTAACATTACAGGATGACCATAGTCAAATGCAGTGATATTATCGATGTTGGTTTTGGAGGTGCGAGACCTGCATCATTAAAATCGTGTACCCCCACTTAAAAAATCCCCACTACACTCTGATTGTGATAAACCAAAGTGTTTTTGTTGTTGTTGTTTTTTTTCTGAATTAGTCAAACAATATCTAAAAAAAAACACTGCTTTTTGAAAATGTTTTTGTAACTGCATTTATATTTATTGCTTGAATTGAATAACCCCTGTTTAAACATTTTCCTTTGTTTCCATAGATGTGAGCATAATACTGCAGCACTTTTAGAAAACGTGGCTCACATATTTTTGATTCATAACAAGAAATTGAAGGCAACTGCTCTAGTGGAGTCTATGATGTCTGTACACACTAAATAATACAACAATAACAGAACAGAATACAAATGGTGGCCTGAATAATCCTGACATATCCATTCAGGCAACCACCGTCATATTCTGAACCAGGAGAGAAATTACGAAAGTATGAGGTAAGCTATCGTATGCTATAATTCACAATTTTCAATTGCAATATTCAAGTCTTGTCATTCAACTCACTAATATAAGCCATACAAAGTTAAATGAAAAGTTATTTTCCATAAATAACTATAAGCATATCCATAAAAGTGTTACATAGTGATAACCTCTTGGCAAAACAACTTCACTCAGAAAGTGTTACAGTGTTACAGTGTACGTCTTTACAACTTGAGGGATTAAAATGTTAGTCTTGGCTATTTGAAGTTACATAGTCTGATTTCAGATGCTATGGTGCATTCTAAATACAACACATTTATAACTATCACTTAGGCAACATTGTCAGATTAGATGAAGCAAGCAATAGATTTGCCAAAGAAAGACAGAGGGGATTAAAGCATGGGGTGCATGAAGGCCATTGCTCTTTTTAACCAGTGGTCCCTGGACATGCATTAAATGATGTAGTTTCATTGTGGCAATCACAACAAAAATCATTAAAGTTTAATCTAGTTTCCCTTAAGTTTCATACAAGGATTTTAATTTAACCATTTCATTTGTTTCAGCACCTTCATCAGAGTCTGTGTAACTTTTCCTACATAAGTCATCTGTAACTGAAGCACAGCTAGATCCTCAGGCCGCATTTGCACCTTATTATGCCTTGTACCTGCATTATTTCTGTGCTGCAGCAGCACCTTCATGCATCTGTGTTGAAATTGTGTTTCACATGCCCATAAGGCCTTGGTATGATGCAACATACACTCATATTAAATTCATTCATTCAGTCATCATTATATTAAAAATCAGTCTGAAGATTTGTTACTGACCTGGGGGGAGTTGCTCTCTGCATGCCTGGCACTCCGTTACAGCAGAGATCTGGGAAGAAGGATGTGTTGAATAATAATTCAGCAGCTCCTTCAACAAACCCCCAGTGCTGCTGCAGTTTATAGATTGCAGTGCTGTGCTTCCTGTTTCCTGCAGAGAGCAAATCCGCAAGATGCTCGAATTAGGTAAACATGGAAATGCTGCCTTCCACAGGGGCTCGTAGCATGTTTGTAGAATGTTACTATCACCGGCAGGGGTCAGAAAGCAAGGACAAGCAAGCTGAAAACACACATATACTCCAATGACACATTACTAAAAGTGCATTTAGATGTTCGACGTCTGTTGTGAGTTAGCGTTCTCAGCGAAGACCACTCATGTCCTCCACACACAGTACATGCCTGACAGATTAAATCATGTACAGAGTAAAAGCAAGGATATCTTCAGCCATTATGTAAAAAGCTTGTATGCAGTTGCTGTTTTGGGGGGACCATGGAGTACATAAAAAAATGAGCCTCTGCTTAATACACTTCTCACAAATTACAGTGAACAGTATGTCAGTGTTTGTTTCTCCATCAGGACCAAATACAGAGAGAAAATAGCAGTAACAGAACTTGGAGTGAGGAGAGCTGGGTGGTCCACGGTAAAGTGATCCCTTATAAATAGAGCTCCTGTTCCCAGCACAGAGTGTTGTTAATACTATTAAACAAGGGAACAACTTAATCTTGGCCACCCCTTGATGAAAAGCAATTTCATGGGTGCTGTTTCAGTGAAGTGGAGAACTGGATGGCTAGGAATTTGAAACTACAACTCAGCATAGCCCTACAGCCTGAATGGTACTGCAAAAGCACAAAACATAATCATGGTATCATTTGCCATCACAGTACAATTCATGTTATCCAAAAAAAAATCATAAATCTTCTTTGTCCTGAATGGCTTTTAACATGTCATTTTTGACACCAGATTATAAAACAACACATATATTCAAAAGGTAAGGTAAGGCATAATTTCACTATCAAGGTCTTACTTACTATTGATGGATAAATAACACTGCAGTGGAAGGATTGAAGCATCTACTTTCACAGAGATTTTAGTGTTATTGTCCTCTCCCCACAGCCATAAAGCATGAATAAGATTGTCGCCCACTCAAGCTCTTACCTACTCTTCATTCACTCAGACAAAACTCAGTTATGCCTTCTGTCACGGATAAGATGGGTGCAGATCTCCACTGTATCAAAGGTAAATGAAAAGCCAATAATTAATTGTCTGACAGGCTTAGAGCACATGAGAAGGTGGGTGAGAATGATAAGCCCATTAAGAACACAAAGGACAAGACAATCACATCTGCTATGGAGATTTAAGCCTTTATTCAAACACTCCCCCAACTCTCAACTTCATTTTTGTATTTTCAGATAAAGTGACTTCAGATTTTGACCTCAGCATTCACCTCCAACTAAATCTTGCAGTTTGGCCATTGGCCAACCGCTATCAGCGCTGTCTGGGATTTTTCCCGAAAAGTGAGTAAATTAATGAAGTGCTGTGACACCTGGGATTTGGAGTTTAATCTGGGCCTGACCCACAGCCAGGAGGAATCACTGTAATCCGACAGGCGCCCAGCTGCATGGGGGGAAGAGGCAGCTCAAGGCAAAGACTGGATCAGCGGCTGGCAGCCTGGCCTGTTGGGTAACGAAGGTCTTGTCCATGACTGAAAAATTAGACAGACACACAAAGATAAAAGACTTTGTCATTGTTCATTTGTCATTCTTTGTTTGCATGCCACAAGTATAACCCTATTGCACGACATTACAATATTTGTCATTGTCATATACACTGTCACTGGTGTTGTGCAGGAGTGTGGAGTGAGTTTCACATCTGGCACACCTGCTTTATAAATCTCTGACTAAAGCAGTTTGGCTAAATACCTTCTGAGAGAAGGACATGCTGATCTGTTCCATCCAAATAAAATATCACAAAGAACACTTGATCAAGCACCTGATAAGCATTTATTTTTCAAATGTGTGAACCCATTAATCTAAATAATAAATAATATAAATAATATTAAAGTCAAATTTGTTGTCATAAAATGTGAGTTTTTAGCTGGCACAAGCTTGGGAAATAAACAAAACTTATTTAGGTTTGTGGAATATACCTTCCTTACTTTGTGGGACTGGGTTGGGTTAGGTTTTTTTTTCCTTTTCTTGTCTTTAATGCTCCTCTGCCCTTCTTGACCGCAACAGCAGTGGCTCGTCCTGCCCGAGCTCCCAGGGTTGAGTGGCCGTGGCAGGCCTCCCTGCGCTGTGACATGATGTGCAGTGACAGGTCGCTGTTCACCTACCCACACACAAGCCAGAGGAGGACGCCGTTACCCCTCCTCGCTGCCCTCGTCTCCACGGGCTCGGCTGCGTCACGCACTGTAACCCCTCTGGGTGTCTGTTTTCGGGAAGAACTTTCTTTCTGTCTGTCACTCTCTGGCTTTAACACACACACACACACACACACACACTTATTAAAAAATAGCATGAGTCAGGGGCTGAATTCTGCATTTATCCTTTAACTTAATGTTCCCTGGAGGGCTGAATCCCAGTGCATGACTGCCTGACTGCCCACTGTCACAAAGTGGAAGAAACAGACTTGAGGTCATATAACAGGCCTTACTAAGTCATGATAAACTTAAACAACAGCAAAAACCCACGTCTAAGAATAGCAGAGCTATAAAAGTAAATCCCACATGTCAAAGATGAATAAATAAATATACACACACACACACACACACATATATGTGTGTTATATATATGTGTTATATATATTATATATACAGAGAGAGAGAGAGAATGTTCATGCATGCAAGTTTACTCAATTGAAAATGTGGAGTGATTACAAGCAGTAAAGTCCCCGTGTATATTGAGGGGTATCACCACAGATTTATATGTTATTTATGTTCTGATCATACAAGAAGTGTTCAAGCCAAGCTTACTCTTGTAGTTCACAGTTGAGATGTTTGAAATATTAGTCTTCAAGAAGCAACATACATAAATGCGCACACACACACACAAAAACCTGTACATTTATATATCCATACATTAACATCCATACACACATATTGAGAGTATTGAAATCAGACTCTATGTTTTATAATTTTCAGTCATTTGCATTTCACATATAAAATAACTGTTTTTATTTCTTTCTGTTCCTGCCGTTCCCATCATTAGAGAAAATGTGGGATGTCGTCATATGTGGGATATCATAGTGCTTTGACTAACTGAGCTATATACTATGACTATTATAGACTATGAGTTACTTTCAGGTTTTGGCATTACATGCCAAAATGTTTGATTTACTATGTGTGAGTATTGTAATCAGAATGTATATGTCTTATTATTTTCAGTCATCTGCAGTTTATGTCGTTTAGGCTTGACTCCACAGTCTCCCGACTAATGACATGACTGTTTTTATTTCATTCTGTTGCCGCTGTTCCCATCACTAGAGATCAGGTGGAATATTATGTTCTTGGGTTGTTTCGCTACTTGTACTGTCTAAGTTAGTCCCCTGCGTCAGTGGATATCTGCTCTAGCATAGACACTGACACTAATCATGGACTTATTCAGTGCAGCCCACGTCAACTGGGATGACCAACGCCACTTTCCATCAACCTGGAACTACAGTCAGGCTATTTCCTTGTCTATTTACAGTGGTAAATAAAACTGTTCCTGATTTTTCTAACTGTTGTCTGACTTGGTCTCCTGCTCTACTAATGCAACTTAAAAATTACTATAAATATGCAGACACACACACATACACATACAGTATACGTACTAATCACAGAATCACATTTACAATCACCAAACACCACAAAGCTGCGAGTGGACAACATTAGTATTTGGCATACCTGCTCACTCATTACAACTGGATGCCACTGGAGCAACCCACGTTTTTGTTCTTAACCACCTGCTGGTTCTCACCTCGGCCAAAGCGAGGTGAGAGGGGTGGACTGAGACACTGTGGTGGCTTAAAGGTGATACTGGTCCCTGGGGGTAGGGGAGCTGTGCTTGTGGAAACAAGCAGATACTCATCGCAGCATAACTCCTCTTTGTGACTCTGTGGTTCAAGCCAAGAGGTCATTTACCGCATGGACGTGTGGCCCAGCGCAGCGGTCTGCCGCTCTCAAGGTGTGATTTATGGCTCCTGGAAACTGTGGAAATAAGACTCAATGACCTGCCAAAGTGTCACGCTGAGATATGGCATCCATGTTTGCCAGCAGCAGAGGTAGTGAAAGGAGGTACCAGTCCTCTGATGTCAACACTAGGGCTTGCTAACACTGGCTAGGATATTCCCTCTCTCATGAACTAAAGGAAGATTTCATTACTGTAGTTGTCTTGCAATGCTCTTGCGCAGAACTGTGTACAATCAAAAGACTGTGCAATCTGCATCTGCAACATTAAAACTCTCTAGCACTGCAGCTAATGGCAAAACAGCAATGACACACACACATCAAATGCAAGACACATGCAAACAGAGCACGGGGACAGTCTGGAGTCAGCAATGGCCAAAGCTATACATAAAGCAGGGGGACAAAAATCATGCAGGATAATTGTTATTGATGATGACACTGGCAGCAACAAGGTCAGAGATGTGGTCATCTGAAATGACAAATCAGCATCCTCATTAAGGCACAGCCACAAGAGCAGAAAGCTCAGCACCCTGCTGCCAAACATGAGATTACAGACAAACAGAGAGACAGGGAAGATACATACCAGCAGCCACTCAGCAACAAACCTTTATGGCCATAAAGTGGTCAGTGCTTGGGTTAGTGCACTCTCTAGTGTACCATGGCTTACTTTCAAATAAATGGAAAAACATTAGCCAACAATAATAAAAGCTTCAATGCAAACACAAAATGAAACATTAGGCTACACACTAATCAGGGTTTCCACGCTTTCTCCAGCAACAAATTTAAGGACTTTTCAGGCCTTTTTCCTGCCATTTTAAACACGAAACCACTGGTGTTTTTGCTCATCAGTCCTGTAGCATTCTGCTGGTAACTTGACGATATTCCACTGTATTTCCCAAACTTCAAAAATACAAGGCTATATGGCAGCAGAGCAGCAAGGGACTGCTGGAGAACCGACAAGCAGAAAGCCAGCAGACTGCCAGGGAATTGGCACTATAGCAAAGGATATGCATTAGAAATTTACACTGTGACCACGGGAGATACAGTGGTTAGCTTTGCTGACATCTATGCAGACGATGCGGGTTACACTCCAATTATGGCTCCCTTTAGTTTAATTAAGTTGGTTTCAGCTGGTTGGGTCAGTAGCTAGACATGCTGATCAGATGGTCACAAAAGCATGTACAACCTGTCAAACTGGACATTGCCGGAGGTGCCAGATTATGAAGGTGTTGAATCTGTAAATGGCTGGTAAATGGCCAGAAAAATCAGCTGGATTTACCACCATAAACTTGTCAAATCCACTACAATGGGAACAATGTGACATGTATGTTTAAAAATCAGCTTGAGCCATTTTCAACTAGCTTAGGCCTAAGATAACTAGACCATCTCTGTGGGGGAGACATCAACCTTTTTGAAAATCAGAAAACAATCTGACTATAGCCTTTTTACTCCATTGAGCAATGTGGATGCTAACTTCCTTTTTTATGCAGCTTCAGATGACATTATACTTTAAAAAATCACAATTCAGCTTAATTTAACTCATCAGTAGGCCTACTCCATTGTCCCCACAAGGATTCAGGAAACTGTACCAAGATGTAGATGTAGTCTGTGATTTCCAGGTGTTTTCTATGACTGAAAAAGCAACCCCTGCAATTCCAGGTTTTCCAGGATATGTGGGAACCCTGAATATTCAGATGATTTTAGTCATTGAATAAATGACCATATTAAGTAGGCATGTGTGTAATAACATAATTTTAATGGTTACACACAAGTTAACGTTTAAACCGTTTTGTACTTACAGTCAGTTTGAATAGACCATGGTGTGGCAAGAGTGATGCGCACTGTTAATGCATGTCTGCAGGTATGTGATTCAATGCTCAACCCTCAAAGGGTTACAGGAGTGCAGGCTGTCAATGTGTTAAGAGCTCCCGTAATTAGCAATGATTTAATAGTCCTGGATTATAATGAATGGCTAGCATTAGCATGAATCGAGGCATGAAATTAGAATTACGCTGCATTTCCTGTCGACAGCATTTCATTTCCTGGGCTTCACTGTGCGTTAGTCTGGCCACGTTGAAGAGAGGAGCTGGAGGTGTGGAGCAAAGCGCGAGGGCTGTGCTGTTCTGTGACATGATGAAAGAGGAGCACAAGGACATTCTTCACTGTCAGGTAGACTGTCAGGATGTGGGTTAGACTCCATCTCTAAATGGCTCGTCCTTGCAAAATCCCCTCCGAATGCACCCTCCTATTATTAATTCACTACCTTTTGATTTTATATTCATTATCTGCTAATGGTTAGCCATAAATCAAACATGAAGCGGGGAAAGTGCATGTGTTTTAAAAGGCCATGATTCAGCTCATTTAATGCTCACATTAGGCCAACTACCTTCAGCCATGAGGCATGTAAACAGACAAACATATGGGCTTAAGTATGGTGTACATACAAGTAGTCACAGTACATGCAGGCAAATATAGACTGCACACCATTCACACCATAGATAATGAATAGTTCTCTATAGTATTTGCATGGTATACACGATACACCCATGGGGCTTTAATAGGTAGGTTATCCCAAAATTGTTCATGTTAACATTCAATTTCATAGTCAGCGTAGCCAGACTTTTCACAAAAAGTTTGTTTGGTTGGTAGAGGTGCACTGTAAGCCCCCCTAGCCCATGGCCTAAAATATTATCACATATTAACATATTATCAAATATTTCAGTGGATAATGGCTCAGCTACATGTATCTACATGCCTCAAACTAAAAGGTGACAGAGCTTTTGCAGTAGCGGATTGTTGGATTGTTTGCCCCCAGACATCAGATTTGCCCCCTCTATCTCCTGCTTCAAACTCACTCACTTATGCTTAAAACTCACCTTTAGCCATCCATTCCTTATCTCCTTTTGTAATCATGTGTGTCTTTCATTCTTGTCGTTCATTTTTTGTTTTGTGAAGGCCTCCTTTTGGGCTTCTTTGTCTGTTTGTTAATCCCCATGTTTGTCCTGCTAACTCTTGATAGCTGTGCCACTAGTAACTTTGCATGATTTTCTCTTATTGTGTTATATTTATGCTTTGCATTTTATCTCTGTTATTTTAGCCACCCTCTGTACAGCACATTTGAAAGCAAATGTGCTACTTACTTACTATGTAGTAGTATTTCAGAGAACTCACAAAGAAAAAAAGTATTGTCTTAATGTCAATAATCAGCAGGGCAAGTTTTGAGGGGATATCTATTAGTTACATTTTTACCCAATTCACCCATAATATATCACTCCATAGGCTTATAATGGGCATAGAGAGGGTGATAACACACCAAAAGCTACCACCAATGCAATGCTATAATTTATTTTCCTAAAATCTTAAAGCCTTACTGCTTGGTGAAGTACCAACCAACCCTCTGGCTCATGGGTTTATGTTACATTACGTTGTTACAATACAATGATCATTTTTTTTACTACTTTATCGATAAACCAGCAAATTTATAGATTAATCAACTATGAAAATTATTTTTAGTTGTAGCTATAATAAGTTTTTCATAGTTTCATCGAATATTCCATAGTGTGACAAATCTGAAACAATCAAAAGATGACAGGTTGATTGACATCCGTTTCTTTGCCAGACCTTTTTCCGTGCAGGTTTGTAAAGCCAGTGCATCCTGGAAAATAAGGGACCACTGCTCATGCACTGTGTCATGCAGCAAGTTGCTAGTCAGAGGTAGGATCAGGAGATAAATAACTGTGTCATGCAGCAAGTTGCTAGTCAGAGGTAGGATCAGGAGATAAATAAATGTGCCATGCAGCAAGTTGCTTGTCAGAGGTAGGATCAGGAGATAAATAAATGTGTCATGCAGCAAGTTGCTTGTCAGAGGTAGGATCAGGAGATAAATAACTGTATCATGCAGCAAGTTGCTAGTCAGAGGTAGGATCAGGAGATAAATAACTGTGTCATGCAGCAAGTTGCTAGTCAGAGGTAGGATCAGGAGATAAATAACTGTGTCGTGCAGCAAGTTGCTAGTCAGAGGTAGGATCAGGAGATAAATAACTGTGTCATGCAGCAAGTTGCTAGTCAGAGGTAGGATCAGGAGATAAATAAATGTGTCATGCAGCAAGTTGCTTGTCAGAGGTAGGATCAGGAGATAAATAAATGTGTCATGCAGCAAGTTGCTTGTCAGAGGTAGGATCAGGAGATAAATAACTGTGTCATGCAGCAAGTTGCTAGTCAGAGGTAGGATCAGGAGATAAATAAATGTGTCATGCAGCAAGTTGCTTGTCAGAGGTAGGATCAGGAGATAAATAACTGTGTCATGCAGCAAGTTGCTAGTCAGAGGTAGGATCAGGAGATAAATAACTGTGTCGTGCAGCAAGTTGCTAGTCAGAGGTAGGATCAGGAGATAAATATCCACTGGTATCAGTCTGTCATAGTTTCAGCATAACCAGTGATCCACTTGAAGAAGAACACTAGATCTTATAGCATCTCTCTACTGTATGCCTGTTTGTTGCTACAAACATTATTTGCTGAATCAGATTTTGCCAAGACCACTTTTGTTTTTCAATGTGTATTTTCTGACACCTCTTAGGTTGTCAGAAAATACACATTGACAGACACAGTAATACACTGAATCTAATACCATTGTCAGGTGAGTAATTTCTAGAAACTAGACAAAAATTGATCATAAAAAACATTGTTTTGGGATTGTGAACATTGACATAGCCTCAATTTGTTGACTTTCTTATTGAATATATGTAGCTAGTTATCTACAACAGCACACAAAATTGAACCATGGTAGAACAAGACTCAGTTTGATATAAAAAAACTGGCTTTCCTGTTTTGTCTTTTGAGGTCTTGATCTCAATTTAGAGTCATTGCCAGGACCGTTATTTGCTGTGGCTAGTGCACTTTGTGCTTCTGACTTTGAGACCCACCAAACAATAACACAAAGACAAGTTCAAGTTGGATTGTTTACACAGGTCTGTTTGATGGCAGGCAGAGAGGACTGAGCCTTATTATAGAGACACTATGCATGTTAGTGTTTGCAGAGGATTAGCCCATGTTTGCAAGGGCGCACAGGTACACAAACTCACAGTGATGCACAATGTCCTAGTAGTGATGATATGCACTCATTTCACTCAAAGTAACGCACTGGACCTCCACATGGCCTGGTCCATAAAACCTATTGTTGCTGAATTCACTTACGTTTGATTTAAGCTACACAGGCTTTTTTTATTATCCATGTTTTTTAATGCCATGCATTTATTTCACTTCAGTGTGAAGCAGTAGTATACTGTAATTCAAAATATGGTTTAAAAAGTGTTGACAGAAACGTACAAATTAAAATGTATGCATGTCAGCTAAACTGTAAACTTTAAACTGAAAAGACTACTTCAGAATGGACATTTGAACCATGAGCTGAAGTTGATACAATCGTGCATTGATGATTGAAAATGCAATTATTCCATGAGTACGTAGAACTGAACACAGCCTCTCTAATTTCCTTTTTGGGCCAGTCCAACCAGCTGCCTGTTCACTTAGAAGTGGGTTGAAGAGTTGAATTCTGTTCCAGTTAAGAGGATTTTCGAGTGCAGTAATTAAAATGCTATTTGCCAGGGACATAATATATCTCTGGGTGTTGCTTGTAAAATGCCCTAAGAAATTGAATGCATTAGTCGGTTTTTAGGAGACCCAAGGTCAGTTGTGGAAAGTATTTATTTATTTCTATTTATTTTTGCCATCTTGGTTGCTTTTTTATTGGAGGCGCGGAGGAGGCAGGGTGTCATAACCTCCTGCGGTTCAGATCAGCCAGGATGGCAGAGAGAGCATCATAAAGTGTCCGGAAAGAGGCTTTTCCATCTAGCCAAACACCCCTCTACACAGGGAGATTACTCTAACATGCCCCAAAAGGAAAATCCTTTAAAACTGCAGGCCACAGCATCTGATGCAGTGACTAAGGTAAAACTATTTGTGTGAAGATGCTGCAGATGACAGAGTGAGTGACGTGTTTTGATATTAGTAAAAGCTGTTCCAAATTCTTTGCATACCCCTGTAAACTTCCATCAGCCTGAAGGCATTTCTCGTAATTATGTCCCACTGAAATGTCAGTAAACAGATAAACCTTTGATGCATCTTCAACAATTTTGCCACAAAACATAAGCCTTACAACTGCTATTGCTTTTCTGAAGAGAGTAAAGATCAGGAGCAAAGCTGACTGTAGTCTGCAAACACCAGAGCATTTTGAGCATTAAATCAAATAAGGGAGAACATTTAGATGCCACAGAGAGGGCGGAGGGCCCCACCCATGTTTATTTTGATGTGGATTATTTTAGCTAATACTGTTTGTCCTGGTGAGTGTGGCAGAGGCTTTTGGGGCACAGAGATAAGGCTTGTATGACAGGCTCACTGGCATGGGGAAGTCAGAGCTCCCCTCGCATTTGCACATGAATGTGTCCCGTACAAAAGCCCCCATTCTTCCCCAAAAAATCTTCGGCCCAAGCGCTGTTACCGCTCCTCCTTCTCTCTCTGGGGTCTCTTGGATCCAATTAAAAGACTGATGGTGGTGGTTGTGAAAGGTGGGTGGATGGGTGGGGAGGACACAGTCGCACAGAAGCACCCATCAAAAGCAGGAGGGACACAACAAAAGAGATGCCAGACACATGACTGTGTTTCAGCCTTGCACTTGTGCTTTGTTTTGCCACAAATGACACGGCTGTCAGAAAAACTCATCGTAAATTTTCAGGGAGAAAATTTTTCAGGGTGTGAGGAAGGGTAAAGCAAATGGAAAAGCATTAAGATGCAGGGAGTTGGAGTGATAACAATAAAGCAGTACTGAATTGCTATGGCAACTCTTATGACTCAGGTGCAGCCAGGATTCTATTCACTTGACGTTATCTATTAATTCAATATATGGTCAAATTCAGAGCAGTTTAGTTCTATCTTGTGATATCTCTACGGACAAAACAAGTGGAAAATTACACAGTTCAGGTTAATGTATTTTCATTCATCTGACAATGATGCACGATGCAACATTTATGAGATAATATGGTTTCACAAAGCAGAGTCTACTGTTTTTGTTTAATTTAACAGGTGTGGGTACATCCACAATATACATTAAACAGTAGAGCCCTGTAACAACTAAACTATTTGCATTAAAGTCCCTCTTCTGTTTGGGACAAGTAGCCAGCATATGGTGACCTGCATTTAAAAGCCATAGTACTGACATTCATTCATTGCTCATTGCTTAACTGCAATAGGGTGACCCATTTATTTCATTCTCGGATTAAGCGCTTAAAACAGACAAAAGATCAGCATGCAGATATATTATCAATGTCTAGCCCTTAAAGGATTAGTATCACATGATTAGAGTCTTAACAGAATATTACAGCTGTTAAGATGAACATTACATCACTTGCCTCTCATTTACTTCCTTTTTCTTTTTTTTTTCTTTTTCTTTTTTTTATTTGCCTGACAGGCAGACGATCTCTGAGTGCCTAGCTTTTTTACAAAAAAAGGTTGCAGTGAATGTGATATGTCTGACAAGGACAGGCCATTGGAGGCAAATGTTTTGCTCATGTGGTGAAGGGTTTCCCTGCTGTAGAGATGCTTGTTCTGGCCGACTGCTCTAATTCCTCTCTACCTCCATGGTTTACGGGTGGGGGGTGACCCACACAAACGCTAATTGTAAGCCTGTAGTGAGACCTTTGAACCTCAGTGGGGAAGCAGCTAGTTCTCTCATTTAGTCCTGTCAACATTAATCAAACTTAAAAAAAATACGAATAATTAATAGCAAATCATATACTTAAAATATTTGGGCCTCAAGTTTGTTTTTAAAAAAATCTCATATTTCAATGTAATGTCTGTTGTCAATTTCAGATCAGCAGTGGTCTGTGAAAAACACATTTAGTGTTACATCTTTCTCCCATCTCTCTCTCTTTCACATGAAATAGAACATATTTTCTCTATAGCAAATGGTCTTGCCATTGTAGTAGATGAATACAGCAGCTGTAGAGTTGAATATGGAACATGACAGAAAACTAGACCTTGCTCTGGTTGGTGGAGTCAGTAGATTTATATGGTTTCCTTCAACCTTCCCTGAATTGTATATCTGTATTGATTTAATTCTACGTCCATAACCTTACTTGGGTTATCAGGTTAGAATGAGTGCAATAACAGCTTTGCTTTCCTAAAACATAATTCTTGGAGTTGATATCCTGTGCAGCGAGATATCCCTCCTCAACAGTGGGCAAATCTATATTTGGCATTCATAATACATGTGGACATACATTACAGTCCATTTCTAAGGTATTTCCTTGCAGGCAAATAAAAAATGCATGTTTCAACTGGTCAGAGAAAAATGTTTAAAAAAGTCTATCGGTGTACGGTATTTGTTTTGAAGTCATTTCCATAGTATATTGACTTGCCATGCAAAGGATAAAAGTCACCAATACCAGCCAAGCGAACCAAGACAACAAAAACACCCCAAAAATAGATTTTTGCCTCCAGTCTCAGGTTTTGCTAAACATCTAGGCACATATCTTGAGGTCAGAAGTGAAATCACAGGGGATAAAAGGGGCTTAAGTTCTTCTTTCACTCATTAATATCACATTCAAACATTAATATATTATCCATTTTTACCTTTAATATAACATCAATAATACAGGTTGAGTTTTACATTATGTATCGGCTATTAATAATGCATTTCACATTTATCACAACATTAATGCTGAGACAATATAGCAAGACCTCAACTCAAACATTACATATCACAAAAGTGCTATTGGTTTGAAGAACCATGATGTAAAGCATCAGGCCCGCAGTGCATTTCCAGGGGGGCCGTGAAAAATTTTGCTACAAAATAGAATCTAGGATTTAATTGAAATAATGGATGTACGTCTGTATGGTCAATGTTGTGTTGGGGTCAGTTGGAATTTTTTCTGCTCCATGAGGGGTCCAAGGTCCACCTGATGTAAAGGACTATTTGAACAAATTTTCAGTCTTGAGTAGAAGAGCATCAGAGCATCTAAAGCAAAACATATACTCACTGATCTGGCACCAAGAAGTGTCATCCTATACAGAACCCTACTTGCAGAAATGTGTGATTGAAATCAAGTCAGATATTAGTCAAAAGGTCAAATGATTGACATCGCCTGTTTGAACTGAATTTCACAATTAATTGAAGATGTTTTATAATCTTGCAAAATTAGCCATGCTTCATAATCTTAACAGAGCACTTATTTTTTGTAATATTATTCTCAAGAAAGAATGTTCATCATATCATATTGTATAATTAAGGTATTGAAATGACTAAAGGTCACTAACAGCTACTTTGCTTCATTTTAAAATGATAATGCCTCTCCAGAAGAGAAGTGGAGAAACTGGTTTTTAAAAAAGCCCCTAAGAACATAGAAATACTCATAAACAGCTAAAGTAAATAGAAAAAGGCCTTCCTCTTAATCTAGTGGGAAGAATGAGAATATAGTGCGTGCAGAATAACACTACAAATACTGCATGCAGAATAAAACTACAAATACTGCATGCAGAATAAGGATTGTACTCTATTGGATAGTTATTTGCAATTGGCATTCTAACAGCTGTAATGGTCTGGTTCTCCATGTGACTAATATGCAACCAGCATGCAACAATGATTTTTTCCTGGCAAAAAAACAAAAACAAAACAAAAACATGCAATGTCTATTTTTGTTTTGTGAAGCACCAGGAACAGATGTAGGCAAACAGATAAATACTCTAGACATATTTAGGTCTTCAACATGCAGAAATTTTAACTTAACATCACTCATTACATTACATTACATTTATGCATTTAGCAGACGCTTTCATCCAAAGCGACTTACAAAAGAGGATAACATTCAAGCTGCAACACAATGAAAGGAACTAACAAAGAGTGCATATTGCTAACATAAAAACTATTTTAAGTAGAAAGTGCAATAGTGTAATAAAAGGTGAAGTATAAAAGAGAAATGAACTCCATTCCATGCCATCTCTACCATTCTATAGGCATTGGGGTGGGAGTGGTACATAAGCACCCCACCAATATGATTATTGAAGTGCACTATTTGTTTTGCAGGTGGAAGATAGTTAGATTGGATTGCTATTCCTGCACACAAGATGTGGTGCAGGGCAACCTAAGTGGGGCCCATGCATTCTACATGGGCCATAAACTTGGACACAGACTTCTCCAGCAGTGTGTCCATCAGCTGTGTATTATTTGATAAATGACTTACACATGCATAAGTGTGGATCGAACCATAACATGTCCATCAAGCGGGACAGGCTTCAAATTATTCTGAAGTTTAACAGATGTGGCATAAATACATGCAGATGTGGGTACACGACATACCACAGACCAGAGTTATATGACCTTCCTCAGACCACATGAGCCAACTTATTCTTTAAGCTCAGAAGCTTAGAAATTACTCAGCTGACAAAATTATACACAAGCTAACTTTTCAAAATACTTTTAACTGAACAAATAAAACATACAGTAATGGGTGTCAACATTATCATGTCACCATGCTATTCCCTTGACAGGTAAGTTTCAATAACGCTTATGTTGTCACAAGGCTGCATAGTGTGACGCAGAGTTGAGGTGTTTGTGACAATAGACAGTAGCTAACTGAACAAAGGAAGACAAAGCCAAGTACATGGCTACCAGCAACTAACAAAAGGTGTTTTGTCATTAACACAGTGCTTCATTTCTGGTTTATTTGATTGATGTTCATGCTTTTTGTCATGTTTTTTTGTGGTAATGTTCTAAATTTCATTGTTTTTTAATTGCCATGTCCCTCAAAAGATGCTTATAAGATATAATGAGGTTGTTTTTGCCAGTCTGGATAGCTAAATAATAGTTAGATATACTGCATGTTATTAACTCAAGGTAATCAGGGGGGTGCTGGGCTCAGTGGTATCAGTGGCATCATGCCATAAACCTAGGGACCTGGGTTCTCGTCTGGCCCGAGGTCATTTCCTGATCCTTCCCCATCTCTCTCTCTCTCTCTCTCTCTCTCTCAATTGTTTCCTGAATAAAGACAAAAAGCACTAAAAAAAAAAACTCAATGGAATGAGTGATGTACAAATGCATAGAAAAAAACAATTTGAACATCATATTTACTGTAGTATTGACCTTGGTGTTTGGTTATTTCTGTTGTAATGTAAAACAGAAACAATGACAGTGTTGAAACGCCTGAGAAGAGGAAAGCATCTTCCTCCATCATGTGCATAGCGTCTGAACGAAAAACTTCCTCACCCTCAAACTGCTTCCCAAAGCAATGCTTTGTTACTGTGTTTGCAGGGTGTATTCTCAACACACCGCCTCGAGCAGAGGACAGCGTCTCCTGCCTGGGAGGACTAATAAGGGGAAAATATGCCTGCTTCTTCCCTCTCCATCTGCACGAAGAAGAAAAGAGCAACTGCCATGAGGTAACACACAAAGGAGACCCAGAGGTGAGGGCCTTATAGTAAAGTAAAGTGAACACCATGGCCCATAGAACCAGCAGTCCAAACTGTCAGCAGGACTTCCCACACATGTAAATGATACTCTGGAATGGCAGTCGCCCTTGAGTGAACTTCCATTAATATTCAACAGCTCTTCTCTTTTTTTGCCTTGTAAAAGGGGGGAGGGATGGAGTGGGGGTGGGGTGGTGGCAGCTAGCTGGTGAGCAAAATGGAGGGAAGTTCAACTAAGGAAATGAGGTGGTCTGTTCCTACCTCTAGGTCTTTTCTATAAAGCTAGTGGGTGTGGGTATAAGTCAGTCTGAGTTCCTCCCTTCCTTTCGCTCACAAAGGGGACGTGTTTGTCTGAGCAGGCAATGTGAGACAGGCCAGGCTATCAGACACCTGTCTCTCTCTGCTCAAGCCTGACCAACTCTGATAAAAAAGGCCTCTTTTGCTCATTTTGTGCTCCCGTGCAGCTCTCGTCAAAGACCCCCTTTTAGACGTTACCCCAGCTGATAACTAAAGCATTGCTGCAGAGCGAAGAAGAGCCGAGTGCTTTTAGCTTGACTAGTACACTCTTTGTGCGGTGGCGTGAGATAGTCCTGCCAGTCCTGACAAGAAGTATATATATGCATTGCCATTTTAACAGTCCCAAATGCATCCATGAAGTTCAAAGCCAGTACTATTCGGATTAGTGGTCAAATTCTTTTAATTTCCTGGTTCATCTGAAGTAATTCCTGATGGCATATCTGGGTCAGTTTGAATACAGTATCTACTTCATACCAGTCTTCTTTCAGAGTCTGCTGTGGCCCAAAGTCTTCCCTTTCTGTTGTATGCGAAGAATATACTCTCAGCTTGAAGGTCAAAGACACCACGACAAAACTGTTTGTTTTCAAGGACAGAACTACCTTGGCATTGAATTATGAATAAATAGTGGTGCATTTGATTATGCCAGGATACAAAATGAAGCTTCTTTGCAAGAGAAAGAAAACATAACATCAGAGAACCTCATTGAAGCAACTCTCCAGACCTCCCATCAGTATGGCTCATTTGGAGGGCTGCATACATGCATTACTGTAACTCATTAGTTCCACACCAATAAAAATCAGAACAAAGTGATCCAACTTCTCTCCCTTGTAACTGAACCCTTGCAACATGGTAACCTGTGCCAGAATGTATCTGACAAAATTAGAATGTAAGGCATGACATGTAAGCAGAAATTAATTTGGAGGGGTTTGCTCATTCCACATTGTCTGCATGCACTGGCCTCTGGGTGTTTGGAGTTTGTCACCGAGCCCAGTGCCTCTTCCAGCCCTGTGCTCAAACACTGTTGTAGTGCTTCATGACTTGGTCCCAGAGAGCAAATTTCATCCTGTTTGACAAACATAATGCCACAGTTCTGCCCTGCAAACATTTTACCCATCAGCACAAACAAGCATAGGCACAGGCTGGAATAGGACTGGGAAGAAAACAGACTTATATTCCAGCACTGTAGGACATAAGCTGGAATTCATGTAGAGCTAACACAACAAAATGTATGTATTTAAAAAAAAAACGAGCAGCGAAAAAGGGGGGAAATGATAGAAATTGTATAGTGAAATTGTAGCCATTATTTTTGCTGAACCTGGTATTTCACAATTATCAGTTGCTTTTCAGCACCTTATAAATGCATAAACCTCATGTAGTAAATGTATTTGGAATTATGGAATTAATGTGGAGAACAATTCATATAAATAATGAAGCATTTCATGTAGGTGTTCAATTCAAAAAGGTGCCCATTTAATCAGGAAAATTAAAATGACTTCATTAACATTACATCTGCATGCCACCAATCCCTAGAGATGTTAAATGTTAAAAATGTCTAAATTCGATTGTAGACGTTTTAAGATATTTGTCTGTGATGAGCATTTTTCGTCTTTGACTTCTGTCTTATTGGAACACACACACACACACACAGTCATAGACTCTCCTCTTTTCTTTCTCTCCCACTCCCTCTCACTTGTGTTCTTTCTCTGACCCATGTGCAAGGGTGAGTGTGGATGTGATCCGTTTGCTTAGAAAAGCACTCAGAGCAAATGTAAAATGAAGCAAAGTCAGATAAAGCACAAAGACAAGACCCACAGAGATAAAGCCCATCGTAATCTGACTCTGGCTATGCCCAGGATGCGTGGGATTACCAGGGGGGAGGTAGCCAAAGGAGATTATGTTATTCCAAATGCAAGATTTTGGCATAGTTTTGAGGCCAAGACAAATAAGCAACACATTGAAGATAGAGAGAGGTGTTGGATGAGAATAAGGCTACGAACTGACACATGAAAAGGGCCAATATTAAAGCATTCTGTGTTGAGAATGGTGTTGCTTTTGTGTGCATAATGGAATGGATTATCATGAGATTTGGTGGCATTATTTTCTAGGTTAGCCACAAGAACAGCAAAATCCATCCAGACTAAAACAAAGTATGATTATAGTGCTGTCTACCTACATTATAATACCTCCAAATCCCATCATTCATTATGCTAGGCTTCAGTTCATGAACCAAATGCATCTGGCCATCAAGTCTCTCATCTATAATATGGAATATTCGTATCTATCTTTGTATCTATCTGTCACTGAGAGATGACAGATGACATTCAGAGGTGTAGTGGGGATTTTTTTAGGTGGGGGTACACAATTTAAATGATACACGCCTAATTGCGAAGAAAGTCACATGCACCTCCAAAACCTTTGTTGATAGTATCGCTGGATTTGATAATGGCCATCCCATAATGTTAAATTGCATTTGTTTATGACAATGAGTTTTTAAAAAAGTGAGAAATACATAAATGATCTTTTCCAAGAAGTCGGGGAACTCTGTACCCCCACATCCAACACGTACTACACCCCAGCTGACATTTGAAAGGGTGATACTCCTCAAGCTTCCATTTCATAGCCATATAGATATATAAGTGTATATGTAAGAGAATTAGATAAAACATTGAGTTGACCATATGATAGTAATTTTTAGGTTACATCAGTAGAGCAGGAGACCAAGTCAGACAACACTTAGAAAAATCTGAAAGAGTTTTATTTACAGTAATGCGCAAGAAGGGAGTGACATCATGCTTCACAAAAAGATCCACCAGCTGCTCTAACTAGACAAAGAAATAGCCTGATTTTAAGTACAGTTCCAGGTTGACAGAGGATGCCATTGGTCATCCCAGTTGATGTGGGCCGCACTGAATCAGTCCATGATTAGTGCCAGCGTGGTACGCCAGAGCAGATAGCCACTGACGCAGGGGACAAACGCAGACAGTGCAAGCACCAAATCAAACCAAAAACATAATATTCCACCTGATCTCTAATGATGGGTCTGGCAGGAACAGAATGAAATAAAAACAGTCATGTCATTAGTGGGGAGACAGCTGAGTCAGGCCTAGCTCAAACATAATGACATAAACTGCAGATGACTGAAAATAATAAGACCTATATATTCAGATTACAATACTCTCACACAGTATATCAAACATACATGTAATGCCAAAACCTGAGTATTTAAAGTCTATATTGGTCATAGTATGTAGCTCAGTTAGTCAAAGCGCTATATATTTTCGCTGCATGAAAAAAGGGCCATATTATGCCTTTGTCATAAACAATTTAAATCGAGTCATAGTTAGAAGGAAGGTAAAGGACCCCTTCAGCTTTAGTACTTTTGGAGATGGTGCTGCCTACATGCCCAAACAGGCTACATCATATGATGGCTACATCCTGAGCAAAGAAACAGAGGTGTCAAGGCTGCAAAAACTGATTCGAAAAGGGTGGTAAAAGGTTGCTGCCTGCCCTGCAGCAGGCTGCAGTAGTTACACACCAATTTCTAGAAAGAAGCACTGTTCCATTTGCAAGTGGACAAGGTATGGACCAATTGGATATAATGTAAAAAAAAAATCCAACACCAATTTAAATTGGTCAGCTGTCCACCTATCAAAACATAAAGAAAATCAGTGCAAAATTTTCAGTGGTGGCACATGCACTGGGTTGCATCAGAAAATGAGCTACTGTTCTGGATGTAATCTCAACTCAACTGCCTGTCAATATGGCATCCAATTCTGATGTTTCCATCATGGCACAACATGATCATTAAAAGTTTAAAATAACCATAGCATTGTAATTCTGTCAGTTTCAGAGGGGGGAATCATTCCAAGCTCAGTTCAGTTTCAAAAGAGCCTAGAATGCTGCACTTGACCCCAATTGGTGAAACATTGGAATGTCATGCCATGTCCATGAAGTGAAGACTATAACTCAGTATCATACAAAATCCAGCAAGCCACATCTTATCCAATGCCAATGCAAAGTCTTTTCTTTATCACCTCTAAAACAAAGGCCAAAATCCAGTAAACCAAACAAAGGAATTATCTTCCTGTGTTTAGGTGAGTAACCAAATATTAGAATATTGGAATTAGAATTTTGCAAGAGGGAGTCAACATTAGAGGTTATTGCGGAATTATAGGTTATGCGAGGCGTGAGAGACAAAGCAACTACTACTACTACAATCACTAAAGGGCCTACTGTTTAGCTACAAAATGTTCTTTCTTTTGAGTAACCCATAGTTGGAAACAACACACATCATGGTCATCAAACGATTGAACGGTGAACATTTGTACTGATTCATTAAAGTCATAAAACGTACATATAGTCTAGGAGAGCTCGTTAGAAGGTGGAGGGAGAGCCTCGGTGTAAATTTCCATAATATTACCAACCGAATGATGTTGAAATTAGCGGAAATGTTGCGAAATGGAGTTGCCTTGATTTCAATCGCTTGGTTCGGGTATATAGCGATGAGATGATTTCGTGAAGTAGGAGGAGAGAGAGAGGGAGACGAGAGAGAGAGAGAGAGTAGGGGTGGTCCAGACACTCCGTCCAACTGTATCTCACATACTCGCAGACAGTCGAGCGCGTCAGATCAAAAAAAAAACTTGCATGGGGGAGGGAGGTCGAATAGCAGTGAAACACGATGCGTTATAAAGTGGAGTCTTTAACATTTCTCTTCTAAAATATGTCTGTTTGTCTACATATTAAATGCTGTTTCTACACCTACTGCCACATGGATGTACAGTGTGTGGATGATTCTTTTCGTCTTGCCGCTATTCACCAAGATGCCTGCCGTGGATATTGCGTTATGTGGAAAAAGGAGAAATTTAATCTTAAAGAATAAGGATTCGGCTGTTTGCTTGGATTTATGACAGTCCTGCGTGAAGACTGACAAGCCAGGTAACGTGAAAACTTAACGAAGTTGCTTTCAATTTACCAAATTGCAGAAACAATACCCACTGTATGACTTGAAAACGGAATTGTTTGTAATGACATCTATGGTCCACTGCGGTATTAAAGCGAGTTCTTTCGAGAATACTGATTTTAGCGGAAATATAGGCGTATCATTCGCAACACTATCTATTAATATGCCATGTTAGTAGCCTACAATTTTTGTGCAAAATATCGAGGGATCGAAAAACTTTCTCACAGGTGCCTGAGGACATGTAACTCCAAACTGTTTACTTCACTGTGATTGAGGCTAATAAGTTAGGACGTGATCCCCCCTGCATACAACAAAAAGAGAAGATGAAATGTTCTCACAGAAAATGTAATGTTCTCTTCTTTTTTCTCTCATGTCCCCATATAACGTACGATTGCCATGATTCAGAGATCATCTCATGTAAGCGTGATAGTTTTTTTGGATTAGATCATTTATCTGCAGTAGGTTACCATATCTATTGGGCAAAATCGAACTCATGCTAATGTAAACAATTTCTGAATGTCATCGAACAGCTCACGGCTATCAAATGTCTTAAATATGAGATATTCCATAACACCTTATGAAGAAAAATGTGTAGTCTAGTGTTGAAGTCAGATGCAGACATTGTTTTTTCCCAATATTTGTCTCATGTATAGGTTACTTTGTCCCTTAGATCCCTGCTTATTTTGGATTTGTAATAAATTGGCAATAATATATTGATTCAGAGTTTTTCATGTATTTGAATTGAAACTGGAGTGCAATGAATGTCGAACGAGTAACCTTGAGCCACAGTCTCTGTCACAGTTTTGTCTGTCACAATTGTGTAACTATCTTGACAAGGCTATAAACTTTGTTCTATTTTAAAACATAACATGAAAGAGCCAGAAATAAATATTCGGTTTTGTGATTTTTAAAAAGCATGTAGGATGCAGCCTGTTTTTGCCAGATATAAAACAAGTGGATCTGTGTCAGATTTGTTCCATTTCACTGCATGGCTGACACAAAATATTTTCCTGTCTTCTCCAAATAGGATCAGAGGCAGCCATCAGTGTCTCAATGAAGTTTCCTAGCCATGCAATGTTCCTGGAAGGCTGTGATCCTGCTAGCTTTGGCCTCCATTGCCATCCAGTACACAGCCATCCGGACTTTCACCTCCAAGCCCTTTCACCTCTGTCCCATGCCAAGCCCCCAGAACTGTGGTCTGGGTGCTCAGGACACAGACCCCTCATTTGAGCGTGGCTGTGAAGAGTACCCCTATTTCATCTACAATGCCTCCCGCAAAACGCACATCCTCGTGCTTGCCACCACACGCAGTGGCTCCTCGTTCGTGGGCCAACTGCTCAACCAGCACTCAGACGTCTTTTATCTCTTTGAGCCTCTCTACCACGTCCAGACAGCGCTCATCCCGCGCCTCTCCCACAGTCGGAATGCTGCAGACCGCCGGGTGATGCTTGGGGCGAGCCGCGACTTGCTGCGCAGCCTCTATGGTTGCGACCTTCACTTTCTGGAGAGCTACATCAAGCCTCCCCCGGCCAATCACACCACGGACAAGCTGTTCCGACGTGGGGCAAGCAAGGCACTGTGCTCTCAGCCAGTGTGTGATGCCTTCAGCCCTGGCGATGCCAACGTGGAAGAGGGCGACTGCGTGAAGAAATGTGCAGTCCTGAACATGACGTTGGCCGCTGAGTCATGCCGCGAGCGACGACACACGGCCATCAAGATTGTACGTGTGCCGGAAATCGGCGACCTGCGGGCCCTGGTGGAGGACCCCCGGCTCAACCTGAAAGTGATCCAGCTGGTCAGGGACCCGCGGGGGATTCTCTCCTCTCGGATCGAGACGTTTCGGGACACATACCGGCTGTGGAGGATCTGGAGGGCTACAGGAAGGAAGCCCTACAACCTGGACCTGACACAACTGACGATGGTATGTGATGATTTCCTCAGCTCAGTGTCCACAGGCCTCAGCCATCCACACTGGCTAAAAGGAAAATACATGTTAGTGCGATACGAGGACTTAGCACGGAACCCACTGCAGAAGACAAAAGAGATCTATGAATACCTGGGCTTGCCGATGGACAAGAACGTAGTGGACTGGATACACGCTAACACCAGAGGGAGTAACGAGCTCTCAGCTAAACACAAGTATGGCACAGTGAGGGACTCTGCAGCAAACGCTGAGAGTTGGAGGCTGAAGTTGTCCTTTGAGATAGTGGACTACACACAGACTGTGTGTCAGAAGGTCCTCAACATTCTTGGTTACAAAAGTGTCAAGTCTGCAGAGGAACTGAAGAACATGTCTCTTTCGCTTGTGCAGGACAAGAGTTTTGTACCCTTTTCGTAACAAAGATAGTTGTTGGAGACTATTTTGATATATTTATAATTGTTGCCTTATGACTATTAATGTTATTTTGAGCTTATGATCTTGATTCGTTTCCCCATCTCCTTTGAAATTTGCACTAAGACTTTGCAGTCCATGAATTCCTGCTGTTTCAGGCTCCCAGCTAATTTAGGAAGAGCACAACAAAAATGAGACCAAGGAATGAGCTTTCTGAGTTACTGATCTAAATTTAATCTCGAAGGATCTTTCATTTTTTTGTAAAGGACCACGAGTTATTTCACTGATGTGATAAAATGCAACAACCAGTACCAACAATCTAGACTCCTCAGTGACTGGCTGTTACTTCAATGCCAGTGAATGTTGCCATATTTTCATCCAGGGCAGTAGATGTGCTGAATGAATGCTAAAAAAATGTGATCATTCATGACATAGGATCCACACTGTACAAAAGCAACTGTGCAATAAATGGTGAATGTCGCAGTCTACCTTTAACATTATTGTAATTGCTGTAAGGCAGATGTGTACTGAAAGGATATTATATGAAAGCAACTTCATATCCCATGATATATATACCTGATATGTCACATAAGTGTCTTAAATTAGAGGTCGCTTGAGCCATTATTTCTCTAAATGCATCGTATAGAACTAAAGTCCTGTCCTGTTGTTGGCAGAATGTGTACATATTACATCAGAATTTCAGGCTGGTCTGGTAGATGATGGCCATTGAGATGCAGAGCACAAAAGCACAGGGCTTTGATCTGCCTGACTGCCATGGCTGGAATCCCATTCTCTCTTTTTCGAGACTCTCAGGGGTGTTGGAAGCGTGCCTCCGGAAAAGCATTCCTCTCTCTGAAGGTGACAGGAAACTGTCAATGCCATGATGAATGTTCTCCTTGCCCCTCTTCTCTGATGTGTTTACATATCCCCATGAGTGAGAGGAATTAATGTCTTTTCTTAAGAGAAGCATACTAATAATATACTCTGGAAATGGCTCCGGAAAAAGTGCAGATGCAGCTGTGGCCCTGTCCTTTCAATGATTGGAGGAGCTCGATGTGAGTGTGATGCCCATTTTCAGCATCACACTTAATTAACAACGAGCAACATTGTGGCCTCTTTTACTCCTAAATGAACTTTGACCTTTACAGCTTGGGTTTTGGCTACTTCATGAAAACAGAGTAGGCAAAGTTAAAAACAGATACAGTGCCCAGACACTGTCTCTCAAATCCTTGCGTTGTGGTACATTGCTGTCTTCTGATGAGCAACAATATGTGACCTAAACCCTGTCCCTGGATAGCTCCAAATGGTTTCAATAAGTAAACCAATTTTTTCCTGCAGTAGCTGAGATACTGTCTGAACAGAGGTTAAAGAGCAAAAACAACCCTCTTAGAATAAGAATTTGTATTTTCAAGATTCAAGTTCACGTCTTTGTTTTGTGTTCCACTGCTATGCCATCATTTTTGCATTTATTTTTAATCGACTTTTTAGAGGGATTTTATTATAAGATTTATTTATAAGATTGACCTTAATTCAAAGATCACTGTCTGTTTCCCATGTGTTCCATGCACCGCGTGATCTGCTTATCCAGTCATGATGTGTATTGTTTCCCAAGGCAAAACATATGGCTCACACACAAAAAAAACCTACAAAAAATAAAACATTCCTCTGCTACTTCCACTTTCATTCTCTCAATTCCGCTGAATTTAGTCACAGGATGAAACCACTCTGAAAGGCTCAGAGATGAAGACTTGGAGCTAGTGTTATCCATTTCTGTGTGTTCCTGCATCACAGTAGAAGATTCACTTCATCTTCGCTCACTATGCTAACATGATGGGCATGAACCCAGCCTAAATTACGGGAGCTTTGTTTCAGTCTCCATGATCTTGTTGTAGTTTTCTGCGTCCTGATAAATGAATGAATTGCACTGTAACTGCACATCTGGAAAGATTGATTATTTTGCTGTGATGAGCAGTAGACTGGCAATGCTGTGTGCTTTATAAAGAAGGATGAACATTTCAATGCTCTGTTTCACAGTTGCAATGAAACATTGTATAATGTGAAACAACACAAGCTCAAACTGTAACATACTGTGAAACAAAGTGTTTTTTTTCTCTAAATATTTAACAAAACACTGCACACTTTGAGTGGAAAATTGTGTGGATGACTATGTTTGTTACCTGGGTATATTTAGACTTGGTGTGGTGGTTGGTCTGTCTCTGTCTGCTTTATCCAGAGGGCTCTCCTCTGCCACTGGCAGCCTGGCGACACACTGAGCTTCTGTCATTGCCATAGTGGGACTCCTGTAGGATGCCCATGGGTTTGTGTTGCGTGCACACTAGCGGGACAGTGCAGCTACACACACCCACATGAATGGCTGGGTTCATGCGCCTAGAGTTATGCTATGCGCTTTATGCCCCTTTCCCCCCTTATTTTGTCTGTTAATTCACTATTCTTTAAAGATGAATGTGAGTCCAGTGATGAAGCGCTGTGGAGATGGATGTTGATTAGGTCTTGTGCTGTGATGAATGTGAAGTGTATTACTGCTTGTTTGTGATAATGTGTGTGTGTGTGTGCAGGTCTGTGTACATGTGTGCATAATGTGCACGTGTATGTGCATGTATTCTCTCTGTGTGAATGTGTGTAGATGTGTGTGTGTTTGTGTATTCATGGTGTGTGAATGTGAATGGGTGTGAGTGTGTCCTTATGTGTGTGTGCATCCTTCAATCATTGTGCATCTTTTGTGCACCAAACCCTTGGTTGGCTCATCATTTTTATACAAGCAGTCTTCCCAAGGCTGATTTCAATATGATCCCCACAGAATATTTAGTGTTTCATGTTATGTGTCTTCACAGAGCTGAGACTGTATGGGCCATGAATACATAACAACCCCAGGTGCATGCTGTCAAGAGGCTGACATGTTTTGGAAATCCAGAGGGTGGGGCTTGGACCAGTACTATGTTCACCACAGGAGAGCACTGGCTTCTGACACGCCGTCATGTACTGTATGATTAACTGTACTGTCCTGTCAGTGGGTACACCGTATCCTCATGTGGAGAGAGCTGCCACGTATAGCCCGTAATGGTTCAGTGCCCTGATTCATCAGTATGTACTCCTGCTGCCACGTATTTATGGAGCCGGGCAGGCTCTTCCCATACTAGTTTGCATCTCAGCTGATACAGATCAGAAATGTGTACGAGAGGACAAACTAACTGAGCTACACTCCTTTCAAGTGCATGCTCACAAGAGAATTATCAAAGGAATCGCTGAGGTGTTTTTTTTCTATTTTACTTTCTTTTTTTTTTGTATAGGTGCTATTTGGGTAAGCCACCCACATATGGTTGTGAAGTAGCTACGGCAGCAGAAAAAGTGCATTGTGTGAGGCCCTTAACAGGACTCCCATACAAAGAGATGCTGACACAAAGCTTTTGTGGCAAGAGCCTTCAAATGGCCTTCATAATCAACCCTCCATCATATTCCCCTGTCAGTGTTTGTTCAGGCAGTGTTAAGCAGTGTCATGTTGACTGGGATTCCTCTTGACTGATCGGAAAATTATTACCATTCCATCCTCATGAACACCAGTTCAGTTCAGTTCATGTGTTTTCCTCTGTCTGTCATTGTAGAAAGCCCGCCCCCATACCAGATGAGAGGTTGTGATTGGTTTCTAAGATTCTGATTGGGAAGTAGGCTCCAGTGCAGATGAAATCAAAGACCAGATTCAATTGTGCTCATGTGTGGTTCAGCCAGGCTAGGCTCCTTCTGGTTGCCATACCACAAACCCGAAGACCAGACACACTCTTGCTGGTTGCCATACCACAAACCCAAAGACCAGACACTGGTGTCACATGTGTGCCATGGGTGTGACTGACTTGTTCATTGCCTTTGTGCAAACTAATTGTGGAAGAAATCTTCAATTGTTTGCTTCCAAATGAATTACTGATTTGAATTAAGACTAGTGGATTTGGATTGTGAAGTATCCATTATGAACTTCTCACGCCTCCACTCTTGCATCTCTCCCCTCCGTCTCCGTGGCAACCTGTGGTTCAAGTCTTCCACTGAAAAGCATAATTTGACAGAATGATGCATAACTTGGCTACTCCTTTCTCTCTGGAAGGAAATTCAGAATCTATGTATCTCTCTTCCTCTCTCTCTCTCTGTCATTTTTCTTCTCCTCTGTCTCTTTCATTTCTCTTCCTTCACAAAAGCATTTTTTTCTCTTTCCCCTCTCCCACGAGCTTTCGTATTTGTCTCTAGATTGTGCTGTTGTGATGTGGTAAACAGGTACATGTTTGCCGAGAATGTACGTGAGGTGTTCCCAACATCACAAGCACTAGAACTTCACATTCAACAGCACATGAGTCAATTCCAGCATATCACAAAGAGCTCAGGAACCATCGCCGACATGTTCTGAAAGCCACATTTCAGCTTGTAAAAAGCCTTTGGAGGGAGGCTGGGCAGCTGGGAATGAAAGATGAAAGGTAATAACGGTTCTGACGCCAAGGACAGATCCCTGGTGGTCTGTGATGTCAGCGATTACCAAGTCATTTTGAGGGAGATTAAAACACACCCCGAGCTCAAGCAGTCAAATGGAATTACAGCTGATGGACCTCTGTGATGAGAACGAAAAGGTCTCTCTGCACAACAGAGCCACATTAACCTCAATCCTGAGTGGCATGCAGGCCCAGTCAAACCACTGTCAAGCTGCACACAACTCTCACTGGGCAATATAGCCGTTTCTCATCAGTTTTCCATGACATTGATCCCATGTGAATGGGAATTAGAACAATCAGGGCTGCCACATCAAGGGTTAACTTTCAACTGCATTAGTTCTCCATTCAGTAGCATGGAAAGATATGCACGTGTTGAAGATAATTAGGAGCTGGAATCCAGAATAAGGTGATGGGGCTGCTCTGTTCATGGGAGATTCTAAAAGGCTGCGGTGAGCGCTTTGGATTTCTGGGTGTGATTGATGCATTGGAGAAGACTGAAAGCACCGACACTTCATAGTGATTTTGATTATGCTGATCAGATGAAATTTGTGGAATCAAATCAGTCTTTGGCTTGGTTGATTGAGAAACACTTTCGAGATGAACATGAACTGGTGTAGTAATATCTCTGTATTTCTCTCCTCCTCTCCCCCCAACACACACACACACACAGCCATGAGCAGAAAAGCCAGCTAGTTGTGTTCGTGCTGTTGTTCCCTCAGGCACTGACTCAGCCATGATGCGATCAGACTGCCTTGGTTCTGTTAAGTGAGCTGGGAGGACACGTCTCCCAAGAAATGTCATCATGTCCTAAGCACACCCGTTGTAAAGGGTCTTAAATGCTATTCCAGGCCCTGCCATGGTGACAGCTCTGCTCTTGACATCACAGTGACACACACACACACATGCACACATAACCTCTACATCATCAATGAAACCAGAGGTCAGAATAAGTAAAATGCCACTCAGCGCTGACCTTGTCATAAAACAAGTTTCACCCTCTCTGCACGTGTTTATATGGTTGTCATAACGTGTAACAATATTTCTGTGCACAGGAGATGATGTTCCTGAGTATCTGTGTTTTAACCTCTTTTAGAGTGCAAGAACATATGAAAATAGCATTTGTACATGCATGGGAGTTAACGAAAGGAAATAATTCATTATTTTTATGGAAACATTCAGGACAATGTGGACTAGATACTGGGGTCAGTAGAAGATGGCCAGATATCACATCCCATTGCTCACAACACATTCCTCTCCTCTCTATCCAACCCCCCGCCCCCCACTTCTCTAGGCTATGCATTAGTGACTTGCAGAGCATCGCTGAGCAAGTAAACCTTCAAAGAGCCACTTGCTCAGCTTCCTGACTCATTTGGACATCATCTTTGTGGCTCTCGCTGGAAGACAGTTAGCTCAGCAGGGGGAGGGTGTGTGTGTGTGTGTGTGTGTGTGTGTGTGTGTGTGTGTGTGTGTGTGTGTGTGTGTGTGTGCGTGGGTGGGGGTGGGTGCAAGTAATCCCCCGTCCTCTTCTCTCTCCACAGGCAGCCGGCACAGTGTGTACCTGAAGAGCACGGCGCTGTGCTGCTGGCTCAATTTGCAGCGTATAAATCTGACAAACGGAAGGGGGCCAGTTGTCACAATGTGGCGTCCAGTCACACTGTTTCCATGCCGTGTGACTGGAGAAATGCCCCTGTGAGGAGAGGGGTCAGAGTCTTTCCATCACTCTCCCCTTGCTGGCTGTTTGTGTGTGTGCGTGTGTGTGTGTGTGTGTGTGTGTGTGTGTTTTCATGTGTGGTTACTTATTGTCATGCTTGCATGTGTTTATATTTATATATGTGTTTATATTTGTACCAGCCCATCTCAGCTTGGACAGTATGTTTGTGTTTAGTGTGTGTACTTAGTGGGTGTCCTTATACACAGTACACTGAATGGTGCACTGCATGACAGCACCTGGTCACTTGCTTGTGCATGTACTGGATATGCGTATAAGATTGTTTGTGTACATTGGCTGGACAGAGGAGTTCTTGCACAGAAAGTGGATGGGGAATGTCAGAGACAGCTGTTAAGGTCACATACTCGACAGAGGCATCATGGGAATTCTATCATGCCCTTGTATTTCAGACTGGCCACTGACATGTGGATTCACTTTAGTGGGGATAAGGGTGAAATGGCCTTTTTGAGAACACCTCACAGAGACTCTTCCTTTAACTCTTTATTTGTGGGGTCCTCTTATTGCAAGGCTTATACACAGAATACAGTACCAGACAGAGACAGACTGCTTAATATTCTACAAGTATTAGTCTGGCAGCTAATTAAATGTATCAGCATTGAATCGGTAATTAAATATATACATTCAAATAGAAATACATAACTCTGAGGATTATTGTGATAGAAATTTCTTTATACTTTATTATTATGTTATTTACGTGTATTTTACAGTGGTAAGGTAACACCATCTAATGTCATGTTTGTTATGATATACAATATATTAGGATTGAGGAAGCAGTTCAGTTTGTTTGGCTAGCAAAATAAAATGTTAAATCTATGTAAATGACAAGCAAGCAAGTGCCAGAAATGTCAAAAAGCATCCAGTGAGGGTTATGTGCAAGCTACTGTGATGCATGGCTCAAAGTGTCGGGATTGCTGTCATCTATTCGCTGAATGAATGCCTCATGTCTGACATGGCCCCAGGGAATAATCTCCATGTTGATTCTTTTTAGAATCTCCTCTCCTTGCAGAGAGATCCTCCCTCCCTCTTTAGGCTCAGTGCTTTTTCACCCAGTTCTTCCTTTTGTTAGGGAGATAATGGAATACAGGTGCCAGAATCCCACAAGGAGATTTAATCAATAACTAAGATCTGTGTGTGTGTGTCTGTGTAGGGGTGTGTGTGTGTGTGTGTGTGTGTGTGTGTGTGTGTGTGTGCGAAGATTTTTTGTATATTTCTAACACAATCTATTCCCAAGCACAGAGACAGAGACACAAACTTTAACAACTGGACACACTCACACACACATACACACACACACACACACACACACACACACACACACACAAAGGAATCTGCATGTGCATGCATATGTAAGAAGAGACGTGTGACAGCAGTGTACTTTTGTCATCACACATGGCTTCCTCTAAACTTCAGGCAGTCGAGGAAAACAGATTTTTGAGGAGATGATGCAACCCTACCTTCGCACGTAGCAACACGACTCAGATGAAAAATATTTTCCCTCATCACATACATTCGGATACAAGCCACATGCGCCACGCTTACAAGCAAGAGCATTCTTGCCCATTACAACCTAGCAAGAAATCAAAGAATGCATCAGATATGTGACATCTTCATAATACATCCAATATTTAGGATCTTTGAAAGCAAGGTCGGGCAGAAAAGTATTTTTAGCATAAATAAAAAATGACCATATCCTTGGAAACATTTATGCTGAGTAAAAGGGCTTCTGCCAATCGTTTCCAAGAGTTTCATTTGTGCTGTGCCTCTTTGAAGAATTGAAGAACATTACAAAAGACGCTGTTTGTATGAATTGTAAATGGATAAATGACAAATCAAAATTGCTTGTGGCATCCCGAGTGGGATGTTTTCAGTCTGGTTTTGAAAAAATATATATATATTATTGTTTCTATCATTGAATGCGATGTGATGACATGATGTGATGAACCAATCATTCCCACGTTCCCAAGTCACATCTGGTAACTGTTGTTCTTGTTGCAGTGGGAAAATGTGATGTGAAGATGTTGTGCAGTGTGCAGTGTGATATTATCTATGATACATTGCATGAAAACTGGGAAATGTGGATAGGTAATATGAAGCTTGTGAATGTACTATGTCTCCTGAGGAGCTCACACATAGAGCTCACACATAGCCTGGGTCAGTCTTAACAGTTATGGTGCATAGTGAGGTGTATGTGTGTGTGTGTGTGTGTATGTGAATGTGTCTGTGTGTGTGTCTACCTGGTCTGGGTGTCTCAGTCTTAATTACGGCAGTCATCAGTAAGAGTAGGGAGAGGGTCAGAGGTCAGCACTGTTCATGGGTGCAGGTGGCCTCCCCCGCATACCAGCTCTGCAGTGCAATTAAACTCTTGCTGGGAGCCATTCAATCGCACACACTCGTAATTGGACTCTTTTCTTCCTCCCTTCACTCCAGCTCAATACCCTTAGCGGGGTAGCATCCCCCCTTCCACAAAAATTGATGAATATCCTTCCTATTGCCAAATATCATTGATCACTGGCTAAGCGATGCACTTTTGTCTGGATAAATCATTATTTGTACAATAGATAGAATAGATAGTGTCAATAGATGTTCAATGAGTTCCCAATCACTTGTTTTATTACAGATCCATCAAACAATGTCAATGTTCATTCTGCAAGGAGACTACAAATTCACTGTTCATTCTGCAAGGAGACTACAAATTCACTGTTCATTCTGCAAGGAGACTAGAAATTCTTATATATTGTTCTTCATTATTCTAATTATTGTCATTATCTATTTTCTGATGTGTACATTCTTTAAAATCCCATATGATACTGTGCAGCACTGAGGCTTGTGAGAGTGTGCCAAAGAAGGGAAACAAAGGGCTGGTAAAAAGCACTTGTGGCAGTGACTCTAATGATGGCTAACTAACTAACAGACTGAAAGAGAACGGGGGACCAGAGGGGGCCCCTTCATCTGCCAAGGAGAGGCACAGCTCCCCCCCCTGCTGAGATATCCGCAGGTGCATTTGCATCTCTCCATTACACTCGTCCCTTTTAAGCTCTCTTTTTCTCTCGTTCACTCCTCACTCTCTCTCTTTCTCTCTCTCTCACTCATTCTCTCTTGGTTTCTCTCTCTCTCTCTTATTTTTTCCCCTTAGCTCACTCAAGTCGTTCTTCAATTTCTTTAATGATTCAGTGTTTGGGTTTGTGTTCCTTTTCATTGTAGTAGAAGCGAGAGAGAGAGAGAGAGAGAATCTATTTAAGGGAGTGAATGTTGTGGGTGGAGGTACAGAAATTACTAATTAAGAATTAAATATATGCTCCAAACAGGGATGGCAAAGGCTGTCGAAAAGTAAGCGCCACAATATTTGGGAGGACTGTTCACTTGTAATACAAAAAATGATAGTGACTCTGACACATGATCATGCAGGTAAGTGCAATCTTGTGGTATTTTTTTCAGTCTATTTATTCATGCTTATTGGGCAAGTGGATTAGGGATTGTGCAGTGATGCACATGTCTGTGTTTATCCATGACAAGTACGCTTACAGTGAACTTTTGCCGAATGTAACGTTTACTAGAGTAAACTTGTGTTTTCAAAAACACATAAGTAGGCCAAAGTCCCCTGACTTTATTGCTAGATAACTCTGCTTTGCAGTCACCACAGCAACCTACAGCTTCTTTGCCTTGCCTCTCTCTCAGGACATCCTCTTATGTAGGTCTCTCTCTCTCTCCCTGTGTGTGTGTGTGTGTGTGTGTATGAGTGTGAATGAGTCCACATGTCTAGAGCACATCCATCCATACAAGAGCGCAGTCCAGTGCAGTCCCTCCACTCATCCACACATAGACTGATCCATTGCTCACAGCCACAGATGGCCCAAGTGCCTCAACTCTTTTATTCATGGAGGACTGTCACATCAAAGCAGCTGCATTCACCAAGATCAAAAGGCTTTCATGTAAATGATTAAAAGTAAAAAAACAAACAAATCAGAAAATAGGGAAAAAATCTGAATGCAGCAGTGAAAATGCATATTCACTGTTCCTTCCTTCTTACTCACTAGTTTGATTACTTTCGGACACCAGCTGTTTACAGGAAGAAAGTGCGAGAAGGAGAGATCTTTATTTTTTTAAGGCCAGGCTGAGTTTAGCTGTGAACTGCTGGTAGCTCTGAGGACCACTGATAAGGAATGGTAGAGGACGGGGGGGGGGGGGTTGCTAAAAGTGGGGAGTTGTTGAACAGTGAAGTGTAGCTAGGGTGAAAGACTCAGCAAAAAAAAAATATCAGCCATCTCCTGCAGCCGTTTCATCCCTCTGGCTATACAACTTGCTGAGAGGAAGAGCCGCTGGCCTCTGCTCAAAGGGAATAAAACAAGAGCACCGCCTAACTCTCCAAGCACCCACTTACTGCTCTTATCATACACAACAGGAAACAGTGCCAGATTCTGTGTGCTGACCAGAAACTCAGCGTCTTGATAACAGACATATACCTGAAAGAAAACGAGAAAGAAAATGGAGGAACAGCTTAACCACATCCTGTTCTTCCTTATCTTGATGGATGCTGCTAGGTTACTGTTCTAAGGGAGTCGCTAGGACTGAATATTGTTTTGGCCATCTCGGCACTTGAAAACATTGACGATGTTCGCCTGTAATCAAGAGCAGTTGCTTTTCTTGTGGAGTAAGAAAGAAGTGGATCAACTAACACATTAATTAATCAGCCTTACTGACCTGGCATGGCTTGAAGTTTAATATTACTCATATTCCTGTGATCAAATCCAGGAAGAAATGCAGAGACAGCAGGAGGGGAAGAAATGGAAGAAATGGGGAAGGTGGAGAGAGGGGAAAATAGCAAAGTAGAAAAAAACTGGCAGATTATCAGACAGGAGCAGATAAGTGAGCACCAGAGGGTAAAAGTGTGTGTGTGTGTGTGTGTGTGTGTGTGTGTGTGTGTGTGTGTGTGTGTGTGTGTGTGTGTGTGTGTGTATGTGTATGTGTATGTGTGTGTGTGTATGTGTGGGTGCGTGTGGGTGTCTGTGTATAGTTGTACGTGCTTGGTGCTTAGGGATCTGGTAAAAAGGTAGGTACTATTAGCTAACTGGCTAGCAGGCACACTGAGGGAGTTAATGTCAGGAGGCAGAAGATGGAGATGCTGAGCTGATAAAAGCCCTTTAAGTAACACTGCCTTTGAAGTCAACCCACCTAATGCACAGAGTCTGCAAAGCCAGGCAGAAAATTCAACACATGCCAGTGCTGGTGGACACATGGGGCACCCAGACCCCATAAGCTAAGAGATCACATGCACACACACTAAACACACACTCTCACAAACATGACTGTAAGCAGACACAGACATATATACACACATATGTGTGTGCCCAACCACAGACACACACACACTTGCACAACATCTTACAAATGCTGTGAAGCAGTGTGTTTTTTGTTTGACAAACAGGATTAGTTATACAATCTGAAGTCACGCTGCCACACTGAAATGGACAGTCCACTTTGACACATCGAAATTGGCAGTCTCACAGTGCAACGTAAGCTTGCCTCCACAAAGATACACATTCACACACACAAACGCACATACACAAAAACACACAGGCACATGTACACCCACACCCAACTCACACACACTTTTAATCACAGCACAGAGTCACAAATTCAATGCATGTCCACCCACACCAACCCACCCACTCCCTCACATGCAGCACACAGAAGCTCTCAGTGAGCTGGCCATGGCAGCCATCTGTCAGCCAGATGGTGTAATCTACAACTTCAACAATCAAAATGCACTTCGCTTTGCTGTTATTCCAATATTGTGTTATTTTCACTCAAACAACAGAAACTACTGTTTTATTCTCAATGGACGACTAGGACATATTAAGGCAGGGATTTCCATCACTTATTTCATTTCACAACTTTATTGTACTGCTAGTATGACCACACATGAATTTGGCCTGGCTTGCAATGCCACATGTCAAATCACATATTGTCACATTTGTGCCATCTTACAGAAGCTTTCACAGGGTACAACTCTGAGGGAGTGTATGGCGTGAGGAGTTCCTCTCTCTCTCTCTCCCTCTCCCTCTCTGCTTTCATATTACCCTGCCTGAAGGCACTGACCTCACATTGCCATATTTGTTGCACATTAGTGTATTCTGACAACGGCGAAAGTTAGAATATTAGACATAGGCTATAAACATGCTCAGTGATAATGGGAATCCCTATGTATGGTAGACAGAATATGCTTTCTGCAGAGCAAAACTAGATTATTCTCATTTCCACAGATGTTTCTGCCCTAAGCACTGACAGCAACATGACACCATCATTAGCATCCTCACTGCCACACCACACACAAACACACACAAACCTCATGTCTAACATCATGTCTAACAAATAGCCAAAGCTGGTGCTATCCCGTTTCACACACCTCCATAATGGCCCAGCTAATCAGATTCAAGGAGGAGAGGTGTGTGTGTGTGTGTGTGTGTGCTTGTGACATGACTGCACGTGGTGAGCATCCAAATGCTCTGCTGTGAGTTCACTGCCTGACTCCACTACCTGATCAGAAGCTGGATGTCACAGTGAGGAACACAGACCCTGAGCAATTAATCCTCACTTCGTAACTGTGATATGTAGTGGGATTCAGTTAGCCACGGTGCACAATCAGATGCACGGCGCGGCAGGGGAGATATTCTTCTTCAGCTGGGGCCGTTCCTCCTGCAGACCCTGTCTCCCATGATACGGGCATCTCACTAGCCGACTGTGACACTGTTTTTGTAGTTCTATCAGCTGTGGCAAGTTGAACTTGAGCTTTTTGGTGACCGTGTCTCTGTAAGCAGGAGCTGATCGATAGGACAAGTCTTCGAGCCTGGCTCGAGTGTGACACAATGGGCCCCATAACTTAAAGAGACTGAGTGCCACTTCACCCGGCTTCCTCTGTCAATAACAGATACAGTGATGGAGAGACACAGAGCAACAGAGAGAGAGAGAGAGTGCGTGGGTGAGAGAGAAAGAAGAGCGCGTGTGGGTTGGAGCTGAGAGAGGGAGGGAAGGAGTGAGAGACAGAGGCAGAGAAAGAGAGAAGCAGGAGGCAGCATAGGGCAGAGATAACACACTGGAATGGGGAAGGAAAAACACCATGCTGTTAAGGCTAATCTTTGGTGCCACTTTGCTGATGGCGGACAGGGGGTCTCTCTGAGGCCTCCAGGGAATGTGTTCAGTCTGGAAGACCCTGGCCTCACAGGCACAGTGGAGCATCACTTTTATAAGGCTGTGGGAATTGTGGGTTTGCCTTGACTTTGGAAATTAAAAAGCAAAGCAAACAGTTGATTCTTTCTAAAAGGACAACACTGAAATGTTTCAGACTAGATGTTGTGGAAGAACATTTTATGTATTTTCATTTGGTACAAAATGAGCAAGCAAGCCTGTTAATATTGTGAGCACTACAAAACATACTGATTCAGGCCTATCCATGTCCTCCAGGTCTACACCGTCAAAATAAAAGCCCAAATAGGCCCGGGTTGCTATGTTTTGTAGTGCTTGTGATATTAGCGGGCTAGCTCGCTCATTTCTGAATGGATTTTTATATTAAAAGTAGACTGAAACATGCATTGGCCACTAATGCTCCAATATGACAGTTAGACTGTGACAGGCACTCTCAGGATCTGTTTAATGTCGGTCAGTGTGATCTACTAGTGTGTATAACTAAAATCTTGTTACTGACCAATGAAAATGATCAGACATCATATGTTTTTCAGTATTGAACATCTACACTGATCTCCATGAGTCACTTCCAAATGCTTTTACATCTTTTTATGTTGGTTTACAGAGGTAATAGAGCAGAGCTATCTTCTACCCCGTCAACAGTCATGACTGTGTGCTTACATTGGTCGGTTGCTAAGGTGGAGGGGATTTTGTCCCATACAAAGCCTTCTCTGCTTCATGTGTCACTCCCCCACACAACCACACAGACCAACATACACACACGTACACACACGTACACACATGCACACACACAAACACATCCACGCTCTCTCTCTCTCTCTCACACACACACACACACACACGCACGCACTCACACACACACACACCGTGGGGATCGAGCTGCGAGTCACTGGTCTGCAACTAATTCCACTGCCTCCATGTGAACAATACAATCTGTCCTTTAGAGAAATCAGAGTAGGTAGAGCAGCAAGGGAAAACAAATGCTCCTGTTAGAACAAATAATAAACAATAAATCCATACAAAGGACTCTTATTCATAACCCCTTGCATCTCTGGATCCTTCTATTGCTCTCAGTGGCATTTGTAACACCACCAATCCCCTGCCATGTAATTTGTTTTAAATGCTATTTGCAGGCTATAGGATTTATATTCATCTGTTTCCTATAAATAAGCATTTCCTCAAGATGCAACATCATATGTTATGGCAGCTAGCTAGACAAACAAATCAAAAAATTTTGCATTTTCAATACTGCACTGTCGCAGAGAAATGTTCTTTCCTCACCATCTGCAAGGCTGAGCTGAGTGCCGTCATCTGGGACGAGGCTCTCAAATCCCTCACCCTCTGAGCATGCATGAATGCTGGAGGACCTTCCAATGAGCTCTTGGTTTAAATTAATAACCTTGATGATTATGATAGTAGTGCTTATGATGATGACAATCTGATGATTATGGGGTAATTACGCTCTGGAAGGTTAGACTGCCAATCCTTATTCACATGGAACTAATGAATTCATGAAAAAAATACATTACTACAAATAGTGGGAAGGCCCACTGGCTCAGAAAAAAAATGTCTCAAGGCCTGTTTAATGTGATTCACTTTGTATATGAAGACTCGCAAATCAATAGAAAACAAACTATATTTTTGTGTGTGTATATTTCATTTCACATGCTTAAAGCTTTTACCCTTTCCTCATTTTAACCTCTTGGTAATAACCAACCACTTCTCATACTGTAAAAAAAATACACTCCCTCAATAAATCTTGTGAGATCCCAAAAGATGCAATCGATGCTGTGGAAACACACTGGAGTGAGATACCCACTATATGTAGGCAATTGCACTGTGGTAATAGGGGGCACTGGACCCATCAGCCAGTGTGGCTCATTAATGAGGCACCAGGGGTTAAGGGATTGACGGGAATGGAAGACAGAGTGTGAGTGCAGTGCACGCCTCCTTGATGTGGAGCATGGCTGTGTGGCAGGTGGCAGGGGGCGAGCTGCCTTGCTGCCTTTAGATTGAGGTTATTTATTAAAGACATCCTTCGTCGGCCAGGTGTTGTGGAGACGGATGATGGAAATATGCTGTAAGCACTGGAGACATGGGCAGCAGGGGAGTGCTTGACTGTAATTGTTGCACATTACACACACACACACACACACACCTCGCCTCTCACCTCCTTCTGCAGTTATGCACCTCTTCATGTGTGCTGCGGGTTGCTCTCCATACACTGTTCATTCACATGTTCATTCATGCACTTGTGCAAGCAGGCTTGTGAATTATAGATCTGCCATCACTTTGCTCTCATTAGGAGGACCACTGAAAAGTTCTTACTGTGATCAAATTGTAGAGCCAGTCTTGAGACATTTAACACATTTAATGCTACACAAATGCATTTCTGACACTCCATTAACCTAATTTTAAGCACAATTTTAGATACCATTTATATACCAATTCATCATGTCTGTGTGAGTCAAGAGACCTAAGATAAGGATAGAACAACAGAACAGAATTGAGGAAAAGCAGAAAAAGGGATATTCAATGACAATTAAAACCTTTAAGTCCTCTAAATCTTTATCCCCCTTCTGACCTTAGCTCCGAGTTGAGTCCTGGCCCCAGGTCTGGTGACTGGTCTAAGGTTGCTTATTGAGCGTGCTGTGTTTCTCATGCAGTCTATTTAAAACAGATCAATTGCACATCCACCCCGTTGCACATGAGCTCTGCCATCCATCAGACTACCCTCCACCCCCACCCCCCCGCATCTCTGTGACGTACAAGTGCCTTCCTCACAGCTTCTCTCCCAATTACAAGCACACACACACAGACACACACACAACCACACACACTCCCAGCCCCGTGCATACAATAATGGTTCTAGCATGAACACTCGCATGAAATCCACTATCAGAGCTCACTGCGCACCCACATATATTCAAAGGATAGATACTGACCTCATTACATTTTCATAACGGCCCTAGAATGAAACCATGCAGGATTGAGAAAATCTGTTTTTCTGCCATTTCAAGTATAAAGCTATAAATACCAATTGGCAGGTCCCACTGACACTGGGCTGGTACGCAGGGGAAGCTGTTGTGTGAGGTGCAGATAAGGCTTAAAGAGGCAAAGCAGCTTTAATGATGATGGCTGTATATGCCTTTTATCAGCTGGTCACCTCCTTCAGATGCCTCCAAGCCTGCAGTGAGGTGGAGGGGTAGGAATTGTGCACAACCTGTTCCGCCCACTGCTGTTCTGCCTATTTATACTCCCTCAAACACACAGCGACTGCAGCAAGGAGCGCGGCAAGAGATGTTTAAGGGCCTCGTCCAAAAATAAATAAATATATATATAAATAAATTTCAGCCGCCGACTGCAAGAGTGAGAGAAAGTAAAGGCAAGGGAATGAGAGGGGGCAGGAGAGCGGGAGAGGGAACAAGGGAGCGAGAAAAGGAGGGAGGGAGGGAGGGAGGGAGAGAATAACAGAGAGATGGTGAGAGTATGAATTATGGCACCACTTCAGATGGTTCGAGCCCCGTTCAGAAAGCTCTGCTCCACTCCCCGTCCTCTGAGCCACTTCAAAGGCTCGTGCCTCTCTGCATGCCCGATCCCCAAAGACACGGCGGGACATAAATCTAAGCCTGCAGGGGATTGTGGGTAGCACTACATCACTAGGTAGGATGTGCAGGCCGTTGTCAGGCAACTCCAAGGAGGGAACCTGCTCCTTCCCACCATACCCCAATGGAATGGGGTTGGGGGGGGCTCAGCAAGCTTTAAACTGGGCTGGCCAGACAAAGAGGCCCTGGGACCTGTCACCCTGGGATTAAAACACATGCCACAGCTCAGATTTGCATGCCCAGAAAAAAAACGTGCTTCAAGCAAGATCAGACATTCATGTAAGGGGTGTGGGGTGGAGGGTGTGTGTCATGTGACTCACCTGAGCACCTTATCACAGGGACTGAGGCCTTGAGGTTAGTGGAGCCGTCGTATGGCATGGGTTTAGTGACTAACTGTAGCTCTTTGAAGAGATAGATTTATGGCTGTTTTAAGATGGAACCGCTCCGCTGCTGTGTTAGAACAGAGGCTGCCTTCTGACTGTTTCTTACCGATCTAAGGCTGTGATCTCTCCAATATAAGATCAATAGTGTGCACAGTTCAAATGTCTGCTGGCTGTGTGTGTGACTATGCACCTTGTGTGTTTATATAGACTATAGATTTCCTCTGTTGACAGTTGTGATCAAAGAGAATATGTAATAGCATGGCAATGTGCTAATGATGTGCATCCCATCTCTTTTAAACTAAAGCCAAAACAAAATGATATGCTCTGAACAAATGTCTTAACATTAACAGTGACTAACCAATGATACTATCGGAAAATGACCTACGTCTGTCATTGAGTGATGTCTGTATACCCCCTCTCTCTCTCTGTCATACTGTATGAATCACTATCCTACCTGAATAGAAACTTATGTCAATAAACCAATGTGAGAAACAGGCAAACTGAGAACACACATGTGAATGCTGTGCCTGCATTCAGAGACAGTAACAGTAGACATATTTGTTCTTTGCAGTCAGATAGCATTTATTCTGGAAGCTAAGGGCACAGCCAATGTCAGTATGTTCTTTACTTGGCACACATGGCTATTTGTCTCACAGTGGTGCTGAAAGCTTCTTCCTCCCACGGCATGGACTCGTACCCAGTGAGGAGCCGTCCTCATCGGGGCTCCAGAGCCAGATGGTCTCTGGAGAGGTGTGGATTGTACTCCACACCTGCGACAGAATGCAGCTCAGTGTGAATATCTCTGTTAGGCCACGTGCATGAAACTCCCTCTGTGTACAAAAGTCCTGTCCTGTGTGTGTTTGGATGAATGAAGTGTGTGCAAATTATATTATACCTGTAAACAGGGCACATAATTATAGCAAATATGTGCTTTACAAACTTAGAAATATGATGATGTCCAAAAATACTAGACTTGTTTACAGTTTATATGACAGACTTGTATGCAACTGATAATTTGTACACAAAGTAGACCTTGCCCATGTAAGATCAGGCCCTTTTTCAGGCAATGAAGTGTCAAATTTGGGCAGTGGTGTGGGTTGGCATATGGCCACACTGGGAACTGAGCAAACTTCCCCACTGATGCCTGGAAGCAGATGAACCCTACCTCTAGTGTAGTCACTGGCACGCACTAGGCAGCCAGGCCATTTCCAACACCTCCCTGCTTTCTCCCAGTGGGTCTTGTGCTCAGGTCCACTGCTCCAAATGTCTTCAGTCCAGTGATCCATGAAAGTGACAAAATATATTTCTCACACAGCATGGGCTTTACCCACACAAAATATCCCTAGTTAACAGTGGCATACACATCTTTTTACTCCGATGTGGAATGATCCAAACCCTTTGTACACAAACTCTGTGGTAATATTTCAGTATTCAAACTGCAGGAATGTCATAGCACTACTATCGTAAAGAGACACTGACCTTTTGTTAAACCATTTATCAAAGCAGAAACTGAGGAAATTGCACCTGACCTTAGCATAAGTTGAACTGGACTCAATGTGTGTGTGTGTGTGTGTGTGTGTGTGTGTGTGTGTGTGTGTGTGTGTGTGTGTGTGTGTGTGTGTGTGTGTGTGCGTGCACGTGTGTCTGTGTGTGTGAATGTGCTCAAGGAATCACAAGCTGGTTAACACTCTCTCTGAAAAGCACAACATTATCACATAGTAGTTTCCAGCATAATCCCTCTTCTGACTTGCAGTGGTAGTAACATATGGAAAGAACAATGTTCTGAATAATTGCTGATATGGATTTTCCAATTAGGCTTGCAGAAGCGGCATGACATACGATTTTGTACAGAATGAGAAATAGTCTGGGGGGCCAAAGCCTTTCAGCACTTGATGTCCATCTTGTTATGACATAGTAAGAGCTTTTGACATCAAATGAGGACACAGGGTCTAAACCCTCTTCCAGTTCCAAGAGAGTCAGAGTAATGAAGCACAGTGCTGCACAGCATTTCATGGTCTATGTGTAGCCTTTTGGAGTGGCAAGAAATGCAAGAACAAAATAAATTTTTAATTCCTCCCGCAAAGAACAGTAATTACATTTTTCAGCACTAGTCTATGATTTGGTGATTGAGGTTGAGGTTGAGGTTGGTTCCTGTTGATTCTGAATGCAATAATGTTAAGTGCCATCAGATTAATGTCTGTTAAAAAAATAAAAATCTAAATTGCAATGTTCTCTGGTTAGACTAGGTATACCGCCTAGCGGTACATAATATGACCACTGCACATTTCTGCATATGCCATCTGAATAAATGTTCGTTCATATAAATCTTTTGAGCCAAAAGTCTTCAAGCTCAAGAATCGCTAATGGAAATTGGCTTACAAGCTATTTTGCCAATTTTGCCCATCAATAGGTGGCGCTACACCTCACATGGGTGTATGAGGACTCCTTGATACCAACATAGTTAATTCTTAGTTGTTTTTTTTTCATAGCAAATGGGGCATTTTCAAGCAAGTACCATTTTCATAGCAAATTTCTATCTTACAGAGGTGAGGACAGTGTCTTGAATGCATTTAAAATGTGTATTCTATTGTCTTCCCCATGTTGAAAAATGACATTAAAAATGACATGGGCATTAGACTTTGCATCATTTCAGTTTTTAAATCTTAGTGAACCACCCAGTCATGGATTACGACTTGAAAGTCCAGAGATACATTGGTTAACTTTAAGAAGTTGAATATGGATTGAAAAATTATTCAGTTACATTATTATTTATCATATTTTCTTGGGGTGCCAATAATTGTGGCACATGTGTTTCTGTTTAAAAATGTTTCTCTTTAAGGAGGGATTGTTTTATTGGGAGACTAACATAAATACCAAAGATTATTTTTTATTCCACTTCATAGTTGTTTTTACCTGGGGTGCCAATACTTATGTGTATATTAAGGTCCGTTCACACCTGTTGATGGCCTGGCAATGATAACTAGTAAGATAACTATATTAAGATAACAATATTTCTGTCCACACTGACCAATGATAATATAAGTCTCATGTAAATGAGCTAATGTCTAAAATTCCATGGTTTCTGATTGGCTTTCAACTTCTTACCACTTTCAATCACTCTGAAAGTGATCCCAATGATATCATTGCACTTGTTGCTATATTGTGGTGTGGATATTGTCATTCATATTAATTAGAGCGATATTTATCTGCAGTCATAGTTATTGCACCTGGTGTGAATGGCCTTTTATTTACATAAAAAAAAACATTTATTTATGTGTGTGATGCTGATGCTAGTGAAAATGACAGAACAGGGAGCTGTTTTTTGGTAGATTCAAAATGTGCATTACGTAGGAGGACAAATTTAGAAAATGGGATACAATTACTGGCACATAAATTATGGACAAATCCACCTCAAAGTAAATCCTGAAGCTGTGATCCTGTATCACGGTGGATATGAAAGTAATATTATTTCCTCTGTGCTGACCTACCTGTGATCAGCAGATTTCAGTCAGATATTGCCCCATGTTGTTGACTTAATCTTGAACAAATTTCAGCCTCATATTTTCATTTAATTTGAATCTAGAGCTTCAAGATCTCCCCCAAAAAAGATGGCTGGCTTTGCTTCTCATCGTAAATATCACATAAATGCTAACCATTCTTTGAACCTAATGCTTTATCAAACATCAGTCAGAGGTTGGGAACCACTTGAAAAAGGGACTGAGAGACCCGAGTCGATTTCTGCAGTTCTTCCATTAACTGTGGTACATACTGTACTGTATCATATCTCAATCCCATTATCACAGGTCACACACACACACACACACACACATTTCAGGTAATCGTGCGTCACAGGCTCAACTCCTCCAGCCCTCACACTCCCATACTCCGACTGACACACACTCCAGCACGGCTGAGATAACTGGTGTTGGCTCTGAATTATTCAAGAGATTGAGAGAAAACACTTTTCATTGTTTGTCTTGCAGTCTCCCTCCCCGAGGCAGAATGGGCGAGGAGTGAGGACCAGGTCTGGGTCGGGGGACGGGAGGGGATTACACATGTCTCTGCTGCGCCTCAGGTTAGGATGGCGCTTCAGATAATGAATGTCACGCCATGACCAACTCCACTGACTCAGTGAGCCTCTTCTCCTCAAGCATCCCATATCTTATGTTCTCCAATGTTGCAAAAATGTCACACAACAGCTATCAATATCTCATAATAATTATTGTCCCTATTTCTGAGGGATTTTTAGTGCAGGAAAAACAGTCTTTCATAACTTCAGAGGAGCAATGATTCAAACAGATTATAACTCAAATCTATCTTGTATATATGCTTGCTGGGGTAAAGACTGTGTGATATATTCACTGGATGCAAAGAAAAGCACTGGGCGACTATTAGCAGCTCCTGTGGCAGTGGGGAAGAACTCCAATTCTGAGTCAACACACCATGACTCATACGCTTGGCTTTTTTGCATCTTGGTTGATGTAAATAAATAGTGAAGATTAGGGCTTTTTCACTCTGAGACATTAATCCAGGATCTAACCATGAAAAGCATGATGCGAAGAAACATTGTCAAAGCCTTTTGTTTATGTTGCCAAGAAGATTCTCAACAAAAAAACATTGCTATGCTTCATTACAGGTGCACTAAGAAAAATCACGTTTCTGATCTCTTCTTTAGTCTCTTATATTTTTCTTCTTAAATATGAAATCTTTCTTAGGCTCCTGCTTCTCTCTCTCACTCTCTCTCTTCCTTCCCTCTGGCAGTGAAGGATCGATAGGTGTGTAATACCTCAGGTGAGATTGCATTCTCCGGGTAATTGGGCTCAGCTGGGACTGCTAGGACTCTTAATTCTCAGTTGCCTTTTGTCTACAGAGACGGCCCATCTGAAATAACCTGCTCCCCATTCCTCTCCCTCCCTGCATCTCTCCGCGCCTTAATAACAAAAACGGTAGCACACAGCAGCAACCCCTCTACCCCATACCCCCTGCCACAAACAAACCACACTGCCCACTGTCAGCTTCCATTTCCACCTGGTATCTCCTCTTTTCACCTGCCAGACCTCTGAGCTCCCTCTCCCACGTGCACATACCCATCCTGGCTGGCTTCTCGGCTCTCTTACCACCCCCACTGCCACTACACACACACACACACACACACTTCCCCTCCCCATACCCCTCTCAATTTATTTCAATGGCAGACCCCGTCGCTTCAACACAAGCCATGAATTGGAAGTATGTGCAAAGTTGACTAATGAACTGTCAGCATTCCCCAGTCTTCAGACAGACCTCATGCTGTTCTAGCTATGTGCCCAGGCGCACAAAAAAAGGCTCACATAAAAAGGCTGCCTTCTAAGTATGCACAAGCACATCACCTGCTAAAAGCTGTTGACCATGACTCAGATGCCTATAACCAGATCACATATATGTGCTTTGAATTATTTAAACACAATTTAAGAAAAATACTGCAAATAAAAATAGCTTTGGGGAATATAACAGTCTTCAGCAAACGCAACAGGAGTCGGAATCATTGTCATCCAGTTCTCTTTCCACCCCTCAACAGAATTAATAATGCATTTGTTATTTGCACATTTATGCATTTCCTTCTCATCCAGAGATAAGCCTGAGAGTTGCCCTGCGTTCCCTCTGCACACTGAGACACAGATAGTAATTGGAAGGAAGAAGCGCAGCCAAGTTCAATTCCAAAACAAGCCTTTTTTTGCCAAATCTGAAACGGTGCAGATGTGACGCATGTGACATTTCTCTTCCCCTCTCTTGCTCGGCTCGGCTCGCCTTGCATCGCCTCCTCTCCACGCTCTCATTATGTTCCCCTCTCAGTCTCTCTCTCTCTCTCTGTTGAGGGACCTTCAGGGGAAGCTGCCTGTCTGTTTTAGATGCATATTTCTCAGGGTGTATTGGTTGCATACATCACGAACGCCATTGCGTCACAGCACAACCTTAGATGACTGCCCTGGAGTGCTGCCTTCAGTGTCCTGCCATGGACACTTGAGCTGGAATGGACAGCAGTAATAACTAAGTTCTGGCATGTAGAACTACATGTAGTGGTACACATGTTTACTCTGGAGGAATAGGAAACACTTCACACATGTTATAAGTGGCGGTCACAATCAATAAAACCACAGTGAACTAGAATTAATTTTTTCAAATAAATCTGTATGTGTGTGTGTGTGCATGCATGCAATCACTTTAGCGCACCCCCCTTGCAAAGCAGCTGGCAAAATGGCCTGCAACTCAGACTGCTTTTCAATTATTAACTAAATTAACATTAAAATTTGCTAAACCTTAAGCCACCTAATCAATATTTCATCCGTTGTTCCTGGAATGTCCTTCATTATGACTTCATGCCCTACAAGGAAGTGAATCCATAATCACATCTACTGACAGAAATAAAAAACAGGCTTGTTTTGATTGCTGAAAACTCCCAACAACTTCTCTCCTTTTCCCTCATAGCTTTCTTTGTGTCTCTCTCGCACACACGGGAATGCAGACATATTGAAAGGAAGATCAATGAGGGTGAGTGATACACAAGCAAGTGTAATTAATGAGGGTGAGTTAATTAGGCACGGTCTTGCCTTTGTGGCAAAACACGGTGAGGTGCATTTTGCGAAGCGGCGTGAAGTGATTAGGGTGATACCATTGCAGTGCTTCTCCACTCAGAGGACAGATGCTCAGCCTTTTGAAAATAGAAGGTGATTAACAAAATCACACCTCTTTAGCACCTCTGTGTCAAGTCTGCAACACCATTGAACTGGGATGTGGAAGAGATGGCTGCAAAAACACATGTTGCCAGATTGTGTCTAATACTGTGCAACTGGTGTTCTAATGGTCACATTCATTTAATGATTCAGTTAGGATTTTTTTTTTAAATAAAAAAGCAGTATAACAGAGTATTTAAAGGATATGGTGATTGCATTGGCCCCTGAATATCCACTGAAGACAGATACTTCCCTACCTGAACCCTTTCGAATTGTGATATGTGGGAGATGAACCAACCAACCTAGTGAATGCATCCCCTGTGTTCCCAGAGCCGAAAGAGAGACTGCTGGAGGTCCTCTGCCATCTCATCTCTCTCTCTTTCTCTCTTTCTATCTCTCTGTCATTCTCTCCCTGTGGAACAGAACAGCGTGATGTGAATCAATGGAGGCAAACAAAAGACAATGAATCTCATACTGAATGGTGAAAGTGGCCTGCAAGCGGTCCTGAAGACTTCCCCAGGAGGGAGGCTGTCTGGACCAGTCTTCTCTTGTCAATCAACTTCCTGCCACCAGTCTCATGGGGGTCCTGTGGCTATAGACTAGTGGGTGAGAGATTGTGTGTGTTTGTGTGTGTGTGTATGTGTGTGTGTGTGTGTGTTTGTGTGTGGGCGGGCATGCTGAGAGCATCACAGGGGATTGATACCTGTCGACGCACATCATAAGCAGATAGCTCACAACGAATCACAGCGAATTGGCGGGCCTGCCTATCTATCAGCACGGCAAAATTTTCAAATGTGCGTTCTCCTGTTCTACCCCGCCTGCCCAACTGCTCGCTCACTTACATGCTCACACTGTGTTTTCCTTCATTTGCCATGCATGTGGCTCAGTGAAAAGAAATAACACTCACAACAAATTAAGTTTTGGGATAATCTACCTGCGGGCATTTGTTGGTGGCTTTCTGTTGTTGTGTTCCTATAACAGAGTGAAAGAGTAAATGAGAGAGGAGGAAGAAAAACTAATTTGGCACTCTGCAAACATGCCAGAACACCAACCGCCACCACCATCACCACCACCACCATCTCCTCCCTGACGCGTTACATGTGGAGGTAATTACGAAAACAAAATGCTCCAGGATCCCAGAGCTACTGGACAAAAAGAGATAAGAGCCAGAGGTCTAGAAGGGATAATGGAGAGGATTAAGTCTCTTAATACCACAGCTCTCCACTAACACAGCCCTGCAACGGCACACACTGACTGGCTGACTGATAGAGAGCTAACTGAGGAGAAACCACAGGGCACAAGGCAGTCTCTCTGTGGCTGTGTCTCTCACTCAAGCATTATCACATACACACACATGCACACACAGTCAGACATACACAGACTAACACACACATACAGTACACACACACATATACACAAACATACACACAGGTAAGGGAATGCAATGCAGGTCTAGGCCAATGTTTCAGTATTGACCTCACATCAGAGTGCATCGAGGGCAAGTTGAGACACTCAAATAAATATGGATATAAACACAACTCGAAGCCTACACATCAGACTAGGGTTAAGCTCCCTGATGGGGGGAGACCTGGTGTTTGGAAAGTGGATTGGGTGGCAAGTGTAAGCAGGGGCAAAACAACAAGACCAAGTCATCCAAGATAGTAGGGTTTGGCTTAAGGTCATCTCCAGCGTTATGGTTTTGACAGAACATGACCAGTCATAGTATCATTTCATCATCTTGTACAAGTTGTTTTGCAACCTCTACAGCTGAATACAGAGAATCCTCATATTTCAATTACACAATCATTTACATCAATTAAAACAGGAAGCATTTTAATAGTATTTCTTCTTGTTGTGGCATTGCCCTGTAGTTAATAAGGAAAGTCTGAAGGCTTCACTCAGGCGTGGGTGGGGGAGACACCAGTAAGTTTTGTGTGTGTGGATGTGGATGTGTGTGAGTGTGAATGTGTCAAAGAACCAGAGGTGTAAACCTTACTCAAGAATACAACATTAATCTAAACCAAATATATTGTCTAATAAAAGACAGTCCATATGGAAACTTCAATTAAATCTGTGATTTCATTTCAACATTACAAAAAGTTGTTATTCATTTTTTGTATTGAACTTACACCTCTCCCATGTTTGGTGCTGAAGCATATTGTTGATTTACTGCCACTGCTCATTGTTTAGAGCTTTGTCAAAGCCACTGTGTTTGTTTTCCACTGAACAGCTAGAATCTGAATTCACTGAATCTGACCATAGATATATCATAGGATAGAAATTGTACTTAAGGCACAAGAAAAGTAGGTTCATTCATTGACTAACATATGATGATTCAATGTTTTCTTTGTCCCACCGATTTTTAAAAATAGATTTTGACAGACACTGACAAATGTCACGCACTGTGTTTGACATTGTTCAGCAAAAACAAACAATAAAGCCAGTCATGAATGATGAACGTGTCAACATTCTGAAGCAATATGAGGTCAACACTAAACTAGTGACCCTGAAGAGTCCAAATCTATTGCTGCATGTGAATTATGAGCAGAGAAACATACAGCTTCCTGGTTAGTGATCAACTTGAGAGTCAGAGGATCATTTTCTGCTATTTCATTAGATGTATGGATTTCTGTGAAGAAAACCCAATTTTCACTGCTGTGTTTATAACCACGGAGTTGTGCTTTAGACCTCATAAATAATCTATCTCTTCTTTATATCTCAGATGAGGTTTGTTATTGCAGTGCTGTTTGTCATTTTGTCTCATGCTACACTCCGGATATGAACAACAGCGAGATTGAAAGATCTGATCACTATGGCTTCCACTGCCAAACAAGAATTTTCAGAAGAAATACTGAAAATAGATATATTTCACAGAAAATAATAATGTCATATTCATCTCGTAAAAAGAATCTGACATCAGTGCTGCCCTCCAATTTTATTAGAAGTTAAAAACAGACTCGCTCAAGCTGTATTAAAATTCTTTGTCTTTTTCATTTTTTTATTTCCTTTTATATGGAACAAGTCATTCATGCATTGAAGCATCTTGTGAAGTCAGTTTGGGAGACTAAGAAAGGGAATATCTTGAGGGGATGACAAAGGGAATCTGACCTTGAGAATTGAAAGCATAACCTCTATGCATGTATGGCCTGCAGCCAAAAAAAAATCCCTCTGGGAAATATGTTATTACATAAAATCGCTCAGGGGAGCTGACAGAAATGAAATGATGTGCTTCAAAAAGAGTGGTATTTCAACGATGCATTATCAACTGGTTTACCCAATCAGTAATTCACTGCAAATCAGCATACACTAACTAAAACATTCTAGAAAATTCAGAGTTGATTTGTCTTTTTAAAAGACATTTCTGTCTTCCACAATGATCACAATCACAATAATCATAATGATAATGATAGTGTACAGATCTACATAATTTGCAACAGAGACTGTCACGCAACACAAGTGATAACATGCACTCTTGGAAGGTCACATGACTAAATTCAGGAAGTGACAAAAAAAATGGTGGCTTTGATGCTGTCACTTGATACTACTAGTATGGGTGACTTGGGCTCCCCTTTCATGCAGAAATGAAAATAATGGTACAGCATGTTTACTGACCACAACTTGAGTTGTATAATTCACTTAATATATGGTGCTCTGCTTATCACCTTGCGTTTCACTCTTCTTGGTCATGGACACAGGTTACTGTAAGGTCTTGTAAGATTACAATACAGTTCTGTTGAATACCTTTGCCAAATGATCATTCACTTTAAAGATGTATTAATTATCATCTGTAGCACTGAGGTAAACATTGTTTGATGTGATCGCCTATGAGCTACTACAGATGAGGATCTACTGTTAATTATCAGAAATGTTTTCTGATTGGCTATCAGGGTGTGTGTTAATTCCTTATTATTGGACTCCTATGAAGTAGATCGAGTAAGTTGACTTCGGTGGTGGCTGCTTTGTGTCATGAAGTTCTCATACATTAGGTAAGAGATAATGGCTGACGAGGTGACCAGTTCAATGGAAATAATAGTGAGGTAGGCTGGCTCTGGCAATTATGTCCGTCGAACTGGTCACCTTGAGGCTGTAATCCCGCTTATCTCCTGTTTGTATTTAGGATATAATTTTATCTATAACTTTCTTTATATGTAGAAATCATGTGCATGAACTACATAAAATAACCTATTATAGCTACGGTTAAGGAAGGAAAGTACAGCCTGAAATACACTGTTATACAGTAGTTTCCATAATATGAAACAGTGATTCAAATTTTTCGGATCTACTTCAAAGGTAGCCAGTTATACAAAGTTAATTCCCACCTCATTAGCCAATCAGAAAAAATAATTCCTTTGTGGCCATTATCCCTATGACACTCTTAAATGGGTTTTACTCTTAAATGGGTGTTACTTTATATTTCCTTTGGATTCTAGTTTTGTTTGACCATCTTCCTTGACTACCTAACTACCAGTGTAGTACTCGAGTCCGGTCTTGGACTCAAAAGCAGTCTCATGACCATTTTCTGCTTTCTCTGTCTCATCTCAGAATTGAAAGTCAAAATACTTGGTCTTGACTCGCTCTCAGCTAACAGTGGAAGGAGAAGGACATTTTTATAATATAGAGATATAATATAAGAATATAGAGATATAATTATAAAATTAATAATATAGTTTAACCTTTGTTTTTCAACAGATTATCTGTTTGTCAATATCACTTTACACATTGATCATAGAGTGAAAACAAGATAAGCGAGCAGTCTGTAATTATGATTACATCCAATTGAGTGCACAGGCATTTTGATAAGCATCCATTGGTGCCAACCCACTGGGGAGGTCTATCAGTTGTGGCCAGACCTACATCTTGAGATCAGTAACAAGTCCATATGAAAAGGTAACTGAAACATGTCGTAGACTGCTCCTCTAAACATTCCCCAGTCAAGCTTAGAGAAGCATGCATCTATTGTATATTAACTGGGGTCGTACAAAATCATGGGTATGAAAGCTGACTTTTATGTTTTTGAGACTCAGTCTTGACTCGGTCTTGCTTCCTCAAAGGCTCAGTCTTGACTACATTTAAAAACCAACAATCTCGATCTCGACTTGGTCTTGACCTCTCAAAGACTGTCTTGACTTGGTCTCGACATAAGCAGTCTCGCCCCCTACAGCTACAACCTTTCCTCCTCACTGGATTGTTTATGTAATATATCTTACACAGTTGATGGATATGGATGCTAGTCATCCACACTCTTATCCCTTGCTTCAGCTATCCCTGTAGAAGGCTGAATTAGCACTGATACACTGCTCATTCTTTTAATGTGGCCAGGGACACTGTATCAGGGTGTATCTGTAATGGCAGCATGGTGTGGTATTCTATAGTGATGTGTGTAGTGGTGTGTGTAGTGCTTGTTGTTTTGAATTTTTTTCAGGGTTTGCTTTGGATCTTGGATCTCCTTTCGTGCTTCTCCCCAGGGGCTTCCTGAGAATCGTTCAGTTGTTTTTCTGCAGTACTCCCCATTTTTATACATAAGCCATTGTGCATTTATATAAATTTGTAATAAATTTGATGTGTTTATTTACATACAAGCATCTTTGTCAACTGTCCTTTTGTGGGGAAGGCATTGGACCAGCCACACTGCACAATTATTATTAGGGATTTCTCCTGTCCTTTTATAAGGGATGGAATAGTCAGACAGTAAAGCTGGTATTTACTGACTAATTAAATAACTTACCCCACTACACAATCTGTATTGTATTTCATTTTGAAATAAATAATGCTTCTTTGTATTTTTTCTTATGCAATAGAATGATCAAGACTTACAAAAGGGTGTTGGTGCAAGTTATTCCCAAGATATCATGAATACAATTTCACGCATACTTTATTCTCTTACTGAGTTATTCCTCATGCCATATATTGAGCGTTTCTTTCCCTCTCTCTCTCTCTCTTCTCACACACACATACACACACACACATACACATGCACATGCACATTCACACAGACCTCAAGGTTTCTACGATCACTGGGCTGGAGCACTAGAATCAATCCTAATAAATGATTCAGGATTTCCACCCCCCACTCCTACCACACCCACCCCCACTCCCACCACACCCACACCCACTCTCACTCCCCACCCTTCACACATTTTTCTTCAGCCCTCCTCGGTCTTACAGTCCTCTGCCTGTCTGTCCAACTGTAGAACACAAACCACCGTGTCTTTTTCCTCTACATGAACTATTCAACAGCACAGTGAGGCTCAGTGAAATCTTTGTGAAGAGGAAGGATAGGCCCACATGCTACAGAATTAGAGTAAAAAAACCCTGCTTTAACACCAACTTTTTCTCTAATGCTCCATGCCAATTTATTACTTAACTTGTTTGAATCCACACTTGGCCTCCTTTGATGGTGGGCTGCAGTAGCATGTCTCTCAATCCACCTGCCCAACATCAGATATTCTTCACAAATAAAGTAACACATTAAAGTTAACCTAACCATTCAGCTCTAAGTGCCAGATGCAATATTAGACATTCTGGGCATGTGTGGCCCATTTCAAAGACACCATTCTCCATACAGTAAGTCAGTGTGGCAAAATTATTTTGAAGCTGAACCTACAGTCTGTTGCTTACAGAGAGAGTAAGGATCTTTCTAGCTAATCTTTCATTTTCTCCCATGACCAACACAGCCTTTAAGGTTTTACAGTTTCCTCAATAAAGCCCTGGCCTTCTCACCACAGCACTGGCTGCAAGCCACATAATGCCCAGAGGACATTGTGCCACACCTCTGGCAAAACATATGGAGAGTCTCAGAAGTATTGGTAAAGTTATTGCAGTGGGCCATCAAACCAAACAAACCCCCAGATGAGAGATGATTCAGGTTATTGCTGTTATTCATGGCAATGGAAGGCAAGGAAGCCAACAAGGAGCTAAAATGTCATACACTTCAAATGTACACAGATGCACAAATACATAAATACGCTTTAAGACACACTAACAAAACCATCACTACCATCTGGTCAGCAAATGGTGTGGACCTAATGCTAACATAAGACAGGAAATTATACACAAATACACAAACACAAACAATGATAATAATGAAAGAATAAAAAACAAGGATTTCAGGGGACCCACTGATAAAACAAGCAACATTTTATGTAATGATAGCTATCATTATACATATGTCTTACTATGCTTTGAAAAAATCTTCTCATCTCGTCTTCATCTTTTCATACAATTGGAATAGCATGGGAATAAATCTGACCTGGATGAAGCTGCATCAGACAACATGCTCAGAAAACAATAATTGCCTATAGTGTGTTTAAGTCTAAATAAATAAATAAATACAATGGAGTATAAATCAAAATGTTTGCTGATCCAGGACATGTAAAGCTGCATTGTAATGAGAAATGTGTTATATCTACAGGAGCAACTTCCTTGAACTGCAATTTGATCAATATCTATTTATTTTTATGCATTTAGTAATTGTGTGAGGCACCCAATGAGTGGTTGCACATGCGGCTAAGAGAACAAGTGGTTCTATGAATATAAAACCACGCTGAAGAAATGCTGTAGGACTCTTAACATCTATTACAGCTAAGTGCACCATAGTTTCCTCTCTTGCCCAGATACATTAAGGTATAAGCAGATATTAAGCAGACAGGTACAAGTGTAACTGAGGAGTCTATCACACAACACTAGCACACAACCCTCTTGTACACAGTCTCTAATCTTTTTTAAACAAACAATACCAGTTAAGAGGGTCACACCACTACCAAACAGCTTTGTACTGTGCTGTGTGTGTGTGTGCATGTGTGTGTGTACGCTGTATCTGTGTATTGGTACTGTATGTGTGATATTAATTGCACAAAAACAGCTGGTTGCAGTAGTGGGGTTGTTTAAGCTCTGTCTGATTAGAATTCCAGCAATTTCAAGATTAATATTCATGTGGAATTTACATTCAAGACCAAGACCAAGACCAAATGCTGCACACTTCGTATTTGTTTTTCCCATGTGAATGAATGACTGATGCTGAATAACATAGTTGCTTTTAAAGAGCTATCTTGTCAAAAGTGGATCACCAGTCTATCATTCAGTTGCCTACCTATGTGTCTAGGTATCTATCAATCTGTGCCGTATGATTTATTTTCCTCGTTTTTTTCTGTATTTTCATTGGTTATTCAGTTTGTGTAAATAAACTGGTGCATTTTCAATACTCTACTCAAGAGCTGTACTGCACCCTTCTGGTAGAGAATGGAAATGCAATTATGAGCAGTTACACATACAGCACTTCAACCCTAACACACTTGTTCACACACTTGTTTACATATATACCCCTAGCTGTGCTTTTAAATATTACAAATATTCTATATTTTTTTCCTAAAAACAGTTAAACGAATAAAGCCATTTTTAAAACGTGTTTTTGTTATTTTCTCTACTCAATAATACATCTACTTTTTTATATTATCTGTCTCTGTATTCTATTTGTTTACTATTTATATATTTAAGCAATTATACCATGCACTTATTTCAAGCCGCATTCATACCAATCAACATGTGACGAGATCAGTAATCAAGGAACTTTGTGTGACCTGCAGCTCTCCTCCACGAATCCTCTTAGCATCCCTAAAGTGAAATGGTGACCCAGAGGCCTCAGTAAACAAAAAACAGAGTGATTGCCAATCTGTGCTTGACTCTCGCTGTTACGCTGGCAAGTTTGGCCTAAGAGGCTATCATTGTGTTGACTTCTACACAGGCAGTCTCATATTAACATCGAGATTTTTGACATGTGTGTTTGCACACCTAAAATGTATCCAGTATGAATCCGTTACTACACAATTCTCTGCACAACAGAGAATAATATTCCACTGTGTACTGATGTCAACTGTTTTCACTGTTTAAGGTCTGTCTGAAGGAAAAAGAAACGAGAAAATCTGATACAACATAGACCAAACAGCAAACCGGCAGCTAACATTAACTGAATAAGGTAGAGGAAAATAAAACTGAAAGTGAGTTTTCGTCCCCCATTCAGTTAGTGTTCACTGCCAGTTTACTATCCGATCTATGTTGTATCCAGTTTTCCTATTCTTTTTCGTACCAACAGTACTCAGTGACCTTGAACAACAGGGCTATGGATTGATTCACACTGGATTTCTCCTTTAAGTTCCTTTGAAATTCTGACAAAACTGAGAAATAACAGGTTTTTTTTTTAATTAAAGAAACTATGGTTTTAGCGCAGCAAATCACAAGTGGTTCATGTACTAAATACAGTGGAAATCGATGCAATTTTGAGCTGAGGGTGAAAGTCTTGCAAGGACAAACCATAGACATTACATGCAATTCCTATTAAGACAAGAGTGATTGTGCCAGTGCTAGCGGTCAAGGGTCAATCCAGATGAATCTTGGTCTGGGCTCTAGGCCCATATGGCTGGTAGAAAATAAATCCCTAGGTCTAGGTGTGTATTTCCCTTGCACTAGCTTCCCCTGCAGTGGACTGGGTCTAAACGATTTCAACTTGAAAACCATTTTGCCTGAAAAAGATAACATTTTTATGGCAAGCTGAATGCTACTCGCTTTGTAGAGTAACACCACAAAATCTAATTCTTCAGCCAACGTCTAGTGATTTAAAGCATCAAGCTTTGACATCCTGACATCCCTAAGTTTCAACTGCATGACAGAGTTTGACAGGTTTGTTCCTAGAGTCAGACAAATTTGTCCCATTTGCTCTGCAACTGAGCCTCTGGATCTATACAGTAACATTCGTTTTGTTTTTAGTATTTCCAGATTATATTTTTTATCTCTATACTACATTGTTGCATTTCTACAGACAATCAAAACCATTTAATTCCTACACTCAATAGACAGACATGTTGCTCTTTTCTCTCATAATATCCTGCACAAGTCGCTGTTTAATAGACTTAGTTATTGTCTGTGGCTTCTGTTAAGAAGATTTGTAGACACAAAGCTGAAAGCAATCCCCACTAGACAGAATTAAGCATGAGTTCTCTGACTCTGTGAGCCATGATCATCATGCACAACATAAAGTCTGTAAAGTCATTTTGATCTATTCATAATAATTCTGAAAACTCTGCTGTGCAATCCTGAGTTTATTTCACTGTCAGGGAGGAATTAGAGACAGAAAGAGGCAAAGGCAGAGTGTCCTAAGATTTCGCTCCATACTGAGATTATCTGGTATGTGCCAAGGGTTCCCCCATTACATTAAGGCTATTTTTAGGCCCTGGGATTCTAATCTAATAGCATGTGCTGAGTAGACAAGCGGAAGTGTTGGATTTTGGTTTGTTGTTATTCTAACCCTTAAAGTAGCAACCAATGTCACTGATGAATCTTGCCAGACAGAATGGACCAGCAGGGCAAGGGTCTACTCAAGGTGTAGTAGCCAGTGGGGCAACTAATATTGCAAGCAGTGATACCAATATTTCAGCACCTTGGACAGCTCCAAGCATGGGTCAAACCCAGCCCACAGAGCAAAATGAAGAGTTAGACGTTGCAGCTCTGCAGGACATGTACAAGAAGTTTGTGACGGAATGCCCAAGTGGGGTTTTGTTTCTTCATGAATTCAAACGCTTTTTCGGGGTAGATGCAACAGGAGAGGCATCAGAGTATGCTGAAAATATGTTTCGAGCTTTTGACAAGAATGGGGTGAGAATTATTCAGCTTTCACATTCTTGTTGTATCCAGTTGTTCCACTTTAACAAGCTGCTGTATTTTTTTCCAAATAGGATAACACTATAGACTTCCTTGAGTTTGTAGCTGCACTGAATCTAGTTTTCAGAGGAGATCTGGAGCATAAATTGAGATGGTCCTTTAAGGTATATGATAAAGATAGTAATGGGTTTATCGACAAGGTGGAACTTCGGGCTATAATTGAAGTAAGACTTGCTGTTCATGCTGTCTTCTCTATGCCTTGGATATATATAATGACAATAAACATCTACACACAAATATGTCAGTATTCTCCATTCCATTTCAGAGTATATATCGGATAAAGAAGGTATCAAAAAAAGATCCTGAAACTCCCCAACTGTCTGTTGATGAAGTATGTGAGAGAATATTCAAAGTGATAGATGTTGATGGAGATGGTAAGCATGCTTAAAGATATCTTGAAATATTTTCCCTGCACAAAATGATGTAGTATGCAACATACAGTAGTAGTACTTTATTTAATTATTTATTTTTATTTTATTAACATAACAGTGTTTGATTTCACAGATTCATGACTAAAAAAGACACCTATTTAAAAAGACACCTTTTGTTTCTCCAGGTCAGATAACTCTAGAAGAGTTTTTAGAAGGGGCAAAAAGGGACCCCTGGATCCTCAACATGTTGCGCTTGGACATGAACCCTTCAGGCTGGGTGTTGGAGCAAAGAAGAAAGAGTGCTTTTTTTTGAGAGCTGCGGTAAGCTGCGCCACAGGCGTTGGCAGACTTGCTGGAAAGACTCTCATGACAGATTGCTTTGTGATAAGTACGACAATTGGCTTCTTTATTACTCCTCTGCCTGGATCACATGAAGCTTTTTGTACCACTACTTGGCTGCTCTGGCCTTGATCTCTTTGGTGCCTTGCGTGCAGACTGACTTAAACAGTGAGCTATACATTGAAGTGCACAGCTGCAAAGGCTGAAACAAAAGTTCATGAAGGATTCTTAATTTATGAATTGACACTTGTTGCTATTCCAGTGGCATTTAAAACAATTACAGTAAATTGTTTTTTCTAATGTTGTTTGAATCTGTTAATAACCTTAAGCACACAACCATGACCATAATTTCTTAATTATATTGCATATTTGTGATGTATAAAACTCTGTGCTATTTCTGTGTTAATAACAAATGATAATGAATTTTATTTTATTTTATATTTTCCTTTGCCAGGTTGAGTTTTTTAATTATAATATAATATAATTATAATTAATTATATTGCATATTTGTGATGTATAACACCCTGTGCTATTTGCCTTTCATTGATACCTTTTTTCTTATTTGTTGTGCTTCCACATAAAGTGGAAAATATTTTCACTATGCTTGAGAGTAAATCTGGATATCTCCCTTGCCTTTGCTGTGAATCTGTTATTTAATCATGTTCTTTAAATAGCACATTTGTTTTCAGTTTTCAATTAATAAAGAGATGGAGCAAGATAATCAGGCAGAGAGTGATTGAGAGAGAGTGTTATGGGGTTAGGCTAGGATAGGCTAAGTTAGGTGAAGCCAAGAGGGCTTAATCATGCAGGCTCAGCGGCCTGATCTGACCCAGAGCATGGCACTCAAGTATAATTTAATCTTAAAAGGAGGGTTAGCCTTACCTGAGGAATGCTCAGGAATGCTCAGGTTATGTGAGGACAGAGTGATTCAGGGCAACTACCTCAAAACTTAATAAGCCTACATAATTACTTTAAATTCTCACCACTTCACAACGAAAGTTTGAATGTTTTGCTTTGAACTACAAAAACCGTTCCCAAGTGTTGTGACTGGCATTTTTTTAGCAATTCTATAGACTACTTTCACTTTGGTAGGCCATACAGGCCTCCGAGCAAAGAATGAAATTTTATTTACTTACACATCAGCTGAACTCAATATGCACTCAAGATCAACCAGGTTTAAAGTCAAGAGTCTATAGAATCTACAGTAAAATGACGTACATAAAGACGCTTGGTCAGTCGCGATGAGCCCACTGGCCCTAATCGCAAAGTTTTCTCCCTTTTAGGCTACTTTCAAATGTTGACGGAAGTGGGAAGATGAGACTTGCACATTAGCAAAATTAAGGAGGCTCTTCTTTTAGACTCCATATATAACTAAATCGATACATAAACTCACCTCATTATGCAAGAAATGTCAGTTTTAACAGTACTGTGTGCTGTAAACATAATTTCAGCAACCATACTGTATGTCTAACTTTAAAAAAGGTCTTCATAAGGTCCAAATAAAAGCATGGACGATTGAGTCATGCCTACAGTGGATTACGCCTGACAAGCCTAAGGGCTGCAGACATGCCAGAAATAATACTGACGCCTCCTTCCAATACGCCCATCTCTGATCCGTGGCGGGGAAAGGAAGTGTGGTAAACTGTAGTTCACATTCTGATATTGACGATGGGTTGTTTAATCGACTAAATGATGAATAGGTTTGCCTTTCACGTTCACGTTATGTGAAGATTTTTCTTTTTAGTATGGGCCAGACGGAATCCCAAGAAGAGGACGAGGAGGTGGATGTTTCAGCAATTCAAACTCTCTACAAAAGCTTTATTATGGAATGTCCTAGTGGCTCTTTGTATTTGCACGAATTCAAGAAAATATTTGGAATAAAAAACGACGACGCTCCAGAGTCTCTATATATGAATAATTTATTTCGCTCGTTCGACATGAACGGTGTAAGTGTTACCATTGCAGAAATTATTTTAGCTGATTTAACTAAATTATCTAGGCCTACTTTATTTAGCGGTACATGTTTGGTGTAGGCATGGGCTTATGCCTAACCGCAGTTGTCTTGATGTTTCAGGACGATACTTTGGACTTCATTGAATATGTGGCTGCCCTACATCTTGTTCTGCGAGGAAAACTGGAGGATAAACTTCGATGGTCATTTAAAGTGTTTGACCACGACAATAACGGACGTTTAGACAGAAACGAATTAAAACGAATAATAAAGGTAAGTGATTAACCCCTTCTATTTAACGTCAGCTTTACCCTACGCACTTTAAATGGCAGCAACATAATAGGCTGTATTTTTTCGTGAAATAGATTATTTATAGGATGAAGGAGGGGAAAATGGTTGATGAATCCGGAAATCCTTTAACTGTCGATGAAATATGTGACCGGCTGTTTAAGGCCATAGACAAAGATGGTGACGGTGAGTGGGCCCACAGATGTTTAGTTAAGAGTTAATTGCTCTACACCCTATTACACCCTACCTAGTATGAATTTAGGTTTTTGTTGTTTTCAGAATATATTTCACTGGAAGAATTTCTGGAAGGAGCTCAAAATGATCCATGGGTGCGTAACTGCCTGAAACTGGACGTGAACCCCTGCGCCTGGGTGAACAAACATCAGGAGCAGATCACTGGATACAAAAAGCCCTCACTATCATCTAAAGGCACAAAATAAAGATGACTTATGGATGTGCCATGCCTTCCAAGATAAAGGAAATGTGACATTGTAAACAGACAATATTCTTTTTTCCTTAAGGGATCAATTACGTTCACATCTATAGGCCACAAGCATGCCTTATGGACCAACTTCACTGCATTTCAAACTGATAGGATATTTGGGCACATGCCCCAATGACATTCTCAGTCAAGAAAAAAAAAACTATTCACAAGATTAGTACCTGTATGTCTCCTTTGAGAGAATGTCTTTCATGGATATCAGTGCCATTAGACCATCTCATTGGTGGTTGTGATGTATTGGTTTAACATGTATGTGTACAATAATTTTCATACCAATAAAGTGAAAACGAAAACCTTACTCCTCCACTGACCCAAACAAACAGTATTGTTAGGGTTTCCATTGAGCAAACACTTGACATCCATAACACTTGACAATCATTGACAGGGTGAGATTTTGATCTCTACCTGTAAGCTCTTTAGAGGATCTGACATAACCTAAAATGTATGGAAGCCAAGGTAATGAGTGCAAGCCAAGTACTTGTCACAGTAGGGGTTGGCTCTAATAACACAAGGTTAGTTTCAGGTGAAGAACAGCAGCATATCAACTGATCATCTCATTAACACACAAAATAAAACTTTAAATCTTATTTTGATGCTTATAAACTACAGCATTTCATAGTGTGCACATTATGTACCTGTACATTAGGTATTAAAATCTATTTGAGTAAAGTATTTTCTGAGAATGGATTTGTACATGCATAAAATTATACCACTGCTTGAACTTCTCAAGAGTAAGAGTTTACAGCAGAGTAAGTATGCGCACACACACACACACAGACACAACTATGAACATTTTAGAAACACTTTCGATGAACCTAGTGTTCATAAATCATAAACACATTCATAAAGGGTTATAATGCATTAATAAAGTCTTATAACAAATGTACTTAATGTTTAACAGTTTATACATTCTAATGACTGTACCCATAAAGTATTATTATGTTATCTTATAAGCCTTTACAACTTGAAGTGTCACAAAGCATTGCAAAGCTTCAGTTTGTTCATTGCCATTTTAAACATCAAATGTTCAGTGTGACTGTAAGTAAGGTGAAAAGAACATATAATTCATTAGTCAATAAGATACCAATACAGACAATAAGTAAAGTGGTATGTTTCTCTAGTAACAAAAGGTCAAAGAAGCTTTATAATGCTTTTTGTGATACTTCAAGTTGTAAATGCTTATACATCATTTTTTATTACACAGCTCTTTATAATGCTGTAGAAGGCTCCATTCACTTATCAACATTCTGCGAGGCGGTCATTATCGTGGAATAATTCCCAACAGAGTGATGCAGGAGCCCAATGTGTAGCAGACATCAGCTGACTGGTTACGACAACGTTCTGTTTCACTTTCCTTGTCAGTGGTCTGTTATACTTAGCAACAGTCTGTTATCAAGAAATATCACTGAAGAATGCATACACACACACACATTCCATGCAAACTGTCATGTCCATAATAGCAGCAACAAAATCAAGCTGTGAACTGTTAATATTTGCAGCTTGCTAGCTGGATAATCAACTTAGGCTAGAACTAACTAATGGTAATGAATTCGAGCATTGATTTATTAAGGCTGCAGTGAATAATATGTACAGTGGAAATTGGCTATATTGCCATACCTTGAGGTTTCAGAAAGCAGCCGTAGGGGATCAAAAAGAAGAGAAAGAATGCCCTGGTTAGCGTTGGTTTTTAAAGTCAAAATAAAGAGAAGACATGAGCAACTTAGCAGAAAAAAGGAACTTAAGTCATTCTTTTCAAAGAAGGAAGTATTTGCTGTTATGCCGACGTTGCTCTAACTGGTCGTATTGCTATACAGTTTAAAAGACAATCGCTGATTCCGTCCCTAGGATTGAGCCCAGTCTGTTGTACATTTTGATGTTACAGTCTGACTTGTAAGGCTAAAAAGCAACTGCAGTTCATTTCAGTTACTGGCTATTTCAGTTTCTGCTGGAAATGCAGAATTCTTGACCCGGAAATATCAGTGCAGAGTTTGGCCCAAGTAAAGCAGATTGTGCAAATATGTTAATTGACTTATTCCAGTTGATTCATAAGAAAAACAGGAATATATAAATTATGGTTGCCTTTAACAATGTACTTTAGTTTTGATTTACGTGATTAGTGACACACACATACTGAGTGCTTGGGCTTGCTAAACTGTCAAATGATGCTCAAAATCTGTGGACAGAGTGCAGAAGAGCACAATAAGAGTATGTGTTAATATATTCATAAAGCAAAACCAGACAGACATTAATGTGAGCTATGGCCACTGCCTTCTCTGTCCACAAGCCTACCAGCTGCCAGAATTAGCCCAGGATGCTATCTTTAGAAACTGACAGCGTTTCTTAAGGCTCTTGGAGGGTGTACGATCTATGATCTGCAGATTAGCAGAGCCCTGTGTAATTACCTTCAGACTGAAGGCCAGACTAGGCGAATGGCGAGAATGGATTATGAGCAAGAAATTTATCTCTGGCAACTAAGTATAGTCTCATGAGAGACACATAACAACTTGTGTATAATCTTTGCTTTCTTGCAGATATGAACGCAGGCGCATCAACGCAGGGAGGAAACAAAACTGCTCCCCCCAAATACAAACAGAAGGAGGGGAGGCAGTTCAAGAGTAAGGCCCACAAGGCTGGCCAGAAGGGGTGAGATATGAGGCATCTTCTGACACATATGTTAGAACCAAATTTACTTACCTAAACTGCCATACTTATGCAGCAGTGCAATATGTTAGTCTTTTTTGTCCACAGTTTTTCAGGATTAAATTAGGAAGATTATGAACAGCTGTTGTGACCTTCTTGATTTTGAATCTGTCTCTTAATCTTTTCTTCTCTTTGTTATTCTGTCATCCTTGTTCCTCTAGACTCAGCCATTATCTGCCAATGGGAGGCGTTTGGAGACATGGAGCAGAGTGATCTTGCCCAGTTTGGGATTGTGTAACTGGGATCCACAAGCCAATGTTTTTGTGGGCTGCTCTTCAGTGGCTTTTTTCCTGCTCTTGAGTTTTGCCATTCTTCGGATGCAAACCTGGGCTTGAGATGGGTCTATTCCAGAGCATCTTGTTGGGAATCAGACCATGTCTGAGAGCTTGCATATCCTATTGGACAGCAGCCCCCAAGCTATTGACTTGGGCAGCTGTTCTCCCCTGCAATTTTCTGTCATTTAGCTCTGCCAAGACTACCTCTGCCATATTACATTGTAATGCCATGCAATCATAGTTTTGATATGAACCAGGCATTGTATGTGCACAGTATTGTATGTGAAACTCTCATTGTACAAGATAAGGGAAAGTAATTCAAAACACAATTTCTACTGGTTAACTGTGCCATGTATAAAACCGCCAATAAAGACCACTGTTATGGTGAATAGTGTTTTTGCTCAAAAGTAGATTTATTTTACTCCAAGCTTCACAATGCACCAACATCTGAAATCACTATTATTAAATGAGTGACAGAAATCTTGAACTGCAGAAATCCTGTCATAACTGTATTTGAGACAGGACTCAAATGAGAATTTGAATGTAGATTAAATTCAGTTTTACCATTAAATAAAATTTTTGCTGCACAATTCAGTTCAGTTTTACCATTAAATTCAGTTTTGTCTGCGCAATCAGCAAACAGAGGGCTCTGGCATGCCCAAAAAGTTCACAGAAAGTAACTGTCCATGAGGAAGGAAACGTACTCCTTTCAAGGCATTTCAGACGCTTTGCACAAAGTGAAATTATGTGATGGTGATTGGTGCACCAGGCTAGCTAAACATCTTGTTTAGTTAGCAAACCGTAGCAAACCACAGCAAAGCGATGCACCGTTGAACTCACCCCAGGAAATACACAGGAACTGAGTAGTGACCCAACAAGGTTACAAATTTGAACAAAAACCATGATGGGTTTCACATTCTGCCATGTGTCTTTATGCCAGTCAGCGAAAGGTTATGTCACTAGAGTGAGCGCGGTGTTTCAATCTGTAAGAGTAGCAGCTTGGTAAGAGTTGCACTGAGATAAGCAGCCTATTTAGAATTGTGGTGTATGCTTGAGAAGTGTAAAAATAAATGTAATGAACACAACTGAACCTTTGTGACATCTTAGAGACTTATGACATAAACTGACATTTCATTTTCAACTTTTACATGTAAAAGTTAAGCTTTTCTCACTCAGTATCACTCGACATGTCATAATGGTCAATTTGTTGTAAATGTAATTAGAAGAAACAGTAAGTAGCTATATTAAATCTACAGTATTCAAGAATTTTAATTTACTAGACAGGTAGTGGTTTTACAGAGAGAGAGAGAGAGAGAGAGTGTGAGAGAATCCTATTATGATATTCTCCACCCACTAGTGATGGTAATAGTACATGAAGTACATGAATGGTAAAGTACATTTTTGAACACGTCATCATGTCATGTATGCATAACATGTAGTAAAGCCTATTTAACGGATGTTTACCTCACCTGCAAAATCATAACACCCCTGGCATAAGGTTAGGACAACTTGATATTTACCAAAGCGACTGACAAAAAAGGATGAACAATCAAGATACACAGAGGAAATCTTAGGGAGAGGGGATTCTAAACTCCTTACATGTAGTAGGATGGCTACATGTAAGGAGTTTAGATACCTCACTATCTGTGAGGTGTAAATGAAGAAAATTATATGTTATGTACTTATGGTATGTACTTATGTACATGTAACAGTCTATTTCAGTTTCTTCATATTTTTATCTTATTGTAAAGTCAATCATGCATGGCCTACATAACTAAACTCAGACACTTCTGTAGACACGTCCACACAAAACTGGTGACTTTATCTCTAAATGTGGCCCAGCTCACTGGGCTAAGTACCTAAAGAGATCATTTACTCAAAACCAAAAATACATAAAGCCAATGGGTCAGTGGGAACTCACCAATGTCTTGCTACAATGATGCTACAATCCCTAAGACTGCCCACCACCCACATGTTCTGTTATGACTACAGGATTATAAAATGCAGATATATAAGGAGGGGATGCAAGGATAAGATACAACAAGACATCAGCAGCGAAAGGAGAAGAGCCTCTTTGCTTCAACAGCAAACCAGCCCTTGACAGTCAGGTAAGAGACTCAGTTATCTCCTTTGTGTCTCTTGTAGTGCAGGTCTCCCACTCACTGTAAGTGTTCTTGATTTTTTTTTGTCTAATTGCTTTCCCTTTCAAAAGCCTTTTAAAAAGCACAGACAAGCTTGCATTTTTTTTAACTACGGAGCTCCCCCTAGAAGCAGGTAAATTCTCACCAGTACATGTGGATGTATTTTGTTGCAAACCAAAGAATAGGAGCCAGCGATGATCGTTTTGTAGACTTATGTTGACTGACAAGGAAATAAAGATGATTTAGGTTTCATTCAGTTTCAGTTTCACAGCAACTCAGTAATGAGAAGCTGAAAGTAGTATAACTTTGGTAGGAAATGTAAGACAGAAGGACAGTTGAGAATTGAGAATGAATGGCTGTGGAAGTAGTGTTCTTTAATTCTTCTCATCAGAAAGCCTACATACAAACTAAATGCAGTTTTTTTTCATATACATTTTTTAGGGAGGTTTGATAGATATTTTGATGCATCTAGAAACTGCAGAAATTGCTTGCTTTGTTACTAGAGAAGCTTCAATAACAGTTCATATGGTTTTCTAGGCGTTATTTATTTATTTATTTATTTTGTTTTATAAAAACATTATCTGTATTTTCAGAACTGCATTGAAGGGTGTGACTGGTTATCATTTGTAGATCACCAAAGATATTGGGACTGTGTCATAATAGCCTAAACCAGTTGACAGCAGATTGTAACTCTATGACTACATCATACTGGATTAAAATGTGTGGATAATCCTCACTCCAATTAGATGGGAAAGACCAATGAGATGTTAAGATGCAAGTGTTACATAATCATGGACAATGACATCTTTCCTTTTATGAGCACTGCATGTACTTTTCTTTTCCTTTTGACCATTTACTAGAGCAACATAACAACTAGTGTCTCTAGTTAGTAGCTGAGTAGTGTTGTAATCTGGCATTGGTGTACACAGTGAGTCATAATATAATTACCTGCACATTTGTGAAATCCTTACAGAAATGAACGCAGGTGCATCAGGTCAGGCAGGAGCCAAGGCGGCCCCCCCTAAGTTCAAGCAGAAGGGAGAGGGGAGGCAGTTCAAGAGCAAGCTCCCCAAACCTGGCCAGAAGGGGTGAGACTCCACTTCACTCTCACACACAGTACACAGTACAGTATTGCACAATTCACACATGAAACATAGGCACCGGTAGCCACCAGTCACTAATTTATTAGTCTATGAAGCCACAAAAGAATGCAGTATTGTATGTTGTAAGTTATATGTTTGTTATTTCATTTTATATCACTTTTTTCACTCAGGTTTGACAATGATGTACCTGGCATGGAAGGCCTGGGAGGTAAGATGGAATTTTCATTTTGTGTGACAAAGTATCAGTAAACAATGCCACTACCACATTAAATTATTAACCATAACTTATTTCCTATATATATATATATCCTATTCTAATTATTATATCCTATAATATATTAACTGTTTGAACATGCTGTATGCAGTATGAATTGCATTCACATCAGTGTTTCCCTTCCTCCCAGACTCAGCAATTGTGTGCCCCTGGGAGGCATTTGGGGACATGGAGCTGAGTGAGCTGGCCCAATTTGGACTCGTATAGAGAGAAATATCTGCATCTCTGGAGGACTGGGATTCACTTGATTCTCCATCTGACACAAACAATGACAACATCCCCATCTGGATATGGAAAACAGCTCTCCAGAGCTCATATATCAGCCACATATTTATGTTATCATCTGATCTTGGCATAGTAAAGCAGCTCCAATTTGTGTAAAATTGTTAAACATTGTACCAATATATGGGTTACTGCTATGTCAGTATATCAAGCCTTGGATAATGCCTCACATTTCAAAAGTGGAGATTACTTTTCCTGTAACTTGCATGCGGAAAGTGTTGTTTCATACAGTATTCTTAAGTTATAGTCACAATATTGGCATGTTTATATAAAGACAAGAGATTGTATGGTATAAAACAATATTCAGAATTACTGTACTTTTGTAAGTCAGCAGTAAGATATATATATTTTTTATTTAGAGCTCTATTTTCTTGCCAAATGAATGACAATTTATTATCAAATATATAAAATAAAAGTAACAGTTATGAGCCTGCGTCTGCTTTGTAAAGTAATAATCAACATGTTATAAATCCATTTTAAAAATAACTTCAGAATTGGGTTTCTTATCAAAATATATCAATGTATTGTGAGTTTTCACTGAATTCTAAAGAATAGTCAAGAACTGTTATTGTCTTGATACTAGCTCAACCATAAAGCTAATCGATGGGCATTTCACAGCGCTTGTTGGATCAATGAGCTGTCCATAACTGAACAATAAGAGAAACTAGACCGCATTTCCTGAGAAAATGCAAAAGAGTGCTTACTCTGTGTGTAGGAGACATGACTGCACATCTTTACTCACACCTCAGTGCATGTGATAGACAAGTCTTATGCTTAGATGCAAAATGGATAGAAAATCAAGTTATTGAATCATGCTAATCTTAAATAAAGTGTGATGAGACATTGTAGTCCTGTATGTGGAGAGTCTTTCTCTTGAGTATCATAGCCCCTGCCCTTTTACGGTAAAAGGAGTGGAAATGGTGCTTGGATTTGGCAACTTCAAAATGGTAAATGTCATGAGCTTCATGAAATGGAAGTCAGTGGAGTAGTGGCTGTCACAAAACATAATAGTTTCCTTTCCAAAGTGTTGCATTTGAAATTTAAAGTATTGCTATGATAATGTAGCCTGGTTCTCAAACATACTGATCTGCTATGCATATCATTCTGGCCAGGAGGCCTTTTCCCACTTCTTCCCGTTTGTCTGAGCCAGGGAATCAATCAAAAACTGACTTTTTCCCCAACTCGATGGAGGCTGGCTTAACAAGTGTTTTGTTTCAAATTGTGATGCATCCCACTCTCTTTTCCCTGCAATCATTGATCTAATTGGAGGCAGAGGCGTTTTGATCTATCTTAATCCCACCTCATGGAGGCTGTAGATGAAATGAAATTGGCCAGACTGATAATGCATAGCAGATCAGTATGTGTGAGAACTAGGCTAGTAATGATGTTCTAACAGCTGTCATAACATTGATATCTGCTGTAATAACATGACATAACTAATATAACAACACAGGGCAAGAATAAAGTAAACAAAAATAAAGTAAATGTATTGACAAAACATAGGTAAGAGGTCCTCCTTTGGTCGTCCTGTATGTATTTGGTCCAAGTTCAGGTCCTGGTTGTGTCATCAAGATTCTACAGATGCTGATGTCCTCAGATGTCCAGGTGTCTTCTGTTTCTCTAGGAGCCCTTGTTTCATCCTCAGGAAGGTACTGATGGGCCCTAACTAAACAGCAAATGTGTAGTAAGGGAGAGGTAGGTAAGAGTAGGGAGATAGTTTGACATTTTGTGTTTTGACTTTACTTGTAATAGAAAGTAATCAAGTAATCATTTCATCAGGCTTGGATAAAAACACAAAGCAAATAGCAAGTAATGAGCCTCTCAGCTGTACCTGTGCAAGCAACATAATGTTCAGCTCACCTCTGTTTCTATTGAATTAACCATGTTGCAAGATTTCATGCATTGTGAACTCGATATGTAGCATCTCTAAAACGGAAAGATATTTTGAGGATTTTTACTTAGAAAAACAGTATTAGAAAGGATATCAGGGTGTTGTTAATCTGCTGAGCAGCTGGTCTACACGGTGCTCCAGACAGCTGAAGACATTTACATTTATGCATTTAGCAGACGCTTTTATCCAAAGCGACTTACATTTTTTGTCAACTATCAGTTGTTCAGGGCCAATCTCCCCTAGAGCAACTTAGGCTTAAGTGCCTTGCTCAGGGGCACAACAGTGGCAGCTGGGATACGAACCCACAACTTTTGATCTGCATTTGGGTCCGATTCAGTACATTACAAATAGCACTTAAAACAAAGAGCAAATCTCACAAAATTTGTCAATAAGTGCCTGCTTACCAGCTGGACTGCATTGAGGTCCGCTTGGATGAGTTCTGTAAATATAAATTACAATTAGGCAATTTTAAAAATCACATAAGAGGACTAAATTCTGAAGTTACACTGAAGTTTGATGAGCAATCCATCTAACAAATTTTAACTTCAATTAACGTCTGTCCTGTACCTCCATCGTCTCCCACACAGCCTGGGTCGCAGAGACTGCTGTCTCTCGCACCGCCTGGACACAAGCATCCGTCCTCTGCCACTCTGCCAGGATGCCCACCTCCACCGTTTCCCATTTGGCCTGAGTCCCAGCATCAGCCGTTTCCCAACCGGTCTGAGTAGAAGCCTCTGTGCGTCTGTGCACAGCACACTCCAGTATTTTATTGAATTCCACTCAGAGACACCTATTTTATACTGTTATACTGACACCTATACTGTTCATTTTCAATTTGCAAAGCATAAGAAATGCTTTTTTAGCATTTAATGAGCAATCTAAAGATATTTACATTTGATCAGTTTTTACATTTGTTCAGTTTTTTGTTTACTTTTTTATTCCAATGGGGGAATATATTAAAGAAACTACAAGAAGAACTACAAGGTGCAGTGAAAAGCTTTATACAGGTACCCGTCTCCGGCTCAGGCCAAGCGCATGAGAGGTGGAACGGCGTCTCTATCTTGAAAGCCCTGGGAGGAGAAGGGGGCCAAAAATAAAATGGGTGAACAAGAATAAGAAACGTCACTTAAGAAGAACTATAAATGTACTCACAAAGCAAGCACTTAAAAACCAAGCCTCAGCAGCTACAGCTCTTTCAACAGTTCAATTTTTCTATACTGCCATCTCCTTGTGCTCATCAATATGAACTAAGGAAGGTCCAAAAGGTTTAGGCAGATAAAGTGTTAATTTGATGTTTGTGCAGATCCATGAAGTTCAGTGGACCATTTTGAATATCAAGTAAATTAAAATGCAGCAGCAAGTATTGGCACTCCTAATAAATTTGATTAAACATACATGTAGCAAGTCACATACTGGCATTTTATCCTAATCTCACAATGGAAACACGGAGAGAAAATCCAGCCAGCCCTTTTTTTTTTTTACAAAATATCTGCCACAATTATTGGAAGCCCTGCATTTACTAAAGCACTTTTTGACCAATAACATTTAGCAATCCCAAATTGTTATTTATTATTTCTTTTATTAATTATCAAGATCAGGGGACAGGAGACAATCATCGCTATCTATATAGCGGAGTGCTTTTCAATTATTTCCTATTACGCTCCCCCAGGAAAAAGAAAACATTTTGTGTCCCCCACTTTCTGCCCCCCTGGCCCCCCTGGTCCCCCTGGCATCGCAGCACCACATATAGGTGTGGAATATGTATTACATCGTTTTCACTCAGTGTGGACGCAGATATTTTTCGCTCCGGCTCATGTGTGGACACTGTTGTTGTGTGGGCGGGGTCTCAGCATGGGTTCAGTTTTGTCATTGTGAATTTATGTTTTGGGTCACTGACCTGCAGGATCATTGGAAATGATTTGAGACCAGCTCCTCCATGTGGTCTTGTTCTAGAGCAGAGTGTGATTCCTGCTTTTACAAATACCCAACTAAATCAAATCTTGGGGAAAAACACTCTACTAATGTTTCACTACTGTTCAAAAGTCACTAGAAAATTTCCCTTTTACCAAGAAAAGTAATGCGAATAGGTAATGTACGTAATGGAAAGGATGTGCAGTCGTTGTAAAGATTGTAAACTGGAAGTTTGGAGTGGAAGGGACTTTGAGGTAGGAAGGCTATCACACAGTTTTGCAAAGTCATGTCATACTTTGTAGACTGCACTTGATTAGGGTCGGTCTGAATCGGTTTGAAATAGCTTAAACAGGACAATGACCCAAAACACACGTCCAAAGTATGCCAGCACTACAGCAGTTAGACAGAATTGTGACAGATTTCTGGGTGGAATAGCCAGCACAGTACCCCAAACATTATCAAGCTGTGGTGTGTTTGTGTTTTTCCTAAGTCAGTTAGTAATTTATCTATATGGCGCATTTTTCAACACAAATGACACTCAAAAGACACAAAGACAGAGACAAAACACAAAACAGTCAATCAGTCCATGGGTAGTGAGGTACACTAAACATGGTGCACACATGAATGTTGAGACAGGGAGGCAGAAGTTGAACCATCTAGGATGTCAGCCGCTCAAATGTTTGTTTCCATGGATAATAAGGACATTTCCAAGTGATCCTCAACTCCCAATTGATTTCCAAATTATCAGAAATTTCCAAGTGATCCTAAATCCTAAAGTAAAAATGTCCAAGTGTTCCTAAACGGTATTTTACATGTGTAAGCAAGTGACACAAGTGATTACCATTGTTTAGATGACAAAAATAGCAAGAAAGCAGCACACTGAAATCCGAAATTGCCTCCTACAGTAGCCGACAGACCCTTTTTCAGCAGAAGTGTCGAAATAGTTGCGTGTACGCATTTTGGCAGTGAAAGTGATGTTGTTCCCCAGCAATTCTCATTTACACACACCAGAAAATGTATGCTTTAAATATAATGCACACACATCAACACAATTAACTGGCCTTAACTGGCAGTGTAGCTAAATCATTTGACAGACCTATGTTATCTTATGAGATGCAGACTACAATACTTTCCTTTTATTGAATGGTGTGCGTGGACAGATAAACTGGTAGGATTTTAAATGCTGTAATCATCACCTCGAAATGAAAGCATATTTTACTGTGGATATGTCTAAAATATAGGCTACAAATATTTTTGTTTGCTCCCTCCCACAGAGTGGAACTGTTTTCACCCCTTTTCATCAAAATGTGCATACCCATGCAAGACTCTGCTTTGGGTCAGTGTAATGTATTCATTTGGCCAAGAAGTGCTGCAGACATCCACTGGGTTTGAAATAACACAGTTCAAATAAAACTTCTCCCGTTTCACAAGGAGACTATTGCAGTCACGTAAAAAAAAGAAAAAAATAGCAAAAACTATTTTCATGTACGTGCCTGGAGCACTCTTGTAGTGCCAGCAGGAAGTCAGAGAAGCAACTAGTAAATTTGTACTTCAGCCGATCTTTATATGAAGCTTCATGATATGAAACTTGCTCTGAATGCTTTCAGCATAAACACATTTTGGCCTGCTGGGATGCTTTGCCATCCTTCATCATCCCCTGCAATTATCCTTCCTTCTTATTGAGTCAATATTGTACAACAAATTTCCCTTTTACCAAGAAAAGTAATGCAAATAGGTAATGTAGGGAATGGGGAGGATATGCAGCCATTGTAAAGATTGTAAATTGCATAACAATCCTGCTACCTCCAAAAGTATTATTTTTAATATTCTATATTCATGTTTTTGTGATGCCATGACTAAAAAATGTAGAGATTGCTGATAACTGGTCTTGTTTCTTGATATCCTCTCCCACTCCTCACAGCTCCTGTGTCATTAGGAGAGGATTATATGAAAGCAGGAAGGTATATATACCAAGAGAGGAGGGACAGCACAGAACAGAGGGAAAGCAGAAAGAAAGAGAGGACTTCCTCATCTTTGTTTTGCATCTCTTTCTTCAAAAACTCTCCACTACAGGATATAGTTGGTTCACCACCCACTTGACAGAAAGTAAGTAACCATCTAATATCTTTGTGTATTTTAATATTGCCGTGTCAGCATTTTCTTGATGGTTTTCTCTGAATACATGTAAACATGTTAATGCTTAAAAGGCAATGAACAATACAGAACAAAAAAAAAATATTATACATTATATAGAAACATAAATGTGATAAAGATTTTATTTGCACAGATTTTAACAGACTGCATATCAGTGTAGTCAGTAAGACGCATGTATTGCACGTTGTCAGATGCCTTTCATGTTGGTGTAATGATGAAAGGCTAGGAGTGGCTTCATGTTTCAGTCATGTCTGCTTGCATGCGCAGCCAGTTTATTTACCCAGGACAGCAGACATGGCTTTTACTCTAGAGAGTGACACAACACTGAACAATTACTAATTACCTTAACAATTACTAATTATCTTTTATTTTGAAGTTGTTTAGTAATTACTAATTACTTATGATGAAAAGTCAGCTTTCATAGCCAGGTCTTGGCCATGCATATGAAAAAAACACCAAATATTTCAGACAAAACAGAAATGGGATTTCATAGCAATGCATACAATGCAAATGTTTATCTGCCGTACTTGCTTATTTTTAGCCATTTAACTAGCATATTAACATGCACTTACAACCTTACCAAATCACCATGGATTAGAAATAACTGAAAGATTATGGCTCTAAAACCTGAAGAGCATATTATGACAGCAAAAATAGAGCTAATACATGAGTGTATGTGGGTCAGAGCTCATATTTGAGGCCACAGGTGTGAGCCTGTAAGGTTATTATAAGATGTTCTTTTAGGGGCTGAAGCTGAGACTCAAGGCCTATTATCCTCTCATGACTTGCACTGTTTTTGACAGAAACGCAGACAGGCAGGTACAGGCTTATGGTGTTTCTCTTTCAGAAATGAACGCAGGTGCATCAGGTCAGGCAGGAGCCAAGGCGGCCCCCCCAAAATTCAAGCAGAAGGGTGAGGGGAGGCAGTTCAAGAGCAAGCTCCCCAAACCTGGCCAGAAGGGGTGAGACAGATCACACACACACACACACACACCACAAAACACACACAGACAGACATACACTTATACATTACCAACTGAAATGGAGTATTGAACTGATATAGCAAGCAGTACTACTACTGATAATAAGAATAAAAAGAAGAAGAAGAATCATCATTATCATGAAACTTACTTATTATTTAATCTTTTGCAAGGTTTGACAATGATGTCCCTGGAATGGATGGACTTGGAGGTAAAGCACACTTGTTAATTAATGATGACAGAAGTTACTGAAAGTGACTATCAGTTCATTATACTGTATAATGATAATAGTAATAATGTAATTACACTTATCACAGTTACACTTACAATGTACAGCCTTGGACAAAAGTTGAAATCAAAAAACTGCTTTTCAATCAATCAATAAATTAATTTCAGAGATTAAATAATTTTCATGCATTGTTGTCACTTTTTCAATATGACTGTCACATGGTCATGATTCATTTTGTAGTTTTACATGTATAATGTATATGTATATGTATATTTTTTTTTGTATTTACTGTTAAAACTGCATTAGCCTGGGAACCACACTCACATCAAGGAAGATGTGGGATATGCCAATAAAGGTTAGACCTCCAATACCCAAGAGGTGGCTCCAGTGAACAAATATGAATATGCCTCTGTTCACAATTGGATAGTACAGCAACCACTCTGAGCAAAGAACAAGCAAAACTGCAAATATGTATGTACAATATCTGATAGACTGATTTGTGTATCAATTGATAGACTGCAATTTGTGCCTGGGATCTAGGGAAATATCTAATGAGCTCCAATTACTCATGATCAATGAACCTGCAGAACAAATGAAATTTGTTAGTGGTTTAAATTTGTTTGTTCTGGATTTCCAGGCTAATGCTGCATTTCATGCTGAAATTCAAGAATGATTAGACAAGTTATACAAAAGTTATACAAAACAACCAACATGCTATTAAAATGTATTTTGTGTGTTCAGATATTCCGTATGAACAAATCATTGAAGTTATTGAAAAATTAAATGGAGATATTTCAAATATAACTGCAAATGCAATAGGTGGGTTAAATAAAAATGCAAAAAAATACTACAAAAGGCCAGCTAAGGAATCACTAAGGAATCTTGCCCTTTTCTGTTAACCATACAGTAACAAATTGATCACACTTATTGTCATGTTGTCTTCCTCCCAGACTCAGCAATTGTGTGCCCCTGGGAGGCGTTTGGGGACATGGAGCTGAGTGAGCTGGCCCAGTTTGGACTTGTATAGAGAGAAATATCTGCATCTGCACTGGGATTCATTGGGTTATTGATCTGACATCAACGTGACAACATACCCAACATGCAGTTTGCCCAATGTATTGGTCTAACATGCCAGTATGCAACATACAAATTACTGAAAAAGAAACTTATAAGCAACTCTCCAGAGTGTGCATTTCAGTATATTAAGATTTTATTTGTGTAGCTGTCATAATTCACTACAACAGTGCAGCTCCAATTGTCACACCTTGTATCAACACTTCTTTCCTGTTTAGTTTCTGTAAAACTGTGACTATATGTATGAACGTTGTGACTATATTTATGAACACTAAATGTTTTGTAGAGTAATAAACACAAATTATCCTGTATGTAATATTTAGGCTACCCAAGCATATCTTATTTTGCAATCCAGTACCTAACTTAGCGAAAAACAAATGGTTTTGTGAGCATTAAATACACTAAATGGCTTTCTAACCATAAAACAATGAAACTGTAACACAATTATAATAAAGTAAATGCAAGTGACATTTTTGTGTCTTTTTTTGTTATTCAATCCCACACCTTTAGAAGTTCAAAGTTAATGATGATTAGGAAGTTGGAGAGCAGCCTAATGAAAATCCATACTCTATGAAAGTATTAAATATCCCAAGTATGCAAAAAAATAAATAAATAAAGCAAATTCATATTAAATCTGAAATTCATTTACATTGCATTATCAATAAACCTTTGCCTCAGGGTTGACAGATTACCAAAGACCAAGATGCAACAGCTTAACTTTTAAAAATAACTCCCTGTCACCTTTTTGTAACTCCTTTAATCTATCCATGTAAGCCAGTTGGCCAGAGGCAGTCAGTGTGAACAGATATGTTGCTGCCAAGCGCATGGTGACCATCGTCTCTGCAGCTCAGTCTCTTTTTCTCAAAATTGGACCACTTTGCTGGCCAAAATGGGACAAGGAGAGAGTGTGGAGCATGAGGAGGTAGACCTTGCGCTTATTCAGGAACTGTGCACAACATTTATGAGAGAATGCCCAAGCGGAGCGTTACACCTACATGAGTTCAAGCGGATCTTTGGAGTTCAGAGCACATCTGAGGAGGAGACCATCTACATTGAGACGATATTCCACTCCTTTGACACAAACAAGGTAAGAGGACATTTCCATAGGACACTGCAGTATATAGTTTATGCTAATGCTGACTGGTATGGAATATAGTTACTTTGCATTCAGCTTGTTGGTGTTGTTTCTCCTTACAGGACAACAAATTAGACTTCATGGAATATGTAGCAGCATTGCATCTTGTACTCCGGGGAAAGCTGGAGGACAGACTCAAATGGTCGTTTAAAGTGTATGACAGCGATGGGAATGGTCGCCTTGACCGACAGGAAATAAGTCACATCATTAGGGTAAGGACTACAAATCAATGTGAGATGTCAATTACTATTCACATAAACTAAATGTTAGATGAAGTTATATGATGTATGTTATTCAGTGGATCTCATCAAGATCTGATGGAGGTCCTTTAAATCCAACTGCATTTGATTTTTAAAAGCAGACCATGAAATAAATCTTTGCTCAAGATATTTTCAAATTTACAGAGGTTATAAAATGGTAGATTGTAGTTAAGTTGGATGATCTGGTGAAACTAGGTTAGGTTAGGTTCGGTTAGGTTAGGCCAATTTTGGTCATCTGCTTTTTGATCTGTTACATAAGAGCGTCTGTGACAGGACACATGCTAAATCTATGTGACCTACTCATAAGGATTAAAATCAGAGACTGGACATCTTAGTGGCTTTGCTGCCCTGGCTTTAGTGCCCTGCCCTTCCAGTATCAGGGTAAGGGAAAGCAAAGCAAAGGATGGTGTGCTTTATAATTATTTACAAACTCAGCAAACAATTTCTTTCTCTTGAAGCTAGTTGGTTGCAGATGACCTCATGATCAACAATATGTACTGATGTTAAAACAATAACAATGTCACAAATAACGAAATTCATGAGTTATGTTTACCTCTTGCAGATAATTTACAAAATGAAGACCAAGAACACAGACAGAGGCATGACTCCAACAGAAATGTGTGACAGAATATTTGAACTTGTTGATGAGAATCACGATGGTGAGTGTGGAGCATTACGCCATGTCTCTAGTCTAATAATGCTGGACTGGCACACATGATTGGAGCTTCCTAAGTAATCAGATGTGTTTATGTATGTAAAGATGAAGATTAGCTAGGTTTCTGTGTGTGTGTGTGTGTGTGTGTGTGTGTGTGTGTGTGTGTGTGTGTGTGTGTGTGTGTGTGTGTGTGTGTGTGTGTGTGTGAAAATGAAATCATGGAGTGCCATCATCCAGATTCATTACATGACTCCACGTCTTCTGTGTTGTGTTCTGTGTCTGGTGTCTGATTCATTTTCATCTCTTTGTCAATAACTCCCTCTCTCTCTCTCTGTCTCCTTAGGTCAGATATCATTGGCAGAGTTCATGGAAGGGGCACAGAAGGACGAGTGGCTGATGGAGTTGTTGAAACTGGACTTTAACGCAACTGGATGGGTCATTCAGAACAGGAACAAAATACCATGATACAAGGACATGTTTCACTTGTGGGACTAAAATTTAGAAGATGTTGATGGCAGCAAATGGCAAAGCTGTTTTCCATCCAACCCACATGAGTGTATTTTCAGGGCTGGTCCATGTATGGAGGGCTGCATGAAACAGTACCAGGAAACTGATTGGATCTGAGACATGTGACTGTTCTTCTGTGAAGATGGATGTGACACAAACTGGACAGAAGAGGTCAAAGTGTAAAGACAGAATGTTACTGGGCTTTCAGTTTGTCAACATAAGACAACCCCTGCTTGATCAGTGCCATGTGTAATGCTTCAGCAATAATGCAGCTTCAGCATCTCAACAATGTGCATCAGAATGGTATTTGCATCTTACATACTGTGCAAGAGAGATAGACACACAAAATGCAGTGTTGCATTATTCAGTTTACTGAACCCTTCCATGTCACTTCCTGTTTGGAGGTTTAAATCAAAGGATAAAAAGATGTTTTCCAAAGGTTGGGTCTTACTTTAATGTGGCAGTAACGGAGAATCCGATTTAAAGTGAAAAATCTTTGTTTTTGGAGGTTTTGCTCTCACATGTATAAAACAACCAATATGGGAAACTTAGCCTAACTCTCAGCACAGATTATATCATCCATAATGCAATATCCATCAAGCACTATCTATTAATTTAACATATTCAGGTGCTGTGACTTGCAGTAAATGAAACATCTATTATCTATTAATCTACAGTGTCACTCATCATGTAGTGACAATAACATCAATAAAGATTTTCAAACTGAAAATGACTAAGCTTGTTTATTCAATTCCACAGTTACAAATAGAAATCTATGGGCTTCCTGTCCAGTGGTGGAGCTGAATGAGAAATTGAACGGAAGCATCAGGTGCCATTGGCCTGACTACCTAGCAACACCCCCAAAACATCATACTGACTACCATTTGTCCATATTCATGTTTGTATTTATGTTGATGACATTATATTTCCAATAAGAATTAATACCCTTCACAGTTACATGTAGTAGTACCAGCAAGAGCCTAGAAATAGTGGCATTGAAAATGTCTGTCACTGTCACGTTAACATCCTCCACTTACTGTTTCATATATTTCATATGCCTTTCTTTAATCTGTACTTGGAAGATATGAAGGGTTTTAAAAATTCTTAGTTTAAGAGGAAGTTGGAAATGCATATTTCTAATGCAGTAACAGCACCCTATAGTACTACAGTAATGCATTTGTCCAAAACAGGCTTGTCAAAACTCTAATCTCAGACTATAAACTATTGCCTAGAATATTGGAAAAATGGCGTCACATATCACATTGTCTCCTCTGGGGTATTCTGAATACTAATCAGTAATTTCTTCTGTTTCCATATAGTTGTATATTTCAATGGTGTAAAGAATGGCCAAAGACAATTTGCCAAAAAATGGCTCATATAGGCCTACCTGAGTTTACCTCTTCCACAGAGTTTGACCAAGAAAATGTGTACATGTAATTATGCTAAGTCACCATTAGAGGGCAGCAGCAAGAGACGGTGTCCAGAAAGGATCCTATATTATTTTATATAATATTTTTTTATTTATGTAAACTAGTTGTAAACACTGACAATGACTGTCTCATGCTGTGTGCGTGATGATAGTGTTGTGTGGAAATGTGTGGGTGTTCTCCCTTGGCCCGGCACCACCTGAAACCTAGCCACAGTGAAGTGAAATAAAGAGTTGAATGAAGCTTCCTGTGATGTTTTTTGGGGAATTAATACTTAGCTACTGATTTATTGATGTAAAAATATGTAATGACTATACTTGAGAAGGCATATAACTGTAAAGGTATTTTGGCATTTTGATTAATAGTTTGCTAATGATTTGGGAGTATATTTTTGGGACTTTACTTAACACTTAGCTACTGATTTGTGGATGTAGCCTATAAATATGTCATGACTTTATTTGGAGAGACATATAACTGTTAGTTATAGGTGCATGGCTGGCCTATGTGGGGTCAAGCCCTGTATCTGCCCATTGTGATTTTAGCACACAACAGAGACCAGCGCAAAGGCCGTCCAATGGAACAAAGGTGCCCATGCTTATATGCAGGCAGTGTGTTTGGAGATACCCCAGATAGTCTTTGGGTAGAAGTACCACTGGCACGGAACACAGCGTAAAAGCGGGTACTCCTTGAGAATCAACTAATTCATTGATTAAGGTCTGATACAACAATAGAAACAGAATGTATTATAGTAAATCATACACAAGTTAGTATGTGTTAAACAGTAATACATAACATACTTTTTAATGACTTCTATAAATGTATCATAAGCTTATCAGTATTCATGCAGTAATTAAAACATTAATGAAAGCTTATTAATGTATACTTATTATAAAGTGTTACCAAAACTACTTCAGAAGCCTTCTGCAAAGCATTGTACAACATTGCAGCTAAACAATAGCCAGGTTAGCACCACCCAGTCCTTCCGCTCAATATCACATTTCACTACAGTACTGTCAGGGATCTCTCCATTACCTTAGGTGAAGTAATTTTTGGCTGGCTAATCAGCAAACAGAGGGCTCTGGCATGCCCAATGTTTTAAAGTTCACAGAAAGTATCTGACCATGAGGAAGGAAACGCATGCCTAGCGAGGGATTCCAGACACTTTGTTTTGCACAAAGGGAAACAATGTGAAATGGTGTGGTACACCAGACTAGCCAAACAGTAGCAACAAAAAAAGCTATAAAAATAGCAAAAATATATATATATATGTGTGTGTGTGTGTGTGTGTGTAAAACACTATAGTAAAGGTACACCATTCAACACACACACAGAGAGAGAATCCTATTATAATATTCTCCACCCACTAGTGATCAATCTGTGAACAATGTCAGGAGGTACACGTCAGGACATGACAACTTGTTATGTACTTGTGTACATGTAGCTGTCTATTTCAGGCGCTTCATATGTTTACCTTACTATAAAAACACTCATGTCCACACAAAACTGGTGACTTTATCTCTAAATGTGGCTCAGCTCACTGGGCTAAGTACCTAAAGAGATCATTTACTCAAAACCAAAAATACATAAAGCCAATGGGTCAGTGGGAACTCTTGTGATGCTACAATCCCTAAGACCACCCACCACCCACATGTTATGTTATGACTACAGGATTATAAACTGCAGGTATATAAGGAGGGGATAAGATGCAACAATCAAGACATCAGCAGTGAAAGGAGAAGAGCCTCTGTGCTTCAACAGCAAACCAGCCCTTGAAAGTCAGGTAAGAGACTCAGTTATCTACTTTGTGCCTCTTGTAGTGAGGGGGGAACAAGCTGGAAAACCTACATACAAACTAAATGCAGTTTCTTTCATTTGATTTTTTTAGGGAGGTTTGATAGATATTTGATGTAGTTAGAAACTGAGCAGTCTCCAGTATTAAATTCCTTTCAATGTTGTTAGAGAAGTTTCAATACCAAAGTCCATATGGTTTTCTGATTTTTTAAAGTAATCTATGGTTTCAGAACTGCATTGTAGGGTGTGACTGGTTATCATATATAGATCACTAAAGATATGTTGGGACAGTTGTAATAGCCTAAGCCACTTGACTGGAGATTTTAATTCTATGACTGCCTTTTACTGGATTAAAATGCGTGGATAATCCTTGCTCCAATTAGGTGGGAACGACCAATGAGACGTTAATGAGCTGGGTTTAAATCACCTTTATGCAAGTGTTACATAATAACAATGTCCTTATACTCAGTGAAGCATTTCTCTTTCTGTCCCAGTCAATGTATGGCGAGTAGGCACGTGCAGTGGGCAGTACCTCTCGGTAAGCAGCATTAAAAATGTTTGTCACATCTCAGACCGGACAATTATGTTATAGTTAACATAACATGTTTTAGATATAAGATGTTTCAGCTAAACATGAGTTGTGCCCTCAGACTGTGCCACCAGATCATGCCTCATTGGCTTTAATAATAGGTAGTATTTCATTAGAGTCCGTTGCTGCCTGACGTTGTGCACTTAGCACTATCGAGCTGTTTCACTGCTTATCCTGACCACCGTACTGCACGTGCCCAGTAGGGAATGATGAGGAGTTGTACTAAATTGTGTAGATAAATACATTTTAAAGATTTCACTGCTGATTTTATAATATGGTGCCGTCCTGTTAGTAACAGAATAGACTTTTATCATGGCTCCTCCTCATCTTTCCTTTTATGAGCACTGCATGTACTTTTCTTTTCCTTTTGACCATTTACTAGAGCAACATAACAACTAGTGTCTCTAGTTAGTAGCTGAGTAGTGTTGTAATCTGGCATTGGTGTACACAGTGAGTCATAATATAATTACCTGCACATTTGTGAAATCCTTACAGAAATGAACGCAGGTGCATCAGGTCAGGCAGGAGCCAAGGCGGCCCCCCCTAAGTTCAAGCAGAAGGGAGAGGGGAGGCAGTTCAAGAGCAAGCTCCCCAAACCTGGCCAGAAGGGGTGAGACTCCACTTCACTCTCACACACAGTACACAGTACAGTATTGCACAATTCACACATGAAACATAGGCACCGGTAGCCACCAGTCACTAATTTATTAGTCTATGAAGCCACAAAAGAATGCAGTATTGTACAAGTTATATGTTTGTTATTTCATTTTATATCACTTTTTTCACTCAGGTTTGACAATGATGTACCTGGCATGGAAGGCCTGGGAGGTAAGATGGAATTTTCATTTTGTGTGACAAAGTATCAGTAAACAATGCCACTACCACATTAAATTATGACAACCGTAAATGATTTCATATATATATATATATATCATATTCTAATTATTATATCCTATAATATATTAACTGTTTGAACATGCTGTATGCAGTATGAATTGCATTCACATCAGTGTTTCCCTTCCTCCCAGACTCAGCAATTGTGTGCCCCTGGGAGGCGTTTGGGGACATGGAGCTGAGTGAGCTGGCCCAATTTGGACTTGTATAGAGAGAAATATCTGCATCTCTGGAGGACTGGGATTCACTTAACTCTCCATCTGACACAAACAATGACAACATCCCCACCTGGATATGGAAAACAACTCTCCAGAGCTCATATATCAGCAACCTATCTATGTTATGTCATCAGAACTTGGCGTAGTAAAGCAGCCCCAATTTGTGTAAAATTGTTGAACATTGTACCAGTATGTGGGTTACTGCTATGTCAATACATCAAGCCTTGGATAATGCCTCACATTTCAAAATCTCAAAAGTGCAGATTACTTTTCCTGTAACTTGCACGTTGAAAGTGTTGTTTCATACAGTAATCTTAAATTATAGACACAATATTGCCATGTTTATATAAAAACAAGAGATTGTATACTATAGAACAATATTCAGAATTAATGTATTTTTTAAATCAACAGTAAGATATATTTTTTTTCTTCAGAGCTCTATTTTCTTGCCAAATAAATGATCATATATACAAATATATGCAATAAAAGTTACAGTTACAGTTAGTCTGTGTCTACTTTGTAAAGTGATCAACATGTTATGAATTCATTTTAAAATTAACCTCATGACTGGGTTTCTTATCAAAATATATCACAAACGTATCATAATATATCATAAAAAGTGATGTTTTGAATAGTGTTTTATGAATATGGTTTTCATAGAATTTAAAATAGTTGCATTTTGCAACTGTTATTGTCTTGATGCCATCTGAACCATAATGCTAATCAGTAGGTATTTCACAGCACTTGTTGGATCACTGGACAATGAGCTGTCCTTAACTGACCATTAAGGGAAATAACTCAGCCTCAGCAGCTACAGCTCTTTCAGCAGTTGTACAATTTTGTCTGTACTGCCATCTACTGGTGCTCATCAATATGAACTACAGCAGGCTTTGTAACAGGTGCAAAAGGTAGGGCAGGTAAAGTGTTCATTTGATGTTTCAGTTCAGTGTAAGTTCAGTGGAACGTTTTGCAACATTTTAAATATTGTTTGGCCTTCTCTTTTAACATACCAGAATGTTGAATAATATAAGAAATGGATTTGAGACCATTTCTCTTCACATGATCGGGATTTTCCATATTCCTTGGTCTTCTTTTGCCTTCTCCTATACAGCAATCCCAAATTCTGTTTTTATTAGTACTTAGCAACTTGATTATGGGTTCAGGAGTTCAGTTTTGTCATTGTGAATTTATGATTTGAGTCACTGACCCACAGGATGACTCAACCATGATCCACCTTTTATGTCTTGACAGAGACACATTTTGACATAACATCACCAGGTGTTTCACGGAGTTCACTCTTTTTTTCCAGAGGAATTTGAGATTTGTAAGATTTGTGAGATTTGCTTTAACTTATAATAATCATTACAGTCAGTGATCATAAATATTTGATTTCAGTAATGCATCAAAACAACCATAACATTCAATTATTCAGTTATGCAACTAATTAGGAGATGTGGTCTGGGATCTTGCTCTTTGTACAGTGTGTCAAACCTGTGAAAAGTGACTGAAGACTCTGAATTAGGCAAAGCCTGACAAAAGAGGATAGACTCATTAGCCTATCAAATTAGGCAGTGCACACATGCATGCTTCATTGGTCTCCAGAGACAAGGAGGCAGAAGTTGAACCATCCGGCAGGTCAGCCACTCAAATGTGTGTTTCCATGAAAAACAAGGAAATTTCCAAGTGATTCTAAACTCTTGAACGGTATTTTACCTGTGTAAGCAACCTTACTGGGGGATCTGTGGCACAAGTGATGACCATTGTTTAGATGACAGAAATAGCAAGAATGTAGCGTACTAAAATATGGGCCCTGAGTCAGTGTAATGTATTCATATGGGTTTGAAAAAAACCTTCACTGGGTTTGAAAAAACACCTCTTCCGCTGCATGAGGAGTCTGTTGCAGTCCCTAGAATTGTAAAAAAGAAATTCACCAAAAACTATTTTCATGTATGTGCCTTGAGCATTCTTGCTGTGGCAGCAGGTTGAAGACAGAGTAGCAGCTTGTACATACCTCATACCTCATCCAATCTTTATATGAAGCTTCATGATATGTAACTTACTCTGAATGCTTTCAGCATGATAAAATCCACATATTTTAGCCCACTGGGATGCTTTGCCACCCTTCATCATCCCCTGTAATTATCCTTCCTTTTTAGTGCTGCAACTAGTTTACAACTGTGTTGTAATGTATGTACATATGTGTACAACCATGTGTACGCGTGCGTGTGTAGTTGTGTGTGTGGTGTGCGTGTGTGCATGTGTGAGTAGGTGAGTGAATCTGTGTAGTCCCGCAATCGTGTATGTAGGCACTATTACGTATCTGTCTTGTCCATACTGTGTTTTAACAGTTACCTGTATCACCAATTGTTCCCGGTGAAACGTCTCCTCTCACTATGTACTGTGTATATGGCTGAAACAACAATAAATCCCTACTTGACTTGATTGTACAGCACTGTTTCATAACAATTCTGCTACCTCCAAACCTAAGTGTTTATTTTTTAACACATTTATTTATTTATTTGTTTGTTTATTTTTTGACCCCAGCCATCCTAGTCATGGACTGTTTCAGCTGCTACCATCTGGCAAGTGATATGTTAAGTGAACACTTAACATACTATTTATTTATTAAGAATTTTGCTCTCTTATACTACTATAATGAGATGTAAAAAAGACTATCTTCAATCTTGAATCTTGAATCTAGATTGAACAAAAACCGAGCTGCACTACTAGCAAATTTGAATTAGCTTTGCTGGTCTGTCTGGCCAAAAATCCAGGAAGTAATCACATTCACTACTTCTCCAGGATAAGACAAGCATGGTATTCTTCACAGCCATTGAATGCATTTGTATTACTGTCTAGTTTTAAACTATGGAGGTTGTATTTTCCTTTAAATTGGCTAAACAAGTGCAATTAAGCAAGTGCACTTTACATGAATTATGTGTTTGATGCACTTTCGAAGACTCTTGGTAAGAGTTTAAAATGCTTCAGTTTAATTACACATCTCATTCTGGTTATGCCCCTACAAAGGGAGGTCAGTCACTTGTTTTCAGTGTCGTTCCTCATGAGAAACTTGTTGCTGATATTGGTGACGGGAGAGTAAACACGTGTGACTCATAACAAGACTTATGTAAGAGCCAGTTATGGGTTAATTCATTTGTAGTAATGATTTAGTTAAAATATAGTGAGAATCACTGATAAGAATTCATAATTATTGTATTTCCTAAAATGCATAATTTAGTAATGTATACATTTGAGAACCTTTACTGTGAAAAGTATTTTCGGCTTCCAACAGTAATACATAATTTCACCACTGCTTGCAGTGTCATGACAACTTACATATTTACACTGTCTAAGATATCCTCTCCCACTCCTCACAGCTCCTGTGTCATTAGGAGAGGATTATATGAAAGCAGGAAGGTATATATACCAAGAGAGGAGGGACAGCACAGAACAGAGGGAAAGCAGAAAGAAAGAGAGGACTTCCTCATCTTTGTTTTGCATCTCTTTCTTCAAAAACTCTCCACTACAGGATATAGTTGGTTCACCACCCACTTGACAGAAAGTAAGTAGCCATCTAATATCTTTGTGTATTTTAATATTGCTGTTGTCTGTATTTTCTTGGTGTCTTTCACTGAATACATGTGAACAGTTTAACGAGTAAATTACTTATGATAAATCTGATACAAGCTTTTATTTCCACGTAACATATTGCCTGTCAGTGCAGTCAGTAAGATGTATATATTGCATGTTGTCAGATGCTTTTCATACATGTTGCTGGTGTAATGATGAAAGACTCAGGATTGGCTTTATGTGTAGGTCTGGTCTGCTTGCATGTGCAGCCAGCTTATTTACACAGTGAACAGTTACTAATTACATCTTTAAAGTTGTTAGTAAATTGCTAATAGTGAAAAGTCAGCTTTCATAGCCAGATCTTGGCTTTTAGACGACTACAGAAATGAGACAATACAGTGAAAATGTTTATCTGCTGAACTTCTTTTTAGCCATTTAACTAGCATATTAATATGCACTTACAACCTTACCAAAGCACCATGGATCAGAAATAACTGAAAGATTATGGCTCTAAAAATTTAAGAGCATATTATCACAGCAAAACATAGAACTAATACATGAGCTTATGTGGGTCAGAGCTCATATTTGAGGCCACTCTCATGACTTGCATGATGTTTGACAGAAACGCAGACAGGCAGGTACAGGCTTATGGTGTTTCTCTTTCAGAAATGAACGCAGGTGCATCAGGTCAGGCAGGAGGCAAGGCGGCCCCCCTTAAATTCAAGCAGACGGGTGATGGGAGGCAGTTCAAGAGCAAGCTCCCCAAACCTGGCCAGAAGGGGTGAGACAGATCACACACACACACACACACCACAAAACGCACACAGACAGACATACACTTATACATAAGCATCTGAAATCAAGTATTGAACAGAAATACTGAGCAGTACGACTACTATTAATAATAATAATAAGAAGAAGAAGAATCATCATCATTAAACTTTCTTATTGTTTAACCCTTCCCAAGGTTTGACAATGATGTGCCTGGAATGGATGGACTTGGAGGTAAATCACAATTGTTATGTGTTAGTAATGACAAAGTTACTCAAAGTGGCTATCAGTTAATTATACTATATACACAATATACTTATTGTGCATACAGTACTTATATATTATGTATATAATACTTATCAGAATTACACTTACAATATACTGCTTTGGACAAAAAAGTTTAAGACTTTTGAGTCACTGCTATTCATTCTGAGTTCATTTCATTTCAGACATTCAATTATTTTTATAAGATTGAATCCATATGTTTTGTCATGTCAAGTCATGTTTTTCAGTATGACTTTTCATGATTAATTTTGTAATTTATATATATTTTTAAATATATATATATAATCCTGGCAAAAAAGAATCACTTACATTTATGCATTTGGTAGGCTCTTTTATCCAAAGCAACTTACATTTGTCAATAAACCAATTACATGAGGGCCAGTCTCCCCTAGAGAAACCGGGTACTAGTATGCTAGCCAGGTTCCTTAACTGCTACGACACAATCGCCCAACTTATTAGGAACTATTGTTCACCTGGACTGATATTCTAGAAGAGATACAAGGATGCATTAGGTCTGGTGACAAACGTTAGACCTCCCATATCCAAGAAATGACACCAATGGACGTATATAAAAATGCCTCTGTTCACAATTGGATAGTGCAACAACCATTCTGAGCAGAGAACAAGCAAAACTGAAATTACATCTGTACAATATCTGAGAGACTGATTTGTGCCTGAGTTAAGTGATATATCTAATGAGCACCAAATACTCATTGTAATTCAGATTTGCTAGTGGCATGTCTGGATTTCCAGGCTACATCCAGGCTAAGACTACATTTCATGCTGACATGAAAGTTACAAATTCAGGGATGTGGTCAGACAAGTAGTCTTGACATGCATGAAGTGAAGGCAAAAAGCTGTGCTTCCTGTATGATGTCAGGTTAAACTGAAACGTGGACCCATTGGTTAGATGTAGCTGCCAGAGCTTAATGACAAATAAATTGAGAGAAAATGTAGATCTTTCAAATATAACTGCAAATGCAATGGGTGGGTTAAGTAAAATGAAAAAATGACTACAACAGGCCAATGATAACAATGTATCACTGAGTTCAAAATAAATTAGTTCCTGTCCTTTTCTGTTAACCATACAGTAACAAATTGATCACACTTATTGTCATGTTGTCTTCCTCCCAGACTCAGCAATTGTGTGCCCCTGGGAGACGTTTGGGGACATGGAGCTGAGTGAGCTGGCCCAGTTTGGACTCGTATAGAGAGAAATATCTGCATCTGCACTGGGATTCACTGGGTTATTGATCTGACATCAACGTGACAACATACCCAACATGCAGTTTGCCCAATGTATTGGTCTAACATGCCAGCATGCAACATACAAATTACTGAAAAAAATAAAACTATACGCAACCCAGAGCACCCAGAGCATGCAGTCCTAAATATCATACCTTGTATCAACCTGTCTTTCCTGTTTAGTTTCTGTAAAACTGTGACTACATTTAAGAATTAATCCAAAAGCTTTAAATGTTTTGTAGGGTAATAAACACAAATAATTATGTATGTAACATTTAGCCTACCCAAGCAAATCTATTTTTGTCATTTAGTACTAAACTTTGTAACCAGTAAAAAAGAAACTGTTTTATTTTATTAATTATAATATTAATAACAATAAAGTAAGTATAAGAGCCATTCTTGTATGTTTTTGGTATTCGGTCCCACACCTGTAGTTCAAAGTTAGTTGATTAGGCAGTTGGCGAGCAGCAACAATTTATTACTTTTGGATTACTTTTCTACATTTTCAGTTTTTGAAATCTGCATGGTTAACCTTACAGCATTACTCAACACTGACTGCTGTCAAAATCATTTTAAACTCCCTCAACACCGCCACGGCATTGTTGGATTTCAACACCTTAACTTGCTTTACTGTGAAATCGTGTTGATCTTTGAATAGCTATACCTTTTAAATCAGATATCTGACATTCAACATTTGGTGAAAATCACTGAATAAGCAGCTGTCTATTTGTGTGCACCTGCTCATGGAGTAGAAACTCGGATTTGCTTAATGATGACTCAGACTTGTGTGTTCACTGTGTTCGAACTTTGGTTCAAACTCAGATTTTCCCCATTTTTCTCAACACTGTGGGCTTAGAATTTTTTCTATTAATTTAAAGGCCTGTATTATAGTCTCTATCTGGCATTGTAGCCCAGATCACATGTAGGCTGTAGATCTAGCAGCAAGTGGGTGGTGTTGCCAATTCAAACATGATAGGAGAACCAGACATCAGAACAGTATCAGAATTTCAGCTGTAAATGAAGGATGTTGAACTGATTACTGTTTTATTTTGTAATAAAATTCGTTACATGTTTGTTACATCATTACTCCCAAACACTGTTGGCAAGCAACCCAATGAAAATCAGAACTCAATGTGTTGAATATCCCAAGTATCCAAAAGCATTTTCCAAGCAAATTCATATCTAATCTGGAATACATTTTTATTGTATTTATATTGCATATCACTAAAGCTTTGCCTCAGGGTTGACAGATCACCAAAGACCAAGATGCAACAGCTTAAAAATAACTCCCTGTCACCTTTTTGTAACTCCTTTAATCTATCCATGTAAGCCAGTTGGCCAGAGGCAGTCAGTGTGAACAGATATGTTGCTGCCAAGCGCATGGTGACCATCGTCTCTGCAGCTCAGTCTCTTTTTCTCAAAATTGGACCACTTTGCTGGCCAAAATGGGACAAGGAGAGAGTGTGGAGCATGAGGAGGTAGACCTTGCGCTTATTCAGGAACTGTGCACAACATTTATGAGAGAATGCCCAAGCGGAGCGTTACATCTACATGAGTTCAAGCGGATCTTTGGAGTTCAGAGCACATCTGAGGAGGAGACCATCTACATTGAGACCATATTCCACTCCTTTGACACAAACAAGGTAAGAGGACAATTTGTCAGTATGTGATCATTTCCATAGGACACTGCAGTATATAGTTTATGCTAATGCTGACTGGTATGGAATATAGTTACTTTGCATTCAGCTTGTTGGTGTTGTTTCTCCTTACAGGACAACAAATTAGACTTCATGGAATATGTAGCAGCATTGCATCTTGTACTCCGGGGAAAGCTGGAGGACAGACTCAAATGGTCGTTTAAAGTGTATGACAGCGACGGGAATGGCCGACTTGACCGACAGGAAATAAGACACATCATTAGGGTAAGGACTACAAATCAATGTGAGATGTTAATTACTATTCACACCAACACATTACAATGCATGTACCTGGTAATACTAAATGTTAGATGAAGTTATATGCTGTATGCTGTTCAGTGGCTCTCATCAAAATCTGATGGAGGTTCTTAAAATCCAGCTGCATTTGATTTTTCAGAGTAGACCATGAAATAAATCTTTGCTCAAGATATTTTCAAATTTACAGAGGTTATGAAATGCTACATTGGTGTCAAGTAGGGTCAGCTGGTAAAGTTAGGTTAGGTTAGGTTCAGTCAGTTTTGGTCTTCGCCTTTTGATCTATTACATAAGAGCAACTGTGACAGAACACATGCTAAATTTGTGAGGCCTACTTCTAAGGATTAACATCAGAGAGTGGACATCTTAAGTGGCTTTGCTGCCCTAACTTGCACTCTTCCCATATCAGGGTAAGGGACTCTGCTGTTAGTTATAAGAGCAATTAAGGATTGTGTTTTAGGATGATTTAGAAACTCCACCAACAATGGTTGGTTGCAGATGACTTCACGATCAACAATATGTACTGATATTAAAACAATAACAATGACACATGACAAAATACATGAGTTATATTTACCTCTTGCAGATAATTTACAAAATGAAGACCAAGAACACAGACAGAGGCATGACTCCAACGGAAATGTGTGACAGAATATTTGAACTTGTTGATGAGAATCACGATGGTGAGTGTGCAGCATTACACCATGTCTCTAGTCTAATAATGCTGGACTGGCACAAATGATTGGGGCTTCCTAAGTAATCAGATGTGTTTATATAAAGATGAAGATTAGCTTGGTTTGTGTGTGTGTGTGTGTGTGTTTGTGTGTGGAGGGCCATCATCCAGATTCATTACATGACTCCACCAGACGTCTTCTGTGTTGTGTTCTGTGTCTGGTGTCTGATTCATTTTCATCTCTTTGTCAATAACTCCCTCTCTCTCTCTCTCTGTCTCCTTAGGTCAGATATCATTGGCAGAGTTCATGGAAGGGGCACAGAAGGATGAGTGGCTGATGGAGTTGTTGAAACTGGACTTTAACGCAAGTGGATGGGTCATTCAGAACAGGAACAAAATACCATGATACAAGGACATGTTTCACTTGTGGGACTAAAATTTAGTACTCTATGTTGATGGCAGCAGATGGCAAAGCTGTTTTCCATCCAACCCACATGAGTGTATTTTCAGGACTGGTCCATGTATGGAGGGCTGCATGAAACAGTACCAGGAAACTGACACGTGACTGTTCTTCTGTGATGGTGGATGTGACAAACTGGACAGAAGAGGTCAAAGAGGTCATTAACCCTACCATGTCACTTCCTGTTTGGAGGATCAAAGGATAAAACAAAAGATGTTTTGCAAAGGTTGGGTCTTACTTTAATATGGCGGTAATGGAGAATCCCATTTAAAGTGAATTTTTTTTTTTTTTTTTTTTTGTTGGTGGGGGCTATAAATTAACCCCTCTGAGAAACTTTTTCAGCACACAATTATACTACCAATGCACTCAGAGAGCGTAGACCTCCAAAATGTAATCATCTTTGTCATAATCCTTGTCATAATACCCATGTTGTGTACCCATACCCATGTTTCTTCCAAATCCGTACAGTACTTTTCGAGTTATTTTGCACAGACAGACAGACACACAAACACCGGCATAAACATAACCTCCTTGGCGGAGATAATAATACGTAATGCAATTTCCATCAAGTACTATCTATGATATTAATTTAATATATTCATGTGCTGTGACTTGTCTACAGTGTCTCTCATTGTGTAGTGACAATAACATCAATAAAGATTTTCAAACTGAAAATGACTAAACTTGTTTATTTAACACTCCCTGTCTCCCTCTGGTAATATTTAGTCAGCAGCTCACCAAGCAACACCCCCAAAACATCAAAGTGACTCCTATGTGTCCATATTTACGTTTGTGTTGATACTGATGCAGCCATATTTCCAGTAAAAATGAATACCCTTCACAGTTATGCAATTGGTGCACTCTGATACCAGCAGGAGCTTGATGGTGTTTAGATAACATACAATCAACAGCATAAAAATAGTGGCATTCAAAATGTCTGTCAGTGTCACATTAACACTCTCCACTTACTGTCATATATTTCACATGCCTTTTTTAAATCTGTACTTGGAAGATATGGAGGTTTTTTTTAGAGATGAAATGAGCATATTTCCAGTGCTGGTACACGGCACACGGACACACAACAGAGAACGATGACAGGTAAATGGCTCCATCAATACGACTGTAAGGCTCTGTCTCTGACTGACTGCCCACACTAGATTAATTGATCTTTTGTGGTGTCATTCAGGTACTTTTTCCGTATCAAAAAATAAAAGACTACATAGAGGTTAATAGGGCAGATTTTTTTTTCTATGTGTGTGTGTGTATGTGGGAGAGAGGGTTTGTTCTGTGTGTGTGTGTTTGTGTGTGTGTGTGTGTGTGAGAGAGAGAGAGAGAGAGAGAGAGCAGCCAGCAGCCAGACCAATGGTATTCTGCCTCAGCTGTATTGCGGCTAAGCAGGTGGGGGGTTATTATACTTGGATGGGAGATCTGGGAAAACTGAGATGCTGCTGGAAATTATGTTGGTGGGTGGCCAGTAGGTGCCACTCTTCCCTCTGGCCTAAGATCAACTCCAGTGCCTGAAAATCAATCCCTATTTGCCCCAGTGCAGTGATGGGGACACTGTGTTGTAGGAGAAGCTGTCCTTCGGATGAGACGTTAAACTGAGGTACGGGGTTCCCCGGTGTCCTGGCTGGTCCAACCTGGCTCATTCAATCTGGAACATGTCTGTTTGTGTTCTAATAGAGGCATTTAGTGGTGTTTGTTTTCATTGACATGACCTAAACCTCATTTGGTCACCACTCTTGTAATCTTGCTGTAATGAGACCAAATTCTTGCCAACAGGGAACCCGTTTCAGTATCTTAACTGCATCCACTTTGCAGTCAGTATGCCAATACCGCATTACCGTATGCCAATTATCTAGTGTATGTTGTGTGCAACACAAATTGATATGCAAGACTCCAACCCCAATAAATAAATAAATAAATATTAATTACAATAGTACATGTGAGTATGTGTGTGGGTAATCAATTAAACAATAAAAAATAGAGACTGCAGATAAAGGAAATGTACAAAGTGAACAAATCCAGATCTTTTCTGAGCCAAGAGAAATGACTTGGTCTTACAGAAAGAAGATTGGATTGGCCTCCCCCATCTAAAAATACCTAATCACCCATTAAGGGTTTAAGTGAGATCCAAGTGGGCTTCCCTACCAGATGCTATCAAGACGTCTGTTGTTGGAGGAGCAAGCTTCTTTGATGTTGGATGGTGAATGACAAGATTTTTAAAATGAGCAACGTTTTTTCAGTGACACATTTTACTACCTTTATAAATTGGTGACCAGAGACTCATGTGAGGAACTATGGGACAATCACACAGTGATGATGAGGATAAGGAAGTGGCTTTGACACAGATCCAGGAATTGTACAAGAGGTTTGCTGTTGAATGCCCGAGTGGAAACTTGCATTTGCATGAATTTAAAAAAATCTTTGGAATCAGCAGTGATGCCTCAGCTGAGGAGAATGCCTATGTGGAAAATATATTCCGCTCTTTCGATGCAAATATGGTAAGGCTCACCATGCAGCATTTGCATGTTACTGTTACTCCCCTTGAGACAGAAAGAAAGAAAGAAAGAAAGGAAGAAAGAAAGAAAAAAAGGAAGAAAGAAAGAAAGAAAGAAAGAAAGAAAGAAACAAATGGCCTATATATAAAAAGTTATAAAAAGCAAAAGTTAAATAGGCAGGTATGAACAGATATGTGTGACAGTATAATGCTAGCAGTATACTTTACCTTGCTCATTATGTTTTAGCTGATATGTTTTCATGTATTTCTCAGACATGTCTAAAATCTTGTTCAATTCAGGATAACACAATAGACTTCATGGAGTATGTGGCTGCTTTGCACCTTGTTCTCCGGGGCAAGCTAGAGGATAAACTAAAGTGGTCATTCAAGGTCTATGACAGGGATGGAAATGGCCGTCTGGACAAACACGAAGTCAAGCATATAGTAAAAGTAAGTCATTTTATTATTACTATCAGCATTTAAGTTTACAAGGATAAAATAAAAAATAATTGTTGTGTACAGAGTATGTCTGTGTATCCTTACTGGACCATGCTGCCACTTTTGCCCCAGATACCCTAGAGTCAGTCTAAGCTTGTTTTCATTTGCATTTAGGTTTAACTCAGATTAGTCTACGATCCTTGGAATTAAATCAGTGACGTGTGGTGAGGTCTGTGCCAGAGTAGGCAGTGTGCATAACATTCCAAATTAATATGGGCAATGACACACAAAACTGTCACGTCCATAACGGCAACACAATGCCATGGCATGGTATTATGTGAATGATTACATAGAATTTGTGCATTCATAACATATTTTACGAAACTTTTCACATAATCTTTTGCATCATACAAATACCATGGCATTTTGTTGCTGTTATGAATGTGACGGTTTGCGTGGAATTGCTTATATATATATATATATATGTGTATATAATTTGCTGGTTAAAATAAGCCCATTTCAAATGTTACAGAGAAAGATTGATTGGGATATATGGGTATATTGACTTTTTGCAGGTTCTAAAACAACCCACTATCTGAGATTCACATTAATTAGGCTATTATCACTCAATGATGGGCTGTATTTAAATTGCTCTGGGTGTATGGCCATTTTGTCTCTGCAGCCATCTTGTCACAAGCAGCTCTACCATAACATTAATGGCGTCACAAATGCATTTAGCAGCTAAACAGCTAGGCCAAATTGAGGGAGTTACAGTGTCATTTATCATCTGTTAGAAAGCTGCAGAAATGTCTTAAACTTTATTAAGACCCAAAGATGTCATGTAGCCCGTGTAATAAATGAAAATATGAAAAACTTTCACCACACCATTTTGTGATAGAAATGGCTAGAAACAAGATACCAATTTTAAAACATGAATTACACTCCTTTCATGTGTTGGGAAATTTTGCTAACAAACAAACTCACAATGACAGGATTCCTCAAAGTCTGTGCATAACATAATTTGTTCATCATTCCTTTTGTATCCTTTTGAATGTACTTAGTTTCATAATCCGTACATTTGAACGTAGATCACTGAATAGTGATAGCCTTGATGAAGCATCTCTCCCTCGTTTTGTGTTTTTTTTTATGAGTTTAATATATTTTTCAGAAATTTATAATTTTCTGGATGTGCCAGGGCAGGCACTACCTACTTTGCCTACCCTGCCTGCACGTCACCTAGTAGATCCAATCATGTCCAAGTCTAAAGATGGTTGTTTGCTTAAGTTTTTATAGAAGGTTACATATAAAAACATGGCACTCTCTGTTCCATGGCTCTCCATAAATGCATGATTATACTGCTGTAATAAATATATACCTCTCAACTCAAATCCTAAGGTAGGCACAACTCTAAAATGTAGATATTACTAATTTGGGGCTTGTATAGTAAGCTGATTGTGTGGCTGTATGTAAAAAAACTGTCCTATCTGTTACTACCTACAGATTATTTCCAAGATAAAGAGCCATAACGAACCGTGTGGAAGCGAGGAAATGAGTCCTGATCAGATCTGCGACAGAATATTTGAACTTGTGGATAAAAACAAAGATGGTAATTTATTTGCTCATTATAAACATTAGTTTGTGCATTTTTGGTAATAACATATTCAGAGGCACTTAAGCCTGTGCCTTTCTTTGCATTTCCAGGCCAAATCTCACTTGAAGAGTTTGTGGAGGGTGCTCAACAGGATCCATGGGTTATGGAACAGCTCAAACTGGATGTCCGACCAAGTGGATGGTTCATTAAACGAAATACAGTGAAAACCTGAAAACGACAGGCAAATTGAGACAAGAGACTTACCGAATCCTACTAGAGCATGTGCCTGAAAGCATGCTCCATGCTGGATGACTTATGAGGCCTCTAAACTGAATAAATCGAGAGTGATGTGCTTATACCACAAAAGTTTGAGCCAGAGATACTCAGATGTCTGACTGTTGGTGCGGTGTTCGCACACTATAAGGTCATAGATGAATGCAATTAAAGGGGACATAGAATGGATGAATGGAGTATTGTAGCTTGTCCTCTAATGTTAAAATAGAATACAAGTGCAATTTTACAAGCCCAAATAAAACCTTATATTTACACCGGGTATTGGAATGGTCCTTTTGCTTTGTGCTACTTAACATCACCTGTAGGTTTTGTGCAATTTTACATCTCCTGTAGGTTTTGTTCTAATTCAACAATGTTTAAGTGGCTATTTCTAAGCTGAAGATTTTCATATGAAGGCACAACCATGCCTCATGCTCATGAAAGCTCTTTGGCTATACACAACCTCTCAAATTCATCAAAGCTAAGAGGAAAAAATGGTTTTCCATTCTATGTCTCCTTTAAGAGAGTGTTTTTTTGTGATAATGTGCATTTCAAATAAATCTGTTCTTGCACAGTCTTGTTTTTGGTACAATTCCTTTGTACTAGTCACCCAATGATGCTCACATCCATATCAACCATATCCACAATCTTACTCCACATTCTGGTATAATTGCAGCCACCTCTTGTCAAAATGATGGTTGCTATTAGCCAGGCTGGTGCCTAGTGCTTCTACACTAGTCAGGTACCTACCCAAAGGCTTGGGTTTCCTCAGCCCAAAAAATTGCAAGACCAATCAGCAAACAGAGAGAGGGCTGAAGTGTGTTGTGAACTGTGAACGGTTGAAGTCATGAAGGCATGCACAATCGTTTCAAAGTTCACAGAACCAGGAAGTTAATGTATGTCTATTCAGTGGTGTCAGACTCTTTGGAGAAAGTGAAATGACATAAGGAAGAGACTGTTCCTGGTTCTTCTGTACAGATGGAGGCCTAGCCTACCAACTTCACCTGGCTCATGGCTATGTCTGACAGGCCTATTATTCCCTTGCTCTGGTACAAGTCCCGGTTGTTGAGGAGCCCCATTATATATTTTTTTATTTACCTGATCTTGCTGTTGGTGGTAATCTACTTCTGTAATGGCTGCTCCAAACTGTGATGGAAGTAATGTTGAGCCACTGTTGAGTCTATTTCATTTGCGAATTTCAGACTCTTTGAGTCTTGAGAATGGGTCACGAAGCAAGCACGAAGACTTGAATCATGGATATACATAGACCTATATATCTGCTATGGACTTGAATGAGGATTCATCTACACAAGCATATGGAAGTAGTGTTTGGTGCCTGTCTCTCTGTCTTGTACATTATCTCAGTCTCGAAAAATGTTCAGCCCAATGTCAAATTGTATGTTCCATTAGACTGAGGTAAGTTACTGAGCCTGTGCAAACTAGACCTACTTTGAAATCTAATTTGACAGTGCGCATGTGTGGAAAGACTTGCTCACCTGACGAAGATAGCCGATAGCTGCCTGAGCGAAGTAGAATCGCTGCCCTTTAAGCCCGACATAAACATGTAGCGCAGACTTTTTTCCCTCTTATACTTAACCACAACGATGAAACAACAGCGTTAAAGTTCCATGCGTCATTAAGCAGGTAAATGTAAGATCTTGGTATGGTGACTGTCATATTGATCTGCTGCACAACCATAGCTAAAGGATTGCTAACTAACGTTAGCAACATATCCAGTGTCAGCATGCACGCAATCAATAGGCTCCTGCCAGTAAGCTAAGCTAACTATCACTATGTCTTGTGATGTTCAGGATACCTTCGTCGCTCATTGTTGTGAGGCGTTACTAAGTGTGTTTGCGTTGAGGACAAGGTCGACATTGTACCTTAAGTAGGCTAATACATGTGTTTATTCCACCGTAAGACAACGTTGTTTATAACTTTATCCGGGTTCAGAGAAACTAGTCGAGTCGCTATCTCGCTAGCAGATAACGTTAGCGAGGAATCTTTCCTACAAGTCAGCTGTCTAGGTTCTGTTGGATGGCATTATAGAAAGAAATGCCAGCGACTGTACACACATGTTCAATATCAATAAGATAGCCTCGCTTAGTAACTCCCTTTCAACTTCGTTACTTCAACTTGTCAAACAAACATTAGTCTTAGCGTATTTGAATGTTTCGTCACAAAATGTTAGCGACAATCGCTCTGCCAATGAGATTTAACGTTAGCCGTCTCTTTGCTGTTTCTGCAACTTAACATTTTAAAAAGGCACCACTTTGTGGACGAACGATATTCATTCCTCGTAGTCCTCAACTAACCTGTAAGTTTGTGCATGATATATGAGGCAGGCGTTGACCTATGGAAATGTCTAACTTTACATGTTTTGCGACTGAGGTCTTTTGCAGTTTTCCTAATTTAATTGAGTTAGGCCCGGGACGGTTGATAAACCTTGGAAACCTTGCATCACAAAGATTGCCCTGTTTAGGCAGTAGAGCAGTGTTTACGTGTCATGCGTCATTAGTTTTAGGTTGAAGTTGGCCGGATGTTGTAGCATTCATGTTTGCGCAAGATAAACAAGTTGGGCCTGATTTCACTTTTCCGTCAATATGTAAATATCAGGATGTAACATTATGTAGCATGAATCATCATAAGTCAGAGCAAGATGCCATACGTCTCCCCTGATCCTTTACTGACAAATACATCGGGGAGTCATATGCACATTAGTACAGTTTTCAGTTATTTACCTCCATATTTATAGTTGATTTGGTGTGACCACTTCTAAGAAACTAACCTAAGAGTCGCTGTTCCAAATATGCAAAGTACTCATGCACCCCCTGTAGGAAGAGATACATTAGATACTATATAACAATATTAACTGTGTTGTCATGCTGATCCATTTGTACAGAATGAATAACTACCTCCTTTCTATCATCTCAGTCCTGCATTAGGCTAAGCCATGCTGAAGTGGTTTTCTGGAGAGGAGGCTGGTGGTGCCCAGGGCGTAAGTATAAAAATACAATTGCAAATTACTCAAATGTCAGGACTTTTCTGGCCATATTTTCAACCTGGGATGTTGATCTATTATCCAAATGGACTTTAGAGTAGGTCTATTTACTGTTCATTCAGCAGTTACCATAAGTTTTGTTTTGTAGATTCCCTCATGCTTCAGTGTTATGTTTACAATGCACAGGCAGGCCCTCATAGTACAACTCCTAGTTTATCCTGTTGTTATGAGTTGCTCAGTGAGGTCTGATCCCTAGTCAATGAGGCCTAAGGCTGCATGGAGAACAGGGGAGGGAACAGATTAAGAGGATTTTAGGGGAAGTGCTGACTTCACAGTTTTGGATGGGGCATCCTGTCTCTACACTCACCCTCGCCTGGTGCTTCCTCTGGCTCATTCTCATCTTTTCTCACCTTGATGATGTCCCCACTCTGATATAGCATGATTTTGCTTTGTGTTTTCAACATGTCAACTTGATTGTATGTTAGCTATGTTCTCAAGCTAAGCCTACACTAGCTCATTGTAGAAAGTACAAGCCATATTGTCAGTAAGAACCTCTAGATATATTTGTTTTTCCCCATATTTTGACAGTGTTTGCACAGAGGTAAATGAGAGCAGCAGCTGTCCCATTGTCTGTGTTATCATGGTTTTCTCTGTAGCTCACGTGTATGTGTGTGTGTGTGTGTGTGTCACAGGCCCCAGGTTCTCCTCAGGGCAGTGCTGGTGGAGGAAGTCCAGCACTGGTGGAGGTGACGGAGCAGCTGGCCCAGACCCAGCAGCTGGTTGCCCAGCTCAAGGAGCTCATCCGGGAGAAGGATGCAGTACTGGGTACCAAAGATGAGCAGCTGAAGGTAGTGTGCTGTTGTACATGAACACAGATCATAAAATAATCCTCCAGTTTCAAGCGTAGATTGCGTTGTTTCAAGCGTTGTTTCAATTTTACAACTTTGATTTTAATGATGATCATATTGTTTGTTTATTTATGTAGATTGTTAGGTCCTGTGTTTTTGGAGACACTAGAAAAATGTGTGCAAATTGGCCACTGTTATTGAAATGACCTAATGGCCTACAGTAAATTGCTGTGAGTGATACACTGCTCAACTTGAAATAATCCCACGTCCAGACAGTTGAGTTAGCTAACCAATACCTAACATATTTTGGCTTTTGGACGATGATGGTTGCAATGATAGTATCAACACCTCAGGTTAAACTCTCTCAATAACAATTTAATGTAAAGTGACCTGAGATGAAATCAGGCATACTTGATAACAACAAACAGAGGGGCTCCGTCTTTCTGGAACAATGGTGTTCTCTCTGTGCAGTTACATACCACTCAGCCCCACACTGTGTGATATTATCCATCCTATCAAATATTAACCTGCATTAGACCATAGTGCAAACACAGAGTCCATGTGAAGGTGCCTTTTTGTAACCTGGCAATCTGAATTGTTAAAGTAGTGCTGTGTGTTGTGTGCTCCGAAGCCAAAGTGATAGTTTGGAGTAATTCCAGTCATAGCCCTGTTATGTGAGCTTTCTTAGTGCTGTTGGTAGAAAGGAGATAGATAGCATTTTGTACAACACAGACGAATTGCAAACACGCAGCTTACGCTAACTGAATGCCATCATAATCTTACTTTCACTTTCATTGACTACGGTACCATTCAGTTAACGTTAACTGACGTTTTGCTATTTGTGTGCTCAGAAGTTAAGTCTGAAAGCTATAGTTCTGTGGTGATTCTCATACAGCACATATTGAAAGGCATATTTATTCTCTCAGGCAGAGAAAGAGTCTTGTGAGGCCAAGCTGTCTAAGATGAGGCTGCAGCACAAGGCCAAGGTCACCTCACTCAACTCCCAGCTTGAGGAGCTCAAAAAGCAGCGGGGCGAAACCCCCGGCAAGGCCACTCCACCCCAGATGAAACGGGTAAGCATCCCATGCACACCACCCCTACCAATACCACAGTAAGCAATACACAGGACCCTTCAGGGCACAAATGGAGCTGGTTATCTTGACAATAATGAGAACAGTCTTCCACTAAGAGCTTTTTGCATTGGAAATTAATTTCCCAAGTTCTGTGTTAGTCTTGGATTAGACTTGATCTAGGTATGGTAAACCAACCCTTGAAGTGTCATATGGTGGGGCTATAGTGAGCACCTCATGTTTGCGTACTCCTGGCTTCCAAGGAATGTCACAGGCACATGATGCCAGCGTACTCATATTAGGCTAGAATGGCTAGACTTGTTCATGGTCATAATACTGACCCTTATTTGTGCTTGTATAGAGTGGCAGTGGGGAGACCGGAGATGCTGAGTCATCATCGGCGAGCCGAGGGAAGATCCTCCTGCTCAAGAAGAAGGTGGAGGAACTGGAGCAGCAGCTGTCTAAGAGAAATGAGGAGCTGGCAACTAAGGTACTGCTAGTCCACAGATAAAATTGAGCCCACAGATTATTATTATTTTTTAAATAAATCTTAATGCCTGTTTTTAAATTAAAATTCAAGTCAGTCAAGTCAGTTCTTAAAACGTTGTTTAAAAGGACCAGTCATCACTGTATCCTCTGCACAATCTACTGGCTTGTATTTACCCATGGCACTCTGTCATGCTCAGACAGTTTGCACCGTGGTGCTTTTCACTGCTTAGGTATTTGAGGCGTCACAATCTGGATAGATTAAGGTTGTAGGTATGTGAATAGATGCAGGTTGCAGGTCTGTTGTTTTTCTGCACAAAAAATGTCAGGAATGGCTCACAGTTAAAGATAGCTCTGTAAGCTATGCCCTAAGGTCATTCCTGTCCAGGTGTTCTTTCAAATGATTTCTGCGAGCTCAGGAAATGTGGCAGCATATCTGTGTCATATTTGACCATTATTTACCTTTTTCGTAGTATTTGAAATTTTGGGTGTGGCTTTATTGCTGTCTGTATCTTTCAGTAGTATTTGTGTCCCAAAAGATGCGAAATGGTGTCTCCTCACAATACAGCATGATAATGACCTTGTTTAATGATGTCTTATGTTTAATGATTATGAATTTGATACAAGTATGAATGCATGTTTATTTGTTTTCTCAGACCAAAGACCTGGAGGCCCAGCGTGGGCGTGGCACAGAAATGGATGCCATGCTGGTGGAGAAGGACAGGAGACTGGCTGAGAAAGAGGCCTACATAGTTCACCTGCAGATGGCAGTGTCTGGAGAGCACACTCAGGCTCCACCAGCCCCTGTCACTCAAGAGAGCAAGGCAAGGGCCCTTTAAATCGCTATGATGTGCTGTTAATGCATCTGCAAAGTCCATCACATTCAGTCTTTGTAATGTGGATACAAATAATATAAATTGTGAATTATTATAGTGTATTTAGTCAGATTAATTGTTTTTAAGTCAGATTTTTCAGAACCATAGTATATTGATGCAGCTTCTTATACAAGTTGAAGATAGCCTATATGTGTTTTGTATTATTATTATTCCGTTTTACTTACAAGATGTAATGTGTCCTGTAGGTTCAGTCATCGGAAGACAGTGGCTCTGTTCAGGAGCTTCAGCTGCTGGTGCAGAGCTTGACCAAGAAAGTGGGGGATGGAGAGGAGAGATACAGCCTCTTACAGGAGCAGGCAGACAGCCTCAAGGCCCTGCTGGAGAGTGAGAAAGCTCAGTATGAAGAGAAGGAGAACATGTACAAGCAAAATGTGGGTTGGCTTGTGTAGATTGTGTGATTTTGTGATCAAGGACATCAGATCAGTTATGAGGCTGATCTGAATGCATATATGGTCATGTGTGTCTTTCCAGATTCAGACCTTCAAGGACATTATTATGCAGAAGGACAATAAGCTGGCAGAAATAAACCAGCAACATGAGCAGGAACTCTTTAAACTGGCAGCAAAATCAGATGCCAGTGCAGATCTTGAACAGGTAATAACAATACTGACACATATAATATTATTTTCCCAGAATTTTGCCAATGGCTTATCAAATGGTCTTATCAGCCCTGTAGTATAGATATTAATCCCTGATACTTGCTCCAATTTTCAGTTTGTGGTGTTGCCAATGTGGAATTGTTCGTTAAATATGGTTGTTGTTGTTGTAGCTCCTGAAGGCCTTGAAACAGAAGCTGCATGAAAAAGAAGAGGTGTTGCTGGGAAAGGCTCAGGTCATTGAGGTCCTCCAAGGGGAGGTGGATGGCCGAGACCAACATATTAAGGTGAGTGTGATGCTGCTCTGCCCTTTCCCCTTTTACTGTCTGATATCTTGTTTTGTGTATTAGGCGAAATAAATGAGAGTCTTCACATTTTAGGATGATGTTAATTACAGAACCAATTTACATTTGCAAAAAGACCACTGTCAAAGATATAATCACTCTTGATTATAAATAATAAAATTACACAAAGATGATTTATAATGTGGGCAGTTTTAGTAGTGTGTTTAAAAGAAGTGCCGCGATTTGAACGGCCACTGAAATGGCTTGTAATGCACTCCTCAGATGTGCCCAGGGATTAAAATTAATTTCTTGTCTAATTTAACATCTTGGCCAGTGTGGCTAGTGACTGGAAAAACTTCCTGACAAGGCATATTTTATCGGCCAAAATTTAACACTGTTTTGTTATGTCATGGGGACCACATTATGAAAGAAGCAGGCAAGCGAAAGGCGATGTTTGCTCTCAACAAAACAATCAGTCATATTCATGAAAACGTAGCTCATCTCTCAAGGTAAGATAATATGACGGTACGTTTGTTAATTATTTTGTCGCTCAGTGAGTTTTTGTGCTTTCGTTCAGGCAGACATATGGTAGCTGATGGTATGGTTTTAATATAATACTACCATGTGTTTGTGTTATCAAATCAAAATAAAGTCTATTGGAGCAAGCAAAAGGAAAAAGATGTATAGTGCGTGCGAGTGAGAGATTAGTCTGCACGAGTCTCATACTTAGGCTGTTGGGTGAGAATTTGAGCTCCCTCTGTCATGCAGATTAACGTGACTGTGAAGAGTGGCCGTATTCCACACACCAAGAGTAGCTGCTATAATTCACTTGCCAAAAAAGTAGACAGCAACAACAGAACTGAAGTTCAAAAACTGTGTGTCTGTGCGTCTCTGTCTACCTCTATGAACCATTTGCAGGAGCTGACAGAGCGAATGCGGCGTCTCCAGGGAGAGAGGGAGAACCTGCAGTCCAAGCTGGAAGCAGAGAAGCACGTTATGCGTGCTCAGCTGCGGGACCTCATGCAGAAGCACGAGTCAGAGCTGCGGCGCATCACTGAGAAACATGAGCAGGAGATGTCCGAGAAGGAGCAGGCACTCCACGGCCAGCTCCAGGAGCTTCAGAGGACCCCGGCACAGCCTGCCCAGGTCACGGCCGCAGATGTCCCCAGTAATGAGAGGCTGTCTGAGCTGGAAGGTAGCCTGTGTTTGTGTCACTGAGTCACTTCATTTATTTTCATGTGTATGAGCATATTTATGTTATGATGGAAGAATTGCTTATTGAATATGTAAGTATGTAAGTACAGTAATGTAAAATGTTTTGTCCCTTGCATCTTGCATGTGTCTGGTCTTATATCTATCCTTCCTTGTGTAATAATCGCTGATCGTTGTGCATCATGTGTTGCGTCTTTGGTTTTGTCAACAGCGTCATCATTTTTGCGTGGTGTAATGTTACGTTTGTGTGTATGTAACAGTACCTGATTTTCTTTTCTTTTGCTGTCTTTTTAACTTTAGCCCAAGTTAAAAGTAAAGCAGAGGAGGCCAGCAAGTCAGAGGCAAAGTTCTTGAAGATGAAAGCATGGTCCAAGTCTCGCATCCGACAACTGGAAGATGAGCTGAAGAAAGCCCAAGTACGCGACTTCATTGAAAATGTGTTCCCCTGTTTGTTTGGCTCGTAGGCAACATGATGTTGACTTTGATATCATTTTTTCCTCAGTCTGGTAGCACAGCTCCAGATGTCTCAGTCCTTCGTAGCCGTGTATCAGAACTGGAAGAGGAGAGAGAGGAAATGCTTTGCAAACTGGACCAGTATGACGACCTTCAAGCCAAAAATGGTAAAATATCATGATAGTGCTGTAATAATAATAACTGGACATTTATGGGTTTACATTATATTTATTTATTTTAAACTTGTGGCCCAAGAGCATTGGGGTGTCTGAGATTAATGCATGTGATGTGTGCAGAACTGCTGGAGGCCAAGTTGGTGGTGTATGAGGAGCAGCAGAGGAAGATGCAGGCCGATTTAGAGCAGGTCACCAAGAGAGCTGCCTCCCAGGTTAGACACACAGACACACACACGCACATCCTACCCCCCAGTCTACAACGCCATGATGGCTTTGCTATGACCCTTGCTTGTCCTTATATTGTTTTTGTCTGCTTTTGGCACCCACAGGCAAGCGAGTCTGGCAGCGTTGATGAATTGCAGAGCCATGTCCTGGAGTGGCAGGAGATGGTGACCATGGTGACCGAGGCAGAGGCGGCTCGAGACCAGGCCCGTGAGGAGAAGAACGCCATGGCCCTCAGGATGAGTCACATCGAAGAGGAGAGAGAGGGTAAGGACCAGCGACAGAAGGGATAAGCTAACTGTACAACACAGCGAAAACGCAATGACAAACCAGTGCTGACATGATATTGTAAATGCTGGCAGTGTGCTCTGATCTGGTGGACAAGGTTATAATTGTACAGAATTGAACACAATGGTGTGCTTGACTTCAGGGAGCACAAGTCACTCAAGGTCCCTCATCTTCTACATTCTAGGAGCTAAGTGAAAGTAATAGGCTTCACCTTTGTTGGTTGAATAGATTTTCAAACTAGTTTTTCCGCATGTTTGTCATTTTAGGTATTGCAGCGATTGCTTGAACGTTACATTTTAAAAGGCATATTATCCAAAAAGAGCCAGGCTCAGCAATGGGAAAATAGAAAAACTATGAGGCATCCTGATGAAAAATAATAATAATAAAAAAAACTGCCATTTTATTTTGAAATACTTGAATACATGAATGCCTCATTTTTTTTTTTCCTGAGTGCTCATATCTGGGGATGTTTGCGTAGAGATTTTTTTTCTTTTAACATCAGAAGTGGCCCTTATTAAGCACATTGTCTTTGTGCAGCTCATGATGTATCTACTAACTTACCTACAATAGACCGAGCCGAGCAACAGTCTGTTTTATTTTGTGTTTCTCCCCTGAGTATTTTTGTATTGCCTGTTCATGTAAGCATGACACCTTTTCTGTTGTTGTGTTTATTTTTTGTCTTTATTTCTCCGGCTCCATCATCATGGCGAGCGTTAGCTCCAAGCCCCAGCCCCACTCCACCTCTTCTCCTGCTCTTTGTGATGGGCGCAGCCACAGAGAACAGTTTCCCATCAGTTTTGTGCATGCAGGTGTCCCCCCCTCACCCTCCACCCCAGACAGCCAGCTCCACCTACTGCACTGCTGTGTGTTTCCCACAATGCTCTTCTCTCTCAGGGCAAACACCCAGCAGTGCAGTAGAGGCTGGCCGTTTACCCTTCATTTTGTCTCCATGTCCTTTGTTCCCTCACCCTATGCCTTTTTTCCATTCTTTGTTCTTCATGCCCTGGTCCAAGCTATTTCTTCATAAGGCCCTGTCGTCCAGGATAAGGATTTCTTAATATGCTGTCTGGCAGTTTCTCCTCTGGTGGTGGGAATAAGGTTGCCTAATTAACACATACCTGACCCAGAATGTCAGTGCATGGTTAGGATGTCATTAGGAAGCAAGTTGTAGCCTAACTGAATTGTATATAGCAATTAAAATGGTTGAACTGGAGCATTTTCCAAACAATGCAGTACCACTCAATTTTGGAATGAATAATTTATGTAAAGTTAGCTCAAGTTGTATTTTTGCCCTACATATTACATATTGTGTGTCAGCCTTTGCTTTCAGCTGAAGTAGTGTAACAATTTGCAATATGGAATTGGTTTCGTACCCAGTAATTAAACTTCTCTCCAGGAAATGATCCGTTGACTAAATATATGTTTATGCTTTACATTAATTACATAACATGATGACACCAATCACACATTTGCGTAGAGTCCTAAGTTGTTCTCTTGGTCCTGGCTGAGGCTTTGAGCTGTCCTTTATTTGTTTGCTGTTATTCATTAATCATAATTTTACTTTCAGTCTGTGTACTAATATTACACACTAACATTGTTGAATTCACGTCTAACCTATGCAAAGCTTCTTAGAGGACCATTGGAAGTTGCTGTTAAGTCTTAGTTCTGTCTTTTTTTTTTTTTTTTTTTAAGTTCTCAAGTATTTTTTTAGTTTTAGTATTTCTTCCATTTCTCCAGGCATATGTAATGAGAATATATTAATACTTAATTTTCATCATTATAGTTAAAAACCTACAAATACGGCCCTCTGGCATTAAAGTAGAAGCTTTGCAAAGGAATGGCCCAAATGACAGAACTTCAACAGATATTTAGATCTAATGTGATGCACAACTGACAATGCAGTGTACTTTGTTTAATACCTCAAATTTGGTGGTGTTCTGCTAATCCTGCTTGTATTGCTTCTGTTTTGATCACGCCAAATTTACTCTTCCTGGCTTTTAATACATGTTGATATTTATGTCAGCCCCTCCTTTTCCTCAATGCAAGCAACTTTTAGCCCTTACACTAATTTCAGGCAAGACAAAAATAAAAAAAAAAATTTGTCAGTTCAGTTTGTGCATCATAAGCTTGCTTGCATTGACCCCACTTCCACATTCACCCCCTCACTCACTCCTGACCCAGCTTGGCCTCTCCCTGCATGTGCATTAAGGGAGACCCCCTCCTTATATCACAAAACAGATGGGAATGTGTTTTGTGCTGCTTAATTGTGTTGTCATAATGCTGATTTGACCTTATTGTGATTGCACCTTCTGCTGAAGTTCAGTCATCAACACAAAAATGACTACTGCTAAAATTGGCTGGGGCTGTGTGTGTATGATTTTTTTTTCGTTTCAAAGCTCGGACAAATATGTTCCGTTGATAGCCTGACTCTCTACATGGATCATAAAATCTTCTGGCGAACAGTCCTGGCCTCCCGCCCCTCCCTTGTGTTTTCTACTCTCAGTGCTCTGTCCGTCAACTTGTTTGTGATGCCAAATCGTGCATGGCTTTTTCCACCCTAAAACTGCATTACTGTGCTCACACAAACAACGCACTGGTATCAAACACAAACAAAAGCACCTGCTTTTTTCCATTCACGGATGGAGACCTGCACAGATTTGTGTCAACTGTGCTGTGACTTGTTGGTTGGATGTTGTCTTTTGTATGTGTGTGTGTGTGTGTGGGGGGGGGAACTGTGGAGCCTCGGGAGAGAGAGCACTTTTTCTCTCTTCCACTGGTGCCCTGTGTAGTTCTCTCAGTCTCTGTCCTCCACCCCTGCCTCCTCACCTGTCCCCCTTCACCTTCACCACCCCTTTTACCCTATCCAACTCCAAAACCCCATCCTTTCCCACCCCTGCCAACATCCCCTGGTTAAATCTGTTTTACTCCTGCCCCTTCCTGTGGCACAAAACTGATTGAGGATGACTGGTTCTTTCCTGGCTGCTCCGATCCAGCGCTGGCCAATCGGCAGCAGGAGTTGGAGGAGGAGCTTGTCCAGGTGCGGGGGCTTCGCCAGCAGAGGGTGAAGAAGCTGGGAGACCCAGCCACTCGTAGCTTACAGGTACGCAGGAGCAAAAGTGATGTCTTTTATAAGAGATCATTTCACCTGATAAAATTGTGTTTGTGTAAACCATTTATTAGGAGAGAAGGTGTTGTTTTTTCTCTTCAGATATGGCTTTTCTGAGATGTAAAAACAAAAAAAATTGTTGCAGGAGGACCTGGAGTTTGATGGTCAACAGCCGTTCTCTGACCCGACCAGTCCATCTGGCAGCACTACTCCTATGGAGGGAGAGAACATGGGAGGTTGGTGGCCAGAGTACTCTGCCCCTGATACAGGTGTGAAACCCACTAGACAGTTCATGCTAGCATGCACATTGCACCTCATTTGTGCCACCAAGCATTTGTGTATCTCCATAACACCATAGTTTGGATTCTTTTTTTATTCGTTTTCTATTATGTTGACTTAACCACCTCACAGTGTTTCATCAGAAACATGGACTTGTGTGTATCTAACACATCAACCGAGTGCACTCATAGCTTTGGTTGACCTATATTTTTAGTTTGCATTTGTCTTACAGTGACAGTTTATTTGAAGCATGTGCGTGCTGATTGAACTGCCTAGTTTTGGTGTATTAGTGTGTTGCAGTCCTTCATTGGACACCTGAATTTGTGAGTTATCCTAAACATGTAGGTGAACTGAAGGCAAGTGCCGGTAAGTATCTGGTCATTTTTTTATGTGACGTGCTGCCTTATACTCACAGGTTAGGTTAAGGGTTTTTTGTTTCTTAGTTTAAAATTAATGGTTATGTAGAGAATTATTTTATTCTCTAAGTAAATGTTAATCTTTAATTGCTAATTCAGGCTCTTTGTATAAATTATTCCAATATGAAATCCTTAACCCAGCTTGTTAAAGCGCTCCATTATATGTTTAAAGCAAGTGTGTGATGGTAATCATTTCTCAAAGTACTCTATTTGTGTCATTTTACTCTTTTTTGCATGTATACTGTGTGAAAATGTCACATGGGAATGTATTTAAAATGTTTTTTTTTAGTGTTTTTACTTTTTAGTGTCATTTTGCTTTACTCCTCTGACTCATGTCTATTTGTGTTGGTATGTGCACTTGCACAATAGATGGCCTAAGGTCAGTTGTGGAGGAGCTGGAGGTGGAGAGAAATCAGCTTCAGGAACAAATCATTGCACTTGAGGAGCGCTGTCAAGATCTAGAGGACAGGCTACAACTACAAGCTCGGATTGAATCCTTGCAGGTATGCTGAGTATTTGTTTAATGTACAAGTTCATTTGCAAGGTTTTCTTTTTTTGTGTCGTCATCAAAGAACAAATCGTACCATGAAAATGATTGCTGTCATTGCTGTCAATGATTGCTGTCAAGAGCTAATGAAATGAGCAGCAGAGATACAATGCATGTATCAACTAAGTCAGAGAAGGCTAATCCATTTAGTATGAATTTGTATGAATTGGTATTGCTGAGAAATTTGATTTTGAAAGTTATGTAGAGCTACGTTAAAGTTTACCATATACTCACACTGTGTTAACATCCTCCCTCAAACTTCTACTAATGACAGAGAAACAGACCAGAACTGTACGTTTGCAAAGGAATGAAAATTTTTAAATGGTTGCAGTTGATTGCGAATCTTGTGCCCACATACTAGGATTTTGTAACAAAGCCCTCTAACACAGGTGACGTTTGATGTGTATGAAGAAGGGAGGCCATATTGGGTTTGTCAGGTGTGTGTTTGTGTGAGTGTGTGCTAGAGCAACTACCTCCAGCAGTGATCTCTAACGCTTGGGTTGTTCATGTTTGTTTTTGTCAGACTCACTTTCCTGTGTCCACAATGGGTGTAGTACATGCACAAATCCAATTTTATTCTTAGCTGACTTAATTATCCACCAATCACAGGGTGTGAGTAGAGTGCAACTTCCTTCCTCACTCTGTTAATGTTCAGGTTAAGAGGAAGGAGTTTATCAAAACCAAAGTGGTGTTTTCTGTGTGCTGTGAAATTACATGTGTTTCTTTCTCATTTTAATACATAACTTGGCACTCTTTTTTTCATAACTTTGCACTCTTTTTGTTTTTTATATATTTTATTAAGAATGAGTCTGAGAAGCTACAGGCTCAGTTGGCAAGCCTCCGCAGCCAACAGACCAGAGATGCTGAAAAACACCAGCTCCTTGTTACAAGCCTCAATGAGCAGCTCAAAGGGTAAACAAAGAAATCATTAATTTCTCATTTTAATTGTAAAATGTTTGCTACACCTGCATCATGCCTGTAGGGCTCATGAAGGAGAGACAGACATTTATTTAAAGCTTTCTTCCTCTTGCTGTAGATTAAGTGATACCCAAGAGTGCCTGGAATCTTCTCTGATTGAGAAGGAACACACGCTAGCCAAAACCTCAGAGAAACTGGAACTCATTGATAACCTCCGAGATGCTCTCCATGTGAAGGAGGAGCAGCATAAGGAGGTGTCTGATAGACTTCTTCAGACCGAACATAATGTAAAGATTTTTTTCATAGTTCATACTTTGCCTCTGTCTGTCCATCTGTCAGTTACCTCTTTGTCTATCAAATATTTAAGTTACTCATTTATTCTCTTGTTATTTCTCTAGCTGGCTGAAATTACCAAGAAATGCAGTGCTTTTGAGAAACAGTGCTCTGAGATGAAAACAACAGTAACAGATCTTACCCAGAAGCTGAGTTTGCTCAAAGAAAAGGTTTGGTTTTGTTCACACATTTTAAACTCTTTTGTTTTTGAGCATTCTTACATGTGTTTTGTTAAAAAGATGTTAACTTGGTTCTTTTATTTTTATTAGACACAGAAGCAGGAAGCTACAATAGAGTCTCTACAGAGTGATCTGGATCAAACTAATGATGAGCTTGACAAGCTAAACACTACACATTTGGAGGAAAGAGCTCAGCTAATTCATGACCTTCAGAGTTGTGAGAGAGAGATTGACAACCTTAAAGACATTCTGTTAGAAAAGGACAAGGAAATATCTGCTCTTTCTGGTAGCATGGCTGAGTATGCAGAGCAAATTCAAATACTAAAACAGGAGATCAAGCATAAAGAAGAGGACCTGGTCCGAATTGAAGGGGCCCTGAGCAAAGCTGAACGTGAGGCCCAGGTTATCCGTGACTTTCAGTCTTCTGATCAGCAGTCCTTGAATGCCAAGATATCAGAGCTGATGGAACAGCTGAAGTCAACAGAAAGCAAGTTGGAGAAAGCTAAACAGGAGAATGTCTTGAAGGAGACTGAGATGAATGACTTGACAAAACAAGTGAAACAGGACAGGCAAACCATACAAGGACTAAATCTGGAAATACAGAAGATGATGGCTGACCACCATAACCATCTTGCAGAGTGTGAGCCCATGGTTTCATCCTTGAAGGAGCAGGTCTCATTGGGCTCTCAGAAATTACAAGAGTCAGAGGGTCTTCTCTCCCAGCTCAAGGAAGCAACAGCCTGTAATGATAAACTGAAAGAAGAGCTTCTGGAGAAAGAGCAAACATATGAGAAAGAATTGAAGTCATTTAAAGATGAGCAAAATAAGCTTCTTGCTGAGGCTAACAAGCACAATGATGATCTTGAAGCCCTCTCAAAGGAACTTCAGGAACAGATGAAGTGTCAGGAAGAGGTCAAAACTGTAGTACAAGAAAAATCAGAAGTTATATGTTGTCTGGAGCAGCATCTTAAGAATGCACAGGAAGAATTTGACAGTCAGGTTGTGAAACTAAATGCGGAGATTAAAGCCAAAGATCTGGATAAAGGAAAGCTTGAAAAAGAACTTGCATCAAAGTCTGAAAGTGTTTCCCAGTTGAAAACAAATTTCAAGACTTTAAAAACAGAAAATCAGAAATTGCGAAAAAGTCTTGATGAAAAATCAGAAGAATCCAAGGCCCAGAAGCAGCATCTGGAAGAACTGTCTGGAAAATTTGAAGTCACTCGTCAAGAAAGTGGCGAACTTCAACAACTAGTGAATAGTCTGAAAGTGGAAAATAGCAAACTCCAACAGGAAATGGAGGAGAAAATTAAATCTCTCTCCAGACTTACTGAAGAGAGAGATGCTCTGCTCAACAAAGTGTCCAATCTTGAAACACAACATTCTGAGAATAGCAAAGTAATACAGGAGCTAACAAAGGAAAAAGATGAGTTAAATCAGAAAGCCATTGAGCTGAATAAGATACTCGAGCAGAGCAAACAGTCTGTCACTGAAAGGCTGTTGGAGAAGAGAAATGAATGTAATGAACTGAATATGTTGCTTCAAGAGAGTCAGAAAGCATCTTCCCAGTTAACAGATCAAGTTCAAAACTTGCAATCTCAGGTTGACCACCTTAACATCACCTTACAGGAAAAGGACAGTGTCAATGCTGACCAGAATTTACAGATGGAATCTCAACAAACCCAGGTGGCTCAGTTACAGGAGACTCTGACTCTACTACAGGAGCAGGGAACTGCCCTAAAGGCAGGCTTGATAGAGAAGGACACCATGCTGCATCAGCAAGCCTCAGAGTTGTCTTCACTGCAGACACAGCTTCAGCAACAGAAAGACTGTGTGTCAAGACTGGAGAGTGAGTCAGAGAGTCTTCAAGGAGAGTATTCACGCTTAAATCAGATCCTTGAAGAAAAAGAATCAACACTCAGCACCATGACACGAGAGTGCCAAAGCCATACAGAGGAGCTGAACAAAAGGAATGAGTCTATGGTTTCTCTAAGCAGTGAGTTGGCCAGTATGAATGAAAGCAATGTAAAGTTGGAGTCTGATAATGTCAGTTTGAAAACCTCCTTAGAAGCCCATGTGTCTGAGAACAGTAAGTTGAAAGAAGCAGTGGCTCAAAGACATTCTGAAGCAGTGAGTTTGCAAAACCATGTTCAGGCTGTGACTGCACAGAATCAGCAGTTGCGAGCTCTTTATGACAGCAAAGAGAAGGAATTGGGTGAACTTCAGCAAATGGCATCTGATCTTAATAATAAGATTGCCTTGTTAACTGAGCAAAATGGACACCTTGAATCACAGGTCTCTAGTCTTTCTGAGCAAAGTAAACAACTCCAGCAAGAAAATGATTCTGTATCAAAACAGCTCTCCAGTGCAAGTGAAGTGAACACTTCTTTACAGAACAAATTAAGTGGCCTAGAAATGCAACATTCAGAAAACCGCAAAATTATAGAGGGACTGATGAAAGACAAAGAACAGTTGTCATTACGAACAGAAGAACTGAGCAATGTTTTGGAACAGAATAAACAGTCTGTATCAGAGAGTCTTTTGGAAAAGACAAATGAATGTACTCAACTAAAAAAGTTACTAGGTGAAAGAGAGGAGACCGTCATCACTTTACAGAAGCAAGTAGAATACACAGATTCTCAGGTTAGTGATCTCAAAGACACTGTTTCAGAAAAGGAGAAGGTTTGTGCTGACCAGAATACACAGTTACAGATATATGCAACCCAGGTGGCTCAGTTACAGGAGACTCTGACTCTACTACAGGAGCAGGGAACAGCTCTAAAGGCAGGCTTAATGGAGAAGGACACCATGCTGCGAGAGCAAGCTACAGAGTTGTCTTCACTGCAGACTGAGCTTCAGCAACAGAAAGATTGTGTATCAAGACTTCAGAGTGATTTAGAGAGTCTTCAAGGAGAGTGTTCACGTTTAACTCAGATCCTTAAAGAAAAAGAAACATCATTCAGACACAAAACTCAAGAGTGCCAGACTCTTAGTGAGGAACTCAACAAGAGAAAAGACTCTGCTGTTCAGCTAAGCAGCCAGTTGGGTAGCATGAATGAAAACTTGGTCAAACTAGAGACTGAAAATGCAGACTTGAAACATTCTGTGGAGAACCACATATCTGAAAATGGCAAGCTAAAGGAGGAGATGCAGAAGACACAAAATGAGTTGGTGAACCTTAGAGACCGTATTCAAGCCCTAAATGAGCAGAACAGTAAACTGAAAGTTGAGATTGAAAAGGCAGTGGTTGAGGCATCAGGCAAAATGGAAGAGATAATTAATGTCAAGAATGAACTTTCTGTTGCCAACAAGTTGAAAGAAGACTTGGAGCTGACATTGCAGCAAAAAGAGGAATCATTAAAACAACAAAGCATGCTCATTGAACAATTTCAGGTCAAGTCTATTGAGGGTGAAGGTGAGATAAATCAGAGAATGGAGACAATTGTCATATTGCAGAAAGAAGCACAAAGTTTGCAGGCAGCTGTTCAGAGTAAAGACACCCTCTTGTTTGAGAAGGAAAGAGACTTCACTGTGCTTAAGGATAGATTAACATTGGAGTTAGATGAATCAAATGCTCAGCAAAGTAAGCTTCAGGAAGAGTTACGAAGTATGTCAGAAAGTACCAACCTGCTAAGTAGGAGGATAGCAGAACAGGATGCTCAGCTGAAGCAGAAAGTAGACGAGTGTATGACTTTAAAAGAGCATGTTTCAGAGCTTTCAGATTCTAATTCACTTTTACAAAGTCAGATTGAAACATTGGCATCTAATTTGAAGGAAAAGGATGAAATAATTCAGGATGTGACAAGTGCATCTTCAGAACACAGCAACAGCCTAAAAGCCAAAGAATCAGAATGTGAATCGTTAAAGGAACAGGTATCCAGTCTCAGTGAGTCAGTAGCAAAACTGAGAGAGAACCTTAGTGCTCAGACTTCAGAGATGTCTTCTCTTCAGTTGGCCCTTCAGGAGAGCAGGACGTCCATAGCTGAACAGCGAAAATGCATTGATGACTTACAGAGAAGGGCAGATGAGTCAGCTCTTTTTAAGGTCCAGTTTATGGAAAGTACAGAGCAGGTGACTGTTTTGCAGAGCCAGATTCTGGGAATTACCCAGGAGTCTGAAAACCTTACAAAGTTAGCTGAGGAGAGACAAAGTGCCTTAATCAATCTCCAAGAAAAGTTTGCATCACATTCTGAGGAACTGCAAACACTGAAAACTTTGTTGTTACAGAGGAATGAAGAGATCACAAACCTCAATACAGCGCTTAATGAAAGCAGGAAGTCTACTCTTGCTGCAGAAGAATTAGTCACCTCTTTAAAGCATGAGGCTGTCGCTTTCCAGGAAGAGTTACAACAGCTGAGAACTTCTAGTGCCGACCTTTCAAAACAAAAGGATGAGGCCCTTTCAGTGCATGAAAGTAATTCTAGGTCATTGACTGTGGAAATAGAAAAACTGAAATCGCAACACCTTCAGGTGGCTTCACAGGTCAATGCATTGACAGAGAATCTGGAACAGCGAGAAATGGCTCTTCATGCAATAAATAGTCAGTATACTGCTCAGGTAAAACACTCTGAAAATTTAGTGGCTGAGTTGAAGAAGTTAAGCGATAATAATAAAAGCCTTCAAGAAGAATTGGAAAGGACAAAAGAAGATCTACTGCAAAAGCTTAATGCATCAACTAATGAAAATGTAAGGTTGGAGACAGAGGTCAAAAAACTGTCAGCTGATAAAGAAGAATTTGAAAAAATCCACCACCACCAGATCCAAGCCATGGGGGAACAGTTGCAACACCAAATCCAGCAGCAGTCCTCTAACATGAGTGAAGTTATGGAGAGCATGAAGTTGGAAAAGGAGCATCTTCAGGTCCAGGTTAGTGTCAAAGGTGAAGAAATCACCGGATTGAAATCAGAAATTCAAAGAGTTGAACAAACTCTCCAGGAATCAGAAAAGGAATGGCTGTTTGTCCTTGATAGAGAGGCACAAGATAAGAGTTCCCTGAAAGAGAAACTAGAGATTCTTGAAAATGAGCTTATGTCTAAAGATAGCAAAGTGCATGGTTTACAACAAGACTTAGATCATTTGAATAAAAAGTTGGCGGAGGCAACAGCTGCTTTAAATGTTAGTTCAGAGAGACTCAGAGAAAAAGAAAATGATGCATTGTCAAATAAGAGTAAGCTAGAGGAAATTTTAAACACTGTACAAGCAAAAGACAAAGAAAATCATGATTTGAGGGTAGCATTACAGGACATGGAGGAAGAGTTCCAAAAATTAGAGCATAGCAAGTTATCTGCTGATGAAAATCTGTCTGAAATTACACAAACTATGTCAGATAAATTGATTGCCTCTGAAGAGGTAAAATTAACCCTGCAAAACAAAATTAAAGAATTGCAAAAGAATCATCAAATTGAGGTAACCTCTCTAAGAGAGGAGCTACAAAGTCTCTCAGCACAGTTGCAGCAACAACAGAAGGATCTGTTAGAAACTGAGAAGGTTTGCAAAAATGGGAATGAGGAATTCAGTCTGTTGCAGGAGAAAATGCAGAGTCTTCAGCTGCAACTTCTTACAAAGACAGAAAATCTGAAAGAGGCAGGTGCTAAACAGACTACTTTACTGAATGAAATTCACCATAAAGATGACGAGATAAATTCCATGAACATCCAGATAAGCCAACAAAAGGAACTCATCACTGGGCTTAGCCAGCAGCTAAAAGAGAAAGATGCCTCTGTCACACAAGTGGTTATGTCTGCCTCGAATGAGAGGATGAAATTCACTGAAGAAAAGAACAGTCTCCTTTCCCAAATTGAAAACCTGGAGAAGGCTCACACTGTTACAATCAAGGAGCTTGAAAATGTTTCCAATACTTTAGAAGAAACAAAAACAAACATGTCCCTTTGCCAAACTGAATTTGAATCTAAGGATGTACAGATAAAAGAATTGGTTCAACAGATGGAACAACTGAAAACAGAACTTCAAAAAATGACAAAAGACAAAGAAGCTATGAAGAAGAAGCTCCAGGCAGCTTTAGTTGTCCGAAAAGATCTACTCAAGAAAATTGAAAATTATGAACAACAGAGGACAGAAGACACAATAGTATCAGATTTGCAAAATAGAATTCGGGAACTAATTTTACAGATTCAGACTGTGGAAGTAGAGCACAAAGCCATTGTTGATGATTTACAACATCAGCTAGAGTCAAAAAAGGCAGAGATCGTAGAATTTGCTCAAGGAGTGTCAGGGAAAGATGAACTTCTACAACAACAGGTGGGTCATATGGAAAGTTTAAGAGAAAAGTTACTCGAAAAGGAGGTCAGTTTAACCACATCTCTTCAGGCCCTTGAAGAAAATGGAAAAGCTATTGACAGTCTCAAAACAACCATCAGTGAAAAAGAGCAGGAAAACACTGAATTGTTGTTCAAAGTCGATCAATTAAGTCAAGTAATTGCAGAAAAAGAACAGCTCTTGAGAGATCAAGAGAGCTCCAAAGTCTCATTAGTAGATACAGAAAGTGAACTTGTCAAGGTGACACAGGAGAAGGCAGTTCAGCAGAGGAAGGCACATGCTGCACTGTTGGCCCGGAAAGAAACCATGAAGAAGGCTCAAGAGAGTGAGAAGAAATATGTGCAGGAGATTTCAGAACTAAAAGATGACTTTAAAGCTCTCCTTGAAAAGCACTGCCAACAAACAAATGAGCTTAATGCTGTGCAGTTGAAGCATAATGATAACATTAAAGAATTGGAGGAAAGCAGACATGTTGCAACCTCTTATCAGAGTCAGCTAGAGAAGTTATCTGAGCAGAGAGACAATGTGCTACAAGATCTAAGAATTGCCTTAGCTGAGAAAGAAAGCCAAGACAAAACTTTACAAGCATATATTGAAGAGATGAAACAAGTTCAACTTAGCTTAGAGAAGGCTAATGCAGAAATTACAAGAAAGGACATGGCATTGGTGACACTTGAAAAGCATTCAACAGACCTTGCTAGAAAATTGGAGTCTGCTCAGTTCGAACACAAAAACAGTCTCCGAGAGATAAAAGAAATGACTGACCAGCTTGCAAAACAGGGACAAGAGATTGAAGGTTTACAGCACCAGAACGTTCATGAAACACATTTAAATCAAATTCATTTACAAGAGTTGAATGAAGAATTACGGCAAAGGGTGAAGGAATTGGAAGATCAAAAACAAAAGCAATCTCAAGACTTGGAAAATATTGTTAGAAGACACTGTGAAGAAAAAGTTCAGGCTAAGTTGGAGCTTGAAACTGAACTGGTGAAGAAATCTGAGGAACTGGAATCTCTTCAGAATTCTTCCATACAGTCACAGATAGAGCTTGAAAGAGTACATTCACTGTGGTTGGCATCTCAGAGAGAGGTAGAGAGCTGTAAACTCCTGATTGAAGGGCTACAGCAAGAGAAAGACACAGTCTTTAAAGATTTGGAAAGCAATCAGAACCAAGTTGCTATTTTTGAGTCACAGCTTAAAGAACTGCAAAGACAACATGATGACCTTTTACAGAAAAACATGACCATGGAGACAAAACAATCAGACATTGAAGTTGTCAAAACATCATCCGATCCAATTAATCTGAACCTTAATGGAGAGAATGCTGATCTTCTTGCCCTCCAAGTTATTGTCACTGAAAAAGATGAGCACATATCTGCCCTGGAACAACAACTTCAGAGGCAAATTCACCTTCATGAACTTGCAATGGATAAGATGAGGACTGAGGTTAATGAACTCCAGCAAAGGTCAAGAGACAGCAAACAGGCAAATGAAAACAAACCAAATGAACAACTGACAAAGAAATTGCATGCGGCTTTGATCTCTCGCAAAGAATTACTAAAGGAAAACCATGAACTCAAAGAAAAAAATCAAACATTGTCTTCAGAAAATGAGCAAAGTCGTACCGCATCTGCTGGGCTTGAACATACAGTCGCTGAACTCAGACAGCAGAAGACAAATCTGGAAACATCTTTATCCTCCCTTCACAGTGACAAAGAGCAGCTAACTGGTGAAATAGAGCGAATGTCAAGTGAAAACCACAATCTCTCAGCAGCTTGTGACAGCCTTAAACTTACAATAGAGAGCATCACACAACAGAAAGAAGCTTTTTCATGCCAGTTAGAGTCGCTGAAAGATTCTCAGACAGTAGAACTGTCAGAATGGAAATCAAAGCACACAGAACTGAAGCAAGAGTATGAATCTCTTTTGCAAGCTTATGAAAATGTCAGTAGTGAAATGGATAAGATGAGACAACTTTTGGAAGGAGCAAGAAGAGAGAGACAGGAAGCTATTTTGAAAATCCATAAATTTGAGTCAGAGAGACAAAACCTTGAGAAACAAATGAGTGAAGTAGAGGAAGAAAATGAGAGAATAAAAGACAAGATGAGGAAGTTTGCAAAGGCCAAACAGCAACGTATGGAAGAACTTGAGGAGGAAAATGCCAAAATCAGACAAGATCTCAATGAATATGACGAGAAACAAAACTCTATTATAGAGCAACTCACAGTAAAGAACCAGCATTTAGAAGCAGAAATTACTCTGCTTAAAGATTCTTCTCAGGAACTTAGGTTACGATTTGATGAAATTCAACTTGAAAACCAAAATCTGGCCAAAGAACTTGAAACAGCAAGCTCTTCATTGGAAAAGTGGCATGAAGAGTCACAGAGTAGTGAGACTAATTTGCAACTCCAACTTAATGAGGCATTGCATTTAAATAAGTCTTTGACAGCACAGATAGAATCACAGAAAGCTGAAATAGAGTCACAACAAAACCTTGTAGAGGCAGCACATGCAGAGAAAGTAAATCTCTCTGATAAGATGCAACAGCTGCAGATGAATAATGAAGCTGAACTTAAAGAAAGGCAGAAAGCTGTGAGTGAACTTAAGGAGGTTCTAAATAAGAATAGTCAAGAAACTATTAGTCTCAATGAGAAGGTTAGAATATTAGAAGATGACAAGTGTTTGTTGCAAGAAGAGCTGGAAAATGCCCAAGAGATGTCAGACAAAGTGAAGAATGAAAATGAGTATTTGGAAACGGTGCTTGTGAAAAACTCAGAGAGGATTGATGAGTTGACACAAATGGTGAGTGTGCTACAGTCACAAAATTCTCATTTAACAACACAGCTGACCGAGAATAAAGATGAAAAGGCCAGAGTATGCCAAGAGAAGGAGGCACAGCATCTTAAACTTGTTAAAGAGTTTGAGGAAAAGCTGAAGACCATCCAGAGGGGTAGTGAGGGCTCCAAAAGTATACAGAAAGAGCTCCAGGAACTCCTAAAGGAAAAGCACCAAGAGATAAATCAGTTACAGAGTGATTGTATCAGATATCAAGAGTTAATTCTGAATCTGGAACGATCGTTGAAGACTTCAGAGTCTGAACAACATAAAATGCAGAAAGACCTAGAGGAAAACAGTAAGACACTAACTGGAATTATGGAACAAAGGAAAAAGTTGGAAAATGAACTGTCAAATCAACAGAATTTCATTGAGGAGACCAAGAAACATTTGGCAACATGTATTTCTGAGAAAGATCAGTTACAGAATGAGTTGGAGCACAAGAATAAACTTTTGGAATTGAAGACAAAAGAGAAAGAGGATGAATTGGAAAAAACAATTACCCAACAAAAGTCTGTTCATAAAGATAAGGAAATTGAACTTCAGAGAAGAATTGATGAATTGTTGCACCACAGAGAGAAGGAGTCTGAAGTGTCCGTTTTTTTGAAAAGACAAGTTGAACACAAAGATTTACAGATAAAACAATTGACAAGAGAATTTGAAACCTTATCTGCACAGCTTGCTGTCCTTACAGAGAAGCCAGAAAATGTTGAGCCATTGAACCACTGGAATGATGTTTTCCACAAAACATTGCATGAAAAGGATGCCCAGCTTCTCGAGCAAGGCAGTGTTGTAGCTAGACTCCTTGAAGACATCCGGGGCAAAGGAACGACAATGAATGAAATGCAAGTTACTATCAAGAGGCTTGAGAGAACATTGAGTGATTACACGGTAGCGGCATCAGCACAACAGAGACAGCTCATTGTCATGAGTGCAAGCAACGCAGAGCTCAGCCAAAATGTGGAGCTCTTCAACAGACAGTTACTCGAGCAAAGTGCACAGATTGAAAGTTTACAAAGTGAGAAAACATCACTGAACAGACAGCTGTCTGACAAAATTGATTTGTCATCTCAAATGCAGTCTAATCTGGAATATTTAGAAAAATCTTTAAAAGACACGGAGTCACAGCTTACCTCAGTGCAATCTTACCATAACAAGCTTTTAACAGATTTTGAGAAACAGGAGGCTATGTTGTCTCATATGAAGACACTACTTCAGAATAAAGATGCTGAGATCTCAACACTCCTGTCTTCCAGAGATGGACAGATGTCAGGTTATTTGGAACAAGTGCAAGCAAATCATCGATCTCAGATGGAAGAATATGAAGACCGCTTAAATAGCCTTTATGATGACCGAGAGAAGACTCAACATGAATTTAGAATGCTGCAAAGCGAGGTCAAAACGTTACAGGGAAAGATTGACCAGTCAATTGAAGAGAAGGAGAAAATTTCTACACAGATGGAGACCTATAAGAACTCTATGGTGACCCTACAAAATGACAGAGATCGTTTGATGTCTGAGCATCACATACTTCAGCAGACTGTTGCACTACAGAAAGATAATTCTTCTGATGGAGAGTTGGGCCCATCAAAGGGTTTGAAGCGAGAAATTAAGACCCTTCTTCACCAGATGGATGACCTGAATTCAGAAAATGCTATGCTCAAAGCACAGCTGATAAGATACAGAGAAGACTTGAACCAAGTACTGTCTCTAAAGGACAACCAACTGAAAGAGCTTCTCAAAAAGCAGCAGGATTCTATAAAAAGCCTTGAAACCCAAAAAGTTGATGCAGAAAAACAGCATCAAGAAGCTGTTTCACAACTCCAAGTAGAAGGCGAGACAGTTCAGGCCTTAAAAACCCAGAATTCAAAACTCCAGTCTCAGGTTAAAGAACTTGAAGCTAGTTTAATAGTCTTGCATAGGGAGATATTAGAGTCTGACAAAGGCAAAGTGATTGCTAATTTGCAGCAAGCAATTGCAGCCAAAGCTGCTGAATGTAATGACCTACAGCAAAAAGTCTTTGCTCAGAAAGTAGCTGCAGATGACCTTAAACTGAACCTTGAGCAGCTTGAGGGTGAGACACAGAAGAAGCTTAGAGAGGCTGAAAGCAGGAACCACTCTGAGAGACAGGTCATGGAAAGAGAAATGGGTCTTATGAGAAATGAGAGGGAAACTGCAGAGCAGAGAGTGGCAGAGCTAGCAAGGGATCTGATGCAGACTGAACACCAGTTATCTGACTCCAGGAGTCAATGCAAGGATTTGAAGTCTCAAAATGAGTCTCTAGGGAAAGCCATGGTTGCATTGCAGAATGACCGTGAGCAACTCATTGACGACTTTAAAGTTCTCCAAAGTAGGTACGATGCTGAGCTCAGAGACACAACAGCTGCTATGAACAAGATGGAGTGGCAGCTTAAAGATGTCACATCTGAGTTGACTGCCCTGACCACGCAGAGAAATGTGTTGGTCCAGCAGCTCCAGGCTTTGGAAGGCAAGGACCCCCAGTCTCAGCTTACTGGCTTGGTGAATGACTTAACACAAGCAATATCACAGAAAGAGGTGGCACTTCAGCAAGTCTCACAGGAGAACAACACATACAGTAAGCAAGTGACTGCGTTCTCTAAAGCAATGGCAAGTCTGCAGAACGATCGAGACCATCTGATGGAGGAACTGACTGAAGCTAAGAAAGCATTAGAGTCCAGGCAGCAGTCAAGTCCTGATACAAGTGCAGCTTTGAGAGGAGAGAAAGTGGAGATCCATAGTAGAAGTGTGAATGCCCTACAGACTGAGAGAGATGGACTGGTGAGTTTCCATCTTCTGTAGGTTGCTTACTAAGATAGTGTGGTGATGTGGCGCTGTGTGTGTGTATGCTCTGGCAGCATGCAGCCTAACAGCCAGTGTTTGGACTTCATATGGCTTTGTTATGCTCAAGCATGGCATTTTTATGTCAGGAAAAACTGTATGATTTATTCTTTATTAATTGCAGACTTGCACTACAGATGCATAACCATCTCTCTCTCTCCCCAGCAAAAAGAACTTGAAAATATGAGATCTGGAAAGGCTGAACTGGCAGAATTGAGGCAAAAATATGATGACCAGCAGAGGGCGCTCCAACAAGCACTGGCCTACAGGGCACAACTGGACAAGAATGTTGCCTCATATCAAGCAGAATTTGCTGAGCTCAGGTGTGTTCTCTAAACAGGCTCCAAATGCAGGTTCACTTTCACTTTATGAAGCTGATTTTCATAGATTGCCACACCTAGATTTTTGTAAAACTGTTCCCTTCATCACAGTATCCTTGTTGCTGTTGCAAATGTTTGATTTTACGGACTGTCAATAGAGTACACCTCTCCTGTCAGAAATATTTGAATTCATTGAATCGTTTGCATTCATCGAGTAGTGGGTAGTTGTCCCCACTCATTTACCTTGGATCGCCTCAAAAGTTCTTTGTTGAATCCGTTCCCTAGGTACAGTTACTCTGTATGTTATGCAAGGAAAGCCATTAGGGTGTCGTGTTTCTGCATTCAACTAGACCAGGGTGTAACGCCCTTCTCCCCCTCAAATGACCCCTTGAATAACTCATGATAAATCTGTCCCTCCTGATGACAGAAGTGCAATGATAGATGATTGCTCCCTCTCACCCAATTCCAAATTAACAAAACCTCTTCTGTTTCCTATTCCAGCTTTGTTCTGGTGGTCAGCTAACAGATGAATGTTGTATTTGTGTTCTTATAAATTCCAATACACACCTGTTATTAATATGTCTGAAGAATGCCGTGATGTTGAATAAAGCAGCTTAAAGTCTGTTCGATCTCACCTTTTCTTGTGTGTATGCACAATACACATGGTAGCAGGCCATGTTCCGTAAAGGTCTTTCTAGGTTTGTATTGGCAGTTTGGCTCGGGAGGAGTTTCAGGTTCTGTGTGTATGGTATGGTGGTATGTCTGGCATGGGATATTGGCAGGAACAAATGGGAGTGTGTGCACCTCTGTGGAAAGGGGGGGTGGGGGTGGGGGGGTAGGGTTAGGGTTAAGGGGGATGGCGGTAACAGGATGTTGCTTGAACTGTGATGTCTTTTTCTCCCTCTTAGGGCTGAAAACAGCAGGTTGCTGTCAGAGATTCAAACACTTAAGGATCAGGCCCGAAGTTCTCAAACCCTCTATCCATCTAAGGTGAGTAACCAGCTGTCCATGTGGATGTTTTTGTATGAAAGTACGTTTTGAGCTTCATCTTTTATCTCAGCTGCCTTAGTGGCTTTATTTGTATATTTTTTGCATGCACATGGGTTGATCCTCTGTCTTTGATATCCTTCTCCTCAGGAGTCTGTGACGCTGCTGGGTAAGCATGAGGGGGCAGAGCCACTGGCGCAACTGCAGGCTGAGAGGGTTCAACTGCACAGGGACCTTCAGCGCTGCCTCCAAGAGATCCAACACAGAGATCTGCTCCTACAGCAGCTCAACACCAAGGTGTCATAACCCTCACTTTCACTGCTTCCCATGCATTTGTAATGCACATTTTCTTCTGACATTAGTGTAGCATATGAGTCGTGTAGAACTGTGTGTGTGTGTGTATGTATGTACGTACGTAAGTACGTGCTTACATTACATTACACAATCTGATATATGGGAAATTTGATTTAGTGTAATACTAAATACATTTTTTAATGATCTCTCTCTGCATTTGGCCTCCTCAGTTGCAACAGGTCACAGAGGAGAAGGGAGGCATCTCTGCTCAGCTGAAAGCTGTGGCTCAGACCTTGAGAGACACCCAGCTAAGTCTGAGCGAGGTGCAGAACCGCTACTACTGGCTACAGAATCAGGTTCAAGCCCAGCAAGCACCTGCGCAGGTGTGTGATGTCATTTGCAAGATAGGGGGTGGGCGATGATTTATGCCTGTGAGGATTGTTATGAAGTGTTAATGGTCATAAATGTGACGGTGTGGTGTTAAACAGGGTGCGGTGCATGTGGAGGTAGCCCCAGGGGCTCCTCAAGAGAGGAGCAGTGCTGTGGTGGACATGGATGGAGCTGAAACAGGAGAACTCAGGAGCAGGTGTGATTCTTTATTGATGGCTCATATGACAAGAAAGGCATTCACAGTGCTGTAATTGCGTGTCAGAAACCTGTTTAATTGTGATGCATGGAAACTGTGGCAGTTGATTTATCTGAGAAACCCATTCTCTGTGTAGGCTGGCTGAGGCGGAGCTTCAGTTGGACACTGCCCAGCAAAGTGTGTCCCAGCTCACTGATAGGTTAGAGGAGGAGAGGGCAAGAAGAGAGGCAGCAGAAGAGGCGCTGGGATTGGCGGATGCAAGAATTAAGAAGTGAGGCGAACTATGGTGAATCTGTGTCTTGTGCTCACAATTCACAGAGTAATGCTACTAAGGCTGATCATTTCTTGTTGTGTGTCCTTGTTGCGTGCGTGCGTGTGTGTGTGTGTGTGTGCGCACGCACCCATTTTTAGAATGGAAGCCCGTCCCTCCGGATCTCCCCAGGGAGATTTTAGTATCCAGCTTGAGACAGACGAAGAGTGGGAGGCATTGATTTTGGACCCGAACCAACACGTAATGCTGCGGACGGTGGGTGTTTTCATATGGGCTTAAGTCTGTCAGACCCCTGAAACAACTCAAGACACAATTAATGGTCATATCTTTTGGAGTAAATATTATTGTGCCAGGCAAAAGGTCTTGAGGATTATGGCTGTTTTAAGTACTGTGTGTGTAGATAAAACCAGTGAGGGGAAAAAAAGGTCTAAAAATAGTATGTTAATTGTGTGTGTGTCTGTCTGTGTGTGTCTGTTTGTGTGTGTCTGTGTGTGTGTGTGTGTGTGTGTGTGTGTGTGTGTGTGTGTGTGTGTGTGTGTGTGTGTGTGTCTCCACAGATGAAGGGAGGAGCGCTGGCCGTTAGGCGCTGGCTCCGTGGCCGAAGTCTCTACTGCTCCAGGATGTTGACGTCCAGGGCCAAATCCCGCTACCTGTTCCTCTCCTACCTGCTCATACTCCATGTGGTGGTGTTCATGTGCCTGAGTGGTGCCCTCTAGAGGAGCCCCAGCACCCTCAGAGACCATAACAACTAGGAGTTTTAACCACCTACAAATGCATCGACTTTAATGATAAGACCCGTGGAGCAAAATGCAGAACAGCTCTGCTTTACACAAGGCTTGGAAGGAGACTGTCCAAGTAATCAAAGATTAACCCGAATGTTCAAACATTCTCACACTACGAAATTGCTGCGGGTCTAAGGCATGAATGTTGGGACCAGCCATGCAAGTCCCACAGAAATGGCACTATATTTTTTGTTGTTGTTGATGTGTTGTTTGTGTAAACAACAGGTAAAATGTGTTATCCATTCATCTTTGGTTTTTTGGAAAAGGGGCCAAGACCACCCACTACTGCTCAGTCCCCACAAACCATCAGTCCTCACCTGTCCTATTTTCTTCCTAGTGTAAACACACACACACACACACACACACACAGTTTCTCACAATTGGCTGGCTGAGTGGTGGTAACTCGCCCTCTCCTCAGCTACAATGAAGCTATGCACTGAACTTTGCCTATTTATTCTTTTTTAGCAATCCAGCAGGGCTTTTTCCTTCCCTCTACCAACACCCCACATGCTGAAGGGTTGCATTAGATGATCCTCTTGCACACCTTAGCACACTGTATGAGGGTAGATATGTGTGTATGTAAGTATGCATCTGTACTATATTTGAAAAGAGATGAATGAATGACCATTAAGTATGCTAATTCCTATAGTGTGCTGGACTAAGTTAAGTGTATAAAAAGGTACAGTTCTGATTTCTGTTATATGTATTGTAATTAAATGCCTCTGATTGTTTACATGGCAACCCATCTAATAATGCTGTGCCACACAGTAGGCTCATTCCAAGGCTTCTGTGACTCTTAAGTTCCTAATTATATATGTAAATATGGTGTGATTTAGGAAAAGAAATCTACTGTATGTTAAAAGAAAACTACTGTGTGCATCCAAGATGTCATATTTTCTACACATGGTCTATTTTCTAAGATGAATCATTAGTCAAATAATGTTCACTTTGAGAGAATGTCTCACTGCTTTTTTGCCTTTGGCCAAAGGCTGGAACGTGTGCAATAAGTCTGGGGTCTTGTTTTTCTTTTTTTCTCCAGGTGTGTGGTTAATTTAGTGGCAAATTTTAATAAAAACCTACAGCATCACTGTCTTCTTCATTCTTATGATGTCTGTGAACATTCATATCAGTCAAAAGCGTTCAGTAATATTTACATTTATATTTTATACATTTAGCAGATGCTTTTATCCAAAGCGACTTACAAAAGAGGATAACATTCAAGGTACAACACAATGAAAGAAAGAAACAAAGCTAACATAAAAAATTACAGTATTTTAAGTTTAAAGTGCATTTAAAGTGTGAAGATGATTCACCTTTCATCCAAAAGGGTTCTTCACTTCTGGCCTGGTGATGGGAGACCAGGGAGTTTATCTCTGGACTGTAGGTGGAATTGTGAGCTGTAGACCACAGCCCTCATCATGTGACAATGGGTCACATGAGTCACCTATTAACACAATTAGCATAAGTCAATGTGTGAGTTGGAGTCAGACTTTTTGTGTAACACTGACAAAATTTTGTGTTTCAGTTTTTGCACGCCTTTTTGCCATGGTGCAAAACTGCATACGGATGTTGTATGCTTCTTTCCTTTAATGGATTTTCATGCCATCTGGATTTTCATGCCTTCTTGTCAAGCGTGTTCCTCTCCTCCTGTCACACCATTGGAGGAGGCAAGCAGAAGTCCTTTGAAGGCTGTGTGAAAGCTTGTTGCATCTCTACCACACCATTCATATTTCCTTGTGTTGGAATGTTCACCCATCCCCCTTTCCCCTACACACCCCCCTCTCACTCTTGTGCCCAGCCCGAAGTGTGATTGGCAGCAGAGCCAAAGACAGGCAAGGCCATACCGCTTCATTCTCACTGAACAGAAGCTCTTTTATTTATAGTGGGAGTGGGACTGGAACAGGCTGTAGGATACTGGAATGGCAGTCTGTTCACAGGCTTCACCATTAACACCACTACTATTAAATGCAATAAATGCTCTTCTTGACTGCTCAGCACTTCCACGCCTTTTCCACATTACCAGTTTATTTTTGTGTCATTTATCTAGACATCATATTGGCCTCATAATGGTTTCATTTACCACATTCTTCTTGTGCTGTTGCTACTTCTTAACTGTCCTTCAATACATGGCATCATCCATGATCCCATGGTGAAAGCAGCACGCAGCTAACGGCTGTCATTCAACTAGTTGGCAAGGATTCTATTCAGCTTCTACCTCTCACTGTCCTTCAAAACAATAAATTATGGTCTAACATTAAACTCCCTCACCTTGTGTGTGTGTGTGTGTGTGTGTGTGTGTGTGTGTGTGTGTGTGTGTGTGTGTGTGTGTGTGTGTGTGTGTGTGTTGACATGAACCTGTTGCGTGGGGGGTGAGAGCCAGATCTACGTATGTAGCCATCCTTTCCATGGAGGGCAGAAGCATGCCTGGGTGCCCAGAGTGGGAGGCAGGGCAAGAGAGACAGGCTTGACCATGTCTATCCTAAAAAGGTCTGGGGTGTAGAGTGGTGTGTGGGGACTCGTCCATCCATTTGGGAACATGGAGACGAACCAAGGGAGAGGCGGGGGCAAATGCTATATATTTGTCAACCAGGTGAGCGGTTCTCTCACTCTAACAAGGGAGCAAAAGCACGTGAGCCTCCTCTCCTAAGTGGTAAGTGGCAGAAAGAAACACAGCTGCAACCTGTTCATGTTAGGCACTGTGCTTATCTCCACATTTCTGACAGGAAGAGGAATTCCACTTAGTTACTATAGCAACTAGTCACTAGTCATCAAATCATCACATTTATTGTCTGTTTTTTTATTTAGGCATATCCATTTGTAATCAGTTGAAGTTCTGTAAAAACCAATTAGTCTATTATTCATAATTCATGTTTTATAATATGTGATTTGTGTTGACTAAATTTATACTTTCAGCTGTGCTGTTTCATCCAGTTTGATAAAAAAAAACACTTGTTGCTTACAGTCATACTGTTGTAAACAATGTTAGTATGATAGTCTGTGTTATCAATCATGCATTTAAATATTATTTTTGAACATGTTTGTGATGTTTTAATCCATGCATAGTAATGTGTGTGTTAGACCGCCACTCTCTTATAATGTGCCACTGTCTGTGTTGTAGTGCAGGTCTACAACTGTCTGAGTAAAGATGTGTGATGAGGAAGAGACCACCGCTTTGGTGTGTGACAATGGCTCTGGCCTGGTAAAGGCAGGCTTTGCCGGTGATGACGCTCCCAGGGCTGTCTTCCCCTCCATCGTTGGACGTCCTCGCCATCAGGTGAGTCACATCATGATAGTTAAACTTGAGCCACTTATGACTTCAGATAAATATCACTAACTCTTCAAATTGTGGGTTTCAGAATGTTAACTAAAATGGTTTTTAAAACAGTTTGTTGACAATTATTTATATATGAAACTTCGATCTATCTAGCTAGCTGTCTGTCTGCTGTGTGTGTGTCTGTGTGTGTGTGTGTGTGTGTGTGTGTGTGTGTGTGTGTGTTTGTGTGTGTGTGTCAGAGAGAGGGCGTCAAAGTAACCTTGTCAGTGCATGATGTATTATGTTTGGGCACATGCTTCTGAAGGACACTCATATCGCTGGCAGACTGTTACAGAATTGCTTTGCACCCCTAAATTTGAAATGTGTGGCAATGAGGGAGGTGAATGAATCCATCACTATTCATAATAATGAAAAATCTATATGTATAAGAAAACATATGTAAGAAATGTCTGCCTCAATTATAATGCAAAGCCCAACTATGCCATGCAAATAATTTGTTTTAAAAAATGCTTTATGGCAGCATAATTGAAAAAAAAAACAGTATATTACTGTAACTTGTGTGAAAAGTAACTATGACCATTTCTTATTTTGCCATGGCCTTCTTCGTTTTCCATCTCAGGGTGTGATGGTGGGTATGGGTCAGAAGGACAGCTATGTAGGAGATGAGGCTCAGAGCAAGAGGGGTATTCTCACCCTCAAGTATCCCATCGAGCACGGTATCATCACCAACTGGGATGACATGGAGAAGGTTAGAGCAGAGTCATATAGTTTGCTGACAGAAAACCACAAAAGTCATAGCTTAATGATCTAATGACCAGCAAAGATGTGAAGACCCTGTGGCTCTTTCCCTGACAGATCTGGCATCACACCTTCTACAATGAGTTGCGTGTGGCCCCTGAGGAGCACCCCGTCCTACTGACTGAGGCCCCCCTCAACCCCAAGGCCAACAGAGAGAAGATGACCCAGGTGAGCGGCCCCACAAGTACTGCTGATTATTCAACTCAGTTCAATGCTATTTGATTTAAAGGGAAAAAGCTGCTTTTCCACAAGGGGCAATATCCAAAAAAGCACTCATTGCAAATTACATAACACAACATAATCTACTATTTGTCAGAGACTTTATGCAGCACACAACAATAATAGACACTATATGATTACAACACACACAGTATTAGATGAATAAATATCTAAAACAGTACAGATGCAAACTGGACCTATGCGTTTGAGAGACGATAACTAACCATTGTTCCTTTTATCTAGATTATGTTTGAAACCTTCAACGTTCCAGCTATGTATGTAGCCATTCAGGCCGTTCTTTCCCTCTACGCTTCTGGCCGTACCACTGGTGAGTGTTATGAGTGTTGTTACGTATAGCATTGTTGCAAATGGACACAGGAAAGCGTGAGATGGAGTAGGGAGCTCATGTTGCTTGTCCTGATATGGTTCGCTGAGACAGTTCTAGCGTCTTAACCTTTAACCCCATGGTGGTGCTACTAAATCCTCCTAGCAGTACAGCATGAACTTTGGCTCACATTGGTTAGACAGGCTTAAGTACTTTACCACTGATTACTTTTTCACTGTTGTGCTATTTACATTTTATTCTAACAACAAACAACATCATGATCACTAACCATTTTGTTTTCTACATGGCATTGCAACGATAGAAATAGGTTTATTCATGAAAATAATTTACTTTTACTGATATGGTGCACCGTCTGAAACCCTGTTATTTTGTCTGTATAGGTATTGTGCTGGATGCTGGTGATGGTGTGACACACAATGTGCCAGTATATGAGGGCTACGCTCTTCCTCACGCTATCATGAGGTTGGATCTGGCCGGCCGTGACCTGACCGACTACCTCATGAAAATCCTCACAGAGAGAGGCTACAGCTTTGTCACCACTGGTGAGGACACTGTATCCAGAGATAGCAGGGTCAAAAGGCAGACGATATATAGAATGACCACATGGGCCCTGCTCTAAGGATCCCTCAAAGGACATAGTGACTAGCATTACTGTTATTTCCAGAGAGGAAAAAGTCCTCAATAGAGGCCAGTTCTTCCATAGAGGGTAACCCCAACTGTCAACCGTGTGGACAACATACAATTCAAACTTTTTTTCCAAATCATGCAGAACACTAACAATAGGGTTATATTTATTAATATACATCAAAAACAAAATTTTTTTTTCCCACTATCTGACAGTCTATGATAAGGTGCCACTGAGTACAGTATATCAATAACAGTGTCAGCAGGGACTGGAGCTATATTTTTATTTCCAAAAATGGTTGCTGTTCAGTGCGGCGTAAAGCAGGTGTGTGAGTGTTTGTGTTGTGTTTATGTGTGTGTGTGTTTGTGTGTGTGGGTGGGGTGGGTGGCTGTATGTGGTTGGGTGTGTGGGTGAAAGAGAAGGAGGTGGAGAGAGACAGACAGTCAGAATGTTTTCCAGAAATAAAGAGACAACAGCCCTCATCAGTTCTATTCTGAGACACCAGGAAGTCAAGGGTGGAATGCTTGATTGACTGCATGTGTCTAAGTGCTGGACGTCATGTGACACACACACAGGCGTGCACCTGTGATCTTTTATTAAATGTTCATGATGACTGTTCATGATCGGTCATGTTTGATGGTGACCTGGTCAACCAGCACAACCTTCAGGCCAAGCAGATGAACTGCATTTCTTCTCTACAGGGAAGAGACAAACTCATGTGTGCTCTAAATCTCTGATTCCCAGCTGAGCGTGAGATTGTCAGGGACATCAAGGAGAAGCTGTGCTACGTGGCTCTGGACTTTGAGAATGAGATGGCTACAGCTGCTTCCTCCTCCTCCCTGGAGAAGTCCTATGAGTTGCCCGATGGCCAGGTTATTACCATCGGTAACGAGAGGTTCCGCTGCCCCGAGACCCTGTTCCAGCCATCTTTCATTGGTGAGTTTCACATCACGATGACTTCAAAAAGGACAGACTTGATAGATGCTGTTGCTGATGCTGTTGATGCTGATACATGCCCATTATTTATTGTTTTTTGTCAGGTATGGAGTCTGCTGGAATCCATGAGACCACATACAACGGCATCATGAAGTGCGACATTGACATCCGTAAGGATCTGTACGCCAACAATGTGCTCTCTGGAGGTACCACTATGTACCCAGGTATCGGTGACCGCATGCAGAAGGAGATCACAGCCCTGGCCCCCAGCACCATGAAGATCAAGGTACAGAACCAGAGTCTTCACCTTCATATCATAGTGTGAAGATATGAAGTTGTGTAAACGTGGAGAACTTTGGCGGCTCTTCAGAAAAAGAGATTGTTATTGTAATTCCAATTGTGTGTGTGTAAAATGTAATAGTGATTGTAAAGTTGACCTCTACATTGTGCTCTGTGTTGCCCACAGATGATTGCCCCTCCTGAGCGTAAGTACTCTGTATGGATTGGCGGCTCCATCTTGGCTTCCCTGTCCACTTTCCAGCAGATGTGGATCAGCAAGGATGAGTATGAAGAGGCTGGACCTTCCATCGTCCACAGGAAGTGCTTCTAAACACATTCTACATTTACTCGCACACATGTGTACACACACAAACACACACAAACACACACACACACACACATACACATTTTTTTTTCACTTCTTCATTTTGTCATTTCCTTCAGGCAAAATCACTAATAATCACTCCAAACCATCATTCTCCATTTTGATCTTGCATATGCACTGTCATCAGTTATTGTAAATCACTGCTCATTTCCTTCCTTTGTTCATCTCACAATAAACAAATCTAACCCACCAGCTCTGCTGACTTCAAAAATCACTGAGATACTAAAAGTTGTTTCCTCAAAGTCTTCACCGAGGGGTTATAAAGCAAAATAGTGGTGTCCTCTTAAATTATAAATGTAAATTGTGAATTGTGAAAAGGCATTTCTAAATAATTATATAAAAATACAGTATAGTTTACTTCACTGCATATGACTGTGACAGATACCATTTAAATATTGTTTTTATATATTTATATAAATGTATATAATTGTTTATATTATTATCATGTACAATACACTGGCTGTTATCTCAGGTAACTAGGGCATGAACGGTAACTTCCAGTTTAGATTAGAGGAGGCCAGCCTGTCCATATTGTATAAATATTTACTTTTCCATGTTCTAGCAGTAGGGGTCAGTGTTGTCTCATTTTATATCTCACTTAGAAAAAAGATTTGTGTGTGATATGTCAACATAAACAGTACTCTAAAATCATTTTCTTTAGTAATCAGAAGAACCAGACATACACTACCATTCAATGTGTGCATTATGTTGGTCATATTGTCATATAACGTATCATAATATTTAATTCCTAAAAATGTCCATGGACAAAAAACATGAACATCAACATGAAAGGCTTTCCCCATATTGACAAGCATTTTAATTTAGTTTATTTTGCAAATGTGTTTGCTACTTTTGCTTCGGATTATTTCATTTAAAATCCCCAAGTGAATTTCCAACAATGTACCCTTGAGGCACTTTGTTCTCTGTCCTCTGTACACAGCCCACTAGATAATGTAACATTTCAAACAAAGTAGAGCAATCAAGACAGAAGCCTGTGAAATGAAACTGGTCAGCCAAATTGTTCTGTCAACATTACTGCTCCATCTGCCTGTGATATGCTTTTAATTTTAATAATGCTTAATATTGTATTATTTAATTTTAATAATGCTTATATTAAATGAACAATGAAGGTTGTTGTATTTTAAAGTGGAATAAATTTGGCTTGCATCAAGCAGTACAAACTGGGTTAAACTGGGGGAAAAATCTCTTTTAAAACATCCCTGGTTCATCACCAGGCTCAGAAACATAACATGAGTCCAGCAGGACCATCCGAAATTGGCGGTATTCATGTGGTGTGCTGGCAAAAGAGAAACAGAGAATCTGACTTAGAGAAGTGAAAGAGCCCACTGAGACACAACAGGAGCTCTCCTGTCTTCTCCAGTTTAAATATAGATGGGCAGCATTTATTTGGCTTAGATGTCCATTCATTTGGCTGAGTGTGATGGATTGTGCTGGCTTGGAGGAACTGCAAATAATGATATAGGCCACACTTTGAGGTTGAATTAAGGTGATTACCCAAAAAGGGTTCACACAAACACAAACCACAAGGCCTCTACCACAGTCTCTCTCTCACTCACTCTCACTCTCTGTCTCTCCCTCTCCCTCCATTCCTCTGTGTCTGTCTGTGTGTGTGTTAGCGTGTGTCAGTCAGTCTTGCACAATATCTGAATCCACATCTGTCATGCTGTCATGCATTTCACTGAAGCCATTACAAGGGTGAAATTCTGCATACGGCATGGCTCTGATTGAAGCTCAGGCTGATTTCACACGATTCGGAGGTCAGAGCATCGCTAATGCAGAAAGGGCATGTCTGGGAGCACATATCTCAGTTCAATCCAGCAGCCTCGCAACTTCATTTCATTTTAGCTGCTTATGAATTCAAACACTGCCATTCATTGTCAGACACCAAAAGCAACTTCTTCTGCTTCTTATTTCAGATATTGTCTGACGATCATCATCATCATCATCGCATTTGGCTAACCAACTAACCATCTAATGTATAGACACTATATTTTAATATATACACAATATTTTAAGTCTTCTGTGGACACAGCAGTCCTTTGGTCTGCTGGAAAACTACGTCCAGGACAGGATTTACCCCAATCCTCTGTAGCTTCCCCAACAGAATTCCTCCACTTTTTTTTTTTTTCTCTCCCAGCCCACTTGAGTGTAACAGAAGCGGAAGGGCATGCAAGGTACCAGTGCCAAACTTAGAGCTGCGGCCGACCCACTTCCCCTTGCAAAAGACAAATGAAGGTGAGACCATTAGGGAAGCAGGCGTGATTAATCAGCTTTCTCCCACAGCTCAGCGTATGGGGATGGGCTGCGATGGGGAGAGACGGGTCATGATGGAGACGAGACACACACATGACGGGATACACAGAGAGAGCAGAAATGAAACTCCTCCTTTATCAGGAGATAGAACATTAGGGTCTTGAAGCCTAGTTGAGGAATGAAGTGTTTCTGTGTTGGGGTGCTGTTGGCCAGTGGAGTTAAAATAAATCTCTCTCGTCGTATCAGGCCGTTGTGTTAGTTAAATGGTTACACTTCAACATCTTGTGTAAAAGAAATGACCTAAGTTCATGCGTTTGAGAGGTCATTTTCATAGATGATCTACTTGGTCTTGACATTGCTCTCCTCTCTCTCTCTCTCTCTCTCTCTCTCTCTGGCTCTCCCTCTTCCTCAGTGTCTGTCCTCACTGGTTTCTTTACACCATCTTCATATGTAGAAGTTGCTTTTTTTGCCATGTGGCCTATATTGTGTCCCAGTTTGCGAATTAGGTCTTTTTTTTCCAGTGAGGAGGGGCGACTGACATCCAGATGTAACTTTGCTCAAGTGGCGCTCCAATCGTGCAGCCGCTTTAGCAGGTTGGGGTAGGCTGGGGGCAATGTTGTGACACAAAAGCAAACGAAGTATGGGACACATAGTTTTCTATGAGGGCTCCCTCTCAAGTCACCACTGTTTTGAAGAGTCCTAGTTAAAGCAACATAGCTCTTTTACCTTAAAATAGTTGCTTCACACTTATTTTTATGATACACTAACTTATTATTGGCAGAACTGTGGGTTTTTTTTTTCAACAAAATGCACAAATATTACATTATCAACCCTTTCATCTGCAATACCCCCTTATCACTCACTGGGTAGCTGAGGCTGAATGAGTACACTAGGTGCTCAAGGTCTGCCAGTATTGTATGGTAACTGGCACGACCTTGGCCTTGCACTATTGAGGTCAGTGCAGCCAAGGAGACAAGGGCTTGGGATTACTTCTGCTCCACTCCCTGTCGTCCTCTTTTCACCTATCGAATTGATTTTCAGTTCAGACTCATCCCTGCGGACATGTCTGGCAGTGTCTCCTCTCTCACCTCCTCTATCTTATATCCCTTTCTCTCTCTCTCTCTTTCTCGCTCTCTCTCTCTATCTCTGCCCCCCCCACACACACACTCCTTACACATCCACATGTACTGCCTTGTCTGCTGTGGCGTATAACAATGTTTATATACAAAAATCTTGGTCACCAAGCAATTTACACTTATGGTTACCCACAGTACACAACTTCCAGCCATAACTGCTGCACATCTCCTCTTCTGGTTTTCTATCTTCACTCTTCTCAATAGCTCTGTCACTGTGGGTAATCAAGCACATGGTAAGGCATGCACTCTGTCTTATTTTGTACTTAATGTGGTTCCTGTGTTTCTTGTGTTTTCTGCCACTGCCTGTCTGATACAAGATTTCTGATGCAAGCTTCAGAGTGAAGTTAGAGCAGAGATGTTAAGTAAAACCTCACAGCAATGGAGCAGAAAAGCACACAGAGAATCCTCCTTATCCTCTTTTCTCCTTAAAAAATGACTTTTGGGGCGAGAATGGAGATTGTTAGTAATCTTAGCAGTGATGGGTACCAGAGTTTTAATACTTCATGACATATTTATATCACATGATATATCATTTGTTGATAAGGCTGACAAAGTATTATACTACTGTTCTATGTTTAAAGCTCACTGTGTATTCATCTTACATTCCCCTCAAAAACAGTTAAGGTGATTTGGTGGTTTGAAATCTGACTAATAACTTTTACTTGTATGTCACATAGAACTAAATTGATACTTAGAGGAAGGTAGATTGAAAACATATGGGCACTTCTCATCCCCTATTTGTTCAACTTCAACTTCACTGTCTATTATTTCTTTTATACTGCCTGGGCAAAAACACTATGCTGTTGGTTTCAGTTGACTATAGGTTCCCAGAGGTGTAGTGGGGATTTTTTTAGTGGGAAAAAATGCCTAATAACTAAAAAGTGAAAAATAGCCTACATAAATAATGTTTCCAATAAGTGGGGGCAGTCCACTACACCCCTGTAGGTTACTTAATGTCCAACGCTCACTACACCCCTGTTGGTTACTGAATGAATAGTAAGGTTTTAATTCAAAGGATAATTTGTTCCAAATCTGGTCACCATGTGAGGTGACGTTCCTGGCACAGGTACAGATAATTTAAAAATCGTGATATTTGCACTATGTCAATGATCATTTAATACGTGCAGCTGTTCCAAACTCTCTGTAGTCTTCATACACCAGCTGCTCAGCAGGTAAACAGCCCTGCTGTTTCATTTCAACTGAGGTGAAGGAGTCAGGCCATCTGTGTGATCACGGTGTTCAGATACGACTTTCAACCTTTCGTCTTAGCTTGTTTGCTTCACTCACAGAAGACCCAGACAGCTGGGTCCTTCAAGGATTCATTCATGCTTTATAGATATAGTGGTTTGGATAATGATTTCTCCACTTTTCTTTGTGTCTCCTTGCTTTATCATTTTTTTTCTGTGGACTGTCTGTCTAGCATGCTTTTCTCGTCACTATGGTGATGTGATGATTGAAGTAGGAATGAAATGGGGCTTCCTGGAGAAAATCCCAAGTCTGGCCACAGCAACTGTGAGAAGATCAACTAAAATCTCAGATAATATTCTCATCCCAGTATCAATATTGTCCTTATGACGTGGTGCATCTCTCAACTCCAGGCGCTTGGGTTTGTGTTTACAGGGCAAATAATAACACCATTGAGACATTTGTCAATCTACATTATATATTTATATAAAAAAAAAAACAGGGCAGCTACCTTGCCTTAAAAGGTATCTTAAATATTGGCAGATTACAGTAAGTTGACTTGCTGACCAGTTAAGGTCAAGATCTAATTACTGTAATGTGTGGATGAGATTTAGGTGAGTTGAAGAGTTGTGTGTTCAGGGCCTCGTCCTTGTCATACATTTCCCACAAAATTCAATTCCATTTTTGTGCACTGAAAAGTGGAGTGATAAAGGGCTGAGAAATAGCCTGGTGATAAAGCCAGACCCTCGTTCTACAGTTTCGTTTCGTACAGAGGGTCTGGACATTTGGTGGTAAGATTCAATTGCTTGCTTGAGGTGTTTAAGTTTAAAAAGAATGGATCAGCCCCTGACTGATTGCTTCCCTTGACTGATAGCGTTCTAGCTCTGCATTCACAACGCCTCCCTCTGTCCGCTGATTGGACAGGTTAAAATGCCTCCTGAGACAACAAACTCAATGGGATCAAATCTACACTAGCACTGTAGGGAGATGATAATCACACGGAAGTGCAAGGAAGGCATGGTTAGGCTAGCTGAGAGAAGAAGGTGTGTGTGTGTGTATGTGTGTGTGTGTGTTGTTAATGAAATGTTAGGTGAACACAAACATGTTGCATTTTCTCTGTATTTCTTCTGTATTCACCAATGTTTTTTATGAGGTATTTGTTCTTGCAAGAACAAAATCAATGCACTCTCAAGAGCGTGCAATCCTTTGAGAGGTGCATGACTTGTTTGTGCAAAATAATAAATACATTTTGCTATTGTATTCTTAAGGATATTGATGAAGAAGGTCAATTGTCCTAATTGTAAAGGTGACACATAATGGGTGAATGGAGTGTTGTACATTGTTCTCTTTTGTTAGAATTGATCACTGATTTGATTTGTCAAAAATATATTTTTTTATCTTTAACAAAAAAAATGATGGTTTGGCTAAATTACATCTTCTTTGGCAACCACAACTGAATTACAGTTGATTTTTAGTGGCTGTTTCTAAGTTCAAGTTACACAATAGGTAGTAGCATAGTGCCATGCAACCTCTCCTAATTTAACAATGTCAAGCTAAAAAATGCCTTCTTTAACATACTCTTTGAATCTTACTTCACTCAATACATAGTATATCTGACACCTACTGCTTTTAAAAATGCTCTGTAATTTCTCTGAAACCTCAGTTCCTCCTGTCTTCTCAAACAGGCATGTGCAGGGGACATTTAAAATAAAATAAAAAAAAACAATCAAAGGATTCCCCTACAGACAGCATGTTGAGGACCCACAGTAATATTCAATGATCTTGGTGTGAACGTGTTGGTAATGGGTTCTGTCAGAGCAGAAACAAAGGTGACCAAGGTTCATGAGATAATGAACATTTAGTTTTCCTCTCACCAGTTTGTTGAATGTTTAATGTGTTTATTTTTATGAATGTAGGGACTAAGACTAAAAGTTTGTACTACAAGTCAGTGGACAGCTGTATGTAAATACACATTATGTTTAATGGATGAGTCCTTTAAATAAAGAAATCAGAGAATTTTGATAGATTTCATATCTTTATGGTTTAGTATGGAGTATTCATGTAAATGAGTGAAACTGACTGCTTGTACTACACAGCTGAGAAATGAGTGTTTCTCTGCATGAACTGTATTCACGTTCCTGATGGTAATTGTTTGTTTACATTCCTGCACTCCACTGAGTCAAGTAAAGTTTATCACTAGATTAAAGCAAGTGCTGAAGAAAAGGGAGAATTTCTATTTCCAGGTGTTGATCACAGTGGTAATGATCATATCTGTCAGCTTTGTGGTATGTCAAAACTAAAGGTAGGCGCACAGCAACACAATATAAATGTTCTGTATGCTATCATTAGGAGATGCTTAACAGCACAACACCGTCTCCCCTCAAAGACACAAACACACACATACACAGTGCCCATTAAGACATTGCTAGAAAATAGGGAGTCTAATTCATAAACATAATGACAAACTGTTAAGGGTGCGTTGGTGCTTCATGGAACACTGAAACAGTTTTCAGATTTTGATTAATGCACATCCCCACCAATCACTGGCTTTTGTAACATGTTGTTGTCATGGTGAGGAAGACTCCCCCTGCACCCTCTGATCATGATGGCCTCGATGCAAGAGCTTCCTTCCCCTTTTGCCCTACCCTTTCTTGTCATCGCTGCTCTGAGATATACTTCAATGGAACATTTTCAATACATCCTCAACTAAATCCCAGTGATAATGTTGTGTTGTATAGTGAGAGAGTTCACTCAGCTCAGAGATTCTTGTGGAAAGATTGAGGACGAAAGAAATATGCAAGTTATATGTACAGTTATATGCTTTTTTTCATGTTGTTCTAAAAATCACAAACCAGTTTCAATCCAGAAAAGTGATATGAGTTACTAATCATGTACAAAAACATCCAACATATTATGAGAATAGAATATCACTTTATGTTTTAAGTAAATGATGCATACTTCTTGGGCAGTCTGGAGAGATACGGAGTGGCTTGTTCAATTTTCCTTTGATAAACTGCCAACAGTGATGAGGGGGAAAAATTCTTGAGACATCATGACATGACTTGAGACATCATAAAATTGCTCGCAAAAGCATGATTATGATGCCAAAAGTGTAGGCAAATGAACCCCAAGCAAGCAAATGAAATCCCCAAATCTGTCAACAGACATGGTTAGCCGGTAGAAAATAGAAGGTATGTGACATCAGGGTCTCCATTTTTTTAGTGAACAGATTTCTTCAATATCACCAACTCAGTAACATTAGAGAGTGGTAGTTTCTTTCCATTCGGTTACAATCAATCATAAAACAGAGGACTTTATTTCAGGGGGAAAAAATGCATGTGTGGGTGGCTTCACTGGTGGGGGTGTCACTGTTACTCATTTCTAAGCTGAACATCAGTTTCACAGTATAGGTTGGTTGCCATGGTGAGGGCCATTAATTTTGCAGGAACTCCTTCCTGGCTTTTTCAGAGCATGGAACAACCATCAGGTTGTGGATCCAAGAATGGAAGTGGGTTAGGACTACCTCTCTCCATTGGCAAGTGAGCTATGACAGTAGGGGTTTATCAGAAGGCTGGCTCAGCTTTAGATGTGCTGGTAAAAGTAATCAGCTCACTGTTTACACACTGGAGTGTTAACTATAGGGCAAGCTAATGTCAAGTTGAAAAAAAAGAAAGGTTGCGATAGACTATAGACACTAGATGTCCAACATATTGCTTCTACATATTATTAGTAGCCTATATGCTATTATATAAGACACTAACATAACACAAGCATACATGTAGGCCTACACAAAATTGGGCTAGGCTACTATAGGCTTTGCATATTATTTTGACACCTTCACCCATTTGATCAGATTATTACATTTTTTTAACTAGCTAAAAATTGGCATCCTGTAGTGGCAGCTGTAGTCGCCTAGTATATATCCAACTTTAGCTTTTTCTAAACCACAATGGTGGGGATGTCTGTTACAGGTGCACACTACGCTCCTCCCACTTAGCCAGAGCCCGCTACACAGGTGCGGTTTCAGAACAGGAGAAGCCTATGCCTTGGGCGATATTGTTGTTCGGTAGCCTTAGGTTGACATTTGCGGTCTCTATATGGCAAAGCAAAATGTAGTGTCTTCTGGGTCCATTGACTCGCCATAGCCTGTTTAAACGAGTGTCTCTGAAATGAACATTTCTCCTCCTCCTTCAGAATAACCACCTCCTCTCACAAACCACCCCGTTACCTACTGGAGTTTGGCATTTTCATAGTTGGTCAGTCGCGGCAGGCAACGCGAAGCGGATGACTCTCCGTGGCTGAAACATTTCTCTCGAAGTACAGTAAGCGGCATAAAAGTTAAGACAGTGACGGAGAAACTTCAAAGGTAAGAAATTAAACGAAGTTACGTATGCTCCTCGTTGGGGCATTTTTTTTTCTAAAGATAACTAGCCTATTTTAAAAAGCCAACGTCTGGTCGTTTGTCAGAGACAGGTGTCCCACGCGGAAGCGTTGCGTGCACAGTAATTTGAGTCCATTCCCTCATCCTAGAAGGTCATAGATTTAAAAGCTAAATTATATATTTTTATAGTCCAGAAATTGGATGAACTGTCAATGTATCAGGCATATTATATGTTTTAGGCTACAGTTACAGCTTGCCCCTAAACTACTTGGTTGATGTCAAAGATAACCATTACGTTACAGGCTAAGAGAGTTGTCGAAAAGTATGTTTAAAGACTTGCATGGTAACATCGTCTGCCATCCATGCGCGAGTCTTGAAATATCAATTATGCAACCTTCTTGTTTGGAGAAGCCAATCAGAAATCATTCGTTGTTATAAACATTTTACCACCTCAACCTTTTGCTGTGCGCGCGTTTTTTGTTTCACTCATGGAATACGGCAGTTGAACGCTTTCCTTGCAGCTTTACTTTTCCTACTGAGAAACTTCGTCCTCCCTGTAGATGAAAATGTTACTGCAGTCAAAACAACTTCAAAGGAAGCACTTTTGTGTTCTCCTCTGTTGGCTTATCTAGGCAGTCCCATGGGGAATCCCACATTACCATACTGTAGGCTAGGTTGCACAAATTATTAGCAAAGAAATTACGTTTCTGTTCTGCAACGACATTGACCAGAGTCTGCTGAAGACACTGCACCTAGACACTCGCCTAATCTCACACCTATTACTGTAGATACATCCATGCGTGCACCATTAGCGTGCAATATTTTTTAGCCTGTTAGCGTCTTGCATTGGATTAATTCATGAACCCACATGTTTGTTTGAAGGCAAATCAGTACCAGGCATATATAAATGTACATTTCAGCGAAAAGGGTGTCATTAGAAGGCTATATGAACCCGCTATTATCTTATGCAGTGAACCCCACTCTGAGGCAGTGTTGATGATTTCATGGCGTCTGTTATGAAACTAAGTATTATAGGAAATGTGAAGCACATGAAGCATATGCACCACTTCCAGTGAAGTGAAATGATGAGCAAAGAGATGAGCTCATTGTTCTTAATATCCTCTAGTAGCTAACCTTTCTCTGACTAATCTCTCATCTGTGAAACAGAGTGACCTGCGCCTTGCCACAGGCTTCAATGGGTCTCCATTAGTCAATCATGGATAGACCTGCTGGTCAGAACCAGCAATAGCTCATTCTTTGTGGGTCAGTGATTTGCATAGCTGTCATGTGATTTAGTGTGTTGGTGTATAAGAACTAGGTTGGAGATGCAAAGGTGTAATTAACCTCCATCACATCTACAGAAGCACCTGTTTGCCATTATGTATCACTGACATGATAATTGCGTCTGTTCTGAAACTATGTTGGCAGTGAACAGTAGTGTGTACAGTTGTGTGTGTCGGTGTGGCATCATCACATTAGAACCATCTCTGAGCATTCTGAGTGAGTGATTTCCAGTTCACCGATTCCGACCACCTCTGCTTATTGAGTATTGGGAAAACCATTCATCCTCAATTTAGTTTGTATAATGCTTTGAACAATTTGCTGTAGTTGAATCCATACTGATGTGATCAATAATGGTCAAAAGCAGAGGCAGAAGAGAGTCACTGGGGGTTAGGGAGAATGGCATATGGTGACTCGCTCAATAGGAGTGGAGACAACTCCATTGTAATAATGATGAGCTGCAATACTTTCTGTTCTGCCCAGGTAGATACATTTATTAAACATACATAAGCTTCAAACTTTTATAAATTGTATAATAACTCATGAAGACTGGGCACACAGGGCAAAGGTAGGGCATGATAAATCACAGAAGAAACACACAGATTTAAACACAAAAGGCAACATGATCTTGTTCTAGCCTCAATCTGAACATAGCAGCAGAGTTGCACATTACATAGAAACACTGAGAATAAGCGGGAACTTCATACAACCAGACAGTGTGCTACTCCTCATGTTATATTTTAATGTAGAATAATCACCTGTCCACTGAAATGAAAAAGAGAATAATTATGTCACTTTCATCCCACCAAAGTGCGGATTGTAAGGTGACCTGTGCAGTTGCCACACACTGAGTAAATCCAGAGCTAGACCATAGTGTCTTATGTGATGGTGGCTTTATGTGACAGAGGCAGACCATGGTTTCTTATGTGACAGTTGCAGACCATGGCCCCTTATGTAATGGTGGTAGACCATAGCTCTGTACATGGCTGTGAAGGGCATTTGACAGCCAGGCAAGTTCTCTTTCTTCTGCCCATCAGTCCACCCCTCTGGGGACAGTACTGTCTTGGCCCCTTGACCCCTGCCTTCAAAAGAAAGATGATGGAGTGTGAGGTTTCCAGCCTTGATCAAAGTCACCTACATACACACAGCCCAAACCCTCTGGGCTTGTCCACGAATTGGGAGACGCTAAGGGCTATTCATGTCTGCATGGCACCAAGCATTTTCCGCCCTCTGAGTTGATATGTATTGTTGCAAGACAGTGTGGCGTTGAGGGGGTTTGTGTTTCCTTTTGTGCAACACCCAGTAGATGATGATCCATTATTCAGACACAGAGTGTATCCGTATATGACTCACTTCTGGTAAAAGGCTACTCTTTAACTGCCTGTGTATGTAGGCTCCTGTGGATGGCTCCATTGTCCCTGAGCTTCTGTGAGAGGAAGTCCTCCTGCACGTGTGTCAAAGCACGTGATCATCTTGGTTAGTACTACCATTCTCTAAGATGCACACTGAAATATTTAGCTTCCTTTTCATTTTTTAATAGTTTTGCACTGTTGCATAAGACATTGAGTGTTGTGCTGTTATTGGCGCGGTAGATGTTTTTTTTCAGGTCTGTGTTTGTTCTACTGACTTCATTTTAATTCCAAGAAAAGCTTTCAATGAAGACATATAGTGCCTTAGTTGCACCTGTGATATTGGTTTGAGAGTGTGTATGTGTGTGTGTGTTTATCTTCCACACACCAGAAAAACATACCAGGTGAGCTTTTTTTTTTCCTCAGTGTGTGCCACTTGCACGCTTCTGCCAAAATCCAAGGGCTCTCTCACACATGCCACACTCTCCTAATGGATTTGGAAGTGCAGAAGTGACACGGATTCCTCTGCGGCTGCATTCACATGGGGTGTGTCCCAACTGGCAGTCTAATTCCATTACAGAGACCTAATCTTGGATGAACTGAGCAGGTTACTTTAATGAGAATATGGAGTGCTGAATGTTCGACTGCCATTGGTTGAGTATTGAAGCTGAAGTGTTGAAGTTTTTGTTAAACCGTGGGTTTCTCCCTTCACTGTCATTGGGGATGAATATTCTCATTAAAATGCCTCATCACGACCCGTCCACAAAGGTACCCTTTGATGCTTTGAGATAAATTGTTTGTGATATGATGGACTGGAAAAATGAGAATCAGCAGTGAGCATAATAGAAATTTGTCATAAAGGCTCAAATGAATTAATTAATAATTATTCTATCAGTTCAAAACAAATCTAGCTATAGCAGCTTCTGTCCTGTCATCAAGGCCTGAATCCACAGGCATGAGGCATAGTATTTTTTATTTGCGAAATAGTAGTAAATGTCGTTTTTGACACTGATATCTGTTTCAGGAGAGCAGTTTGAGGAAAGTGTATGTGGTGACATTCTACTATTGAGGATGATGACAGTGGTTATTTGGGTGTTCATTGCTCTGGTTCTTGATTGAAGGGCTGTTTTGGTCTTAACACTTTTGTAGGCCTACTATTGCACTTTTAGAGTGAAAGAGCCTTCTCTATCAGCAAAATGCAGGTGTCTTTGATGCCTGTAAAAGTGACATGCTTGTGTGAAATTACATTTATGACAACCCACCATTGAAGGCTACATTATCTCAGTGATATCGATCTGGAAGATTAGACACTGTATCAAGAAATTAGATCACATCTGTCTGGAGGCTTCAGGTAAGCTTTGTTTAGGATAAGGCATCAGATTAATCTGATACACACACTGTTTGCCCAGCACTCACCACCACCACCAGCCCACACCACCACCGCCCAGCATCACCAGCTCAAAGCCCCCATGAGCTGTCTGAGTGCTGGGCCCTTGGCATGGCTCGCTAACGGGAGATATGCTGGGCACTGTCTGTCTCCCCTCTGCCATCTGTGCTCCTCGCTTTGCATCAGCTAACTTATTAGTTGTCTAACAAAGATAACAGTCGTATACACAGATACGTACACAGGCAATAGCCTATGTTATTGTAACATCTGTGGAATGCTGAACTGCATATTTAATACAAGCCAAAAGTGTGAATCCTGGTCCAATGATGAAATGATTCATGCTTACCTGGTGAAAGAAGGACATGATAACCTGTCATGCACACTGCATAAATTTAAGTACATGTTTTATACATGTGTATGTTTAATGGTGTTTTATGTGATTTTGAGTTCTGACTTTGTTACTTTATGCTGAGTTTTATGCACAATCTCATTTGCTATATTACTGATTATATGTTGAGAAATGGGCACCTGAGGACCATACTGGAGTGTTACTTTAAAGTATTAGTTACTGTATACCTGGTTAATTGACCCCAGGGGGGAGATTTAATTTGCCTGTGAAAGGCGCAGTCACATTAAAAAAAAAAAAAAAGTCATAATTAGCGAAAGAATAACACTGCCATATAATTAGATATGTTAGCCAGTTATTAAGAGATCCAGCATTGTGCCATGAAATCTGAACAGTTTTGTCAGCTAAACAGCTTTGGAACAGCTTTGTTGTTATACATAGTCTTGAGAAAAGGAGCAAAGCTTTTGAATGAAGTTTCATTTATCCTATAATACCTGCTCTCAGGTTACCATTCAGATTTGATATTCAGTGTTCTTATGAAGCCTGACTACATTTTCCCAGCTTTTGATCTCTTCTCATAGTCGCTACCCAGATCTTTCTGTTTGTGGCTGTGGGTTGTGTTGATGCTGTCCAACAATGATTTAAAGCTGAGGCAGAGGCACTCAGGTTTGTGAGAAGATAACACTTTGATGAAGAGAGACAGAGAGGGGGAGAAAACTAAACTCACCAAAGAAAAGAATGATGTTTATCTCTGCACTGTTCTTTTTCATGTGGTTTCAGACAATATTCTGACCACAAGTTGGTTCTCCTCAGAACAAAATGTTTCTGTGCTTCTTTTTGGCTTCCATCTCCACATTTTTTATACAGTACAGCATATGAGGATAAGTATATTGGATCCAGAATTGGAGTCTGTTTTCATCTTTTAGCACTGTGCCTTTATCTCAGAGACTGCATTTTGTGTTTGTCCAATTTCACAGAAATGTCTGTTTATCATATTTACAGTTAGCCAGATGCTGACTTTAGCGGCAGCAGATTAGGTGCTTCTTATTTGTTGCGGGGCCAGATGGCTGCAGAGGGCAGTGAGATATCAGCTTTCCTTCGGCTGACAGCCACATCTCTGTAGCATGGATTAGAATGAGGGAGGCAGCGAAGGGACGGGCAAGGATAAAAGGGAGGGAGTGGAAGTGGGAGACGACTCAATCTGAATTGGTGCCACCACTGCGTCGTCTATGGTGTTTATCCCCAGGCCTCAGTCAGGACGACTCTGTTTGAGAGTCTATCGTGCGGCCACCTGCTCACATGTGTGAGATGTGAACCCACCGCTGCAAAAAAAGTAAAAGAAAAGAAAAAAAACATGAAATATAAATGGCACCAGTATGAGGGCCCATCAGGGAAGAAGGAAGATGACTGGAATTGGGTATAATTGGATTGGCTTGCATTGGCTCATGGCAGATGGAGCAGTCTTCATGGGAGCACCAGTGGTGGCTATGTGAGAGTTGGCCCTGGATGACTGCTCCATACTGCGCACAGGAACGTTTGACTATTTGTCCCTCCAAACATCCACACCCCAGCACACAGATTGGTGTAATAAGCCATAGCCTTCATTTTACTTTTCCCTGACCCATGTCACAACACTCTCAGCTGTCACAGGTAGTAGCCATTAGCTGCTTGGCTGTTTGTAGCTTGTTTCTTTCAAACTCATTTTGCTCTCTCAACAGTGTATAATGATCTAAACAGAAACAGTGAGTTTTCACAAAAACAATTTTTCATGTCCCTCGTTCGCATTTGTACAAATGTCTGAGACTCATTATATTGTCACTTCAAATTTCTTGACTGGCCAGTTGTTTGATTTTAATGACCTGTATTCTGAGTTGTCACAAATGAGTGTTCCATCTATTACTTGATTAGTTATGTTAGCAAATTAAGATTTACACACATTTTCTAATGACCTGGAGCAGATGCATTAACACATTTGCACAACACTGTTTCTGCATCCCCTCATTAACACTAGGAAAGACCAAGTCAAAGTCCCTTTGACACTCGATAGATTTCTAAAAGCCAATGGACACTGGATGAAGCCAATTATCTTTAATGAGCTGTTAGTTTTGCTTACCCTCCTGAAAAGGCCATTGCTATGCCCAGACCTGTTGTCTGTCACTTGAAGACTGAAAAAGGACAAAAACGAAAAGTTTTAATGACATCAAACTCAAATGTCAAGCTTCTTGAAATAGATTGAGGAACTAGATTCAGATGACAAACAAATATTACATACATTGTAACATATCTCACAACATCCACACAGCCCCACAATACTGGAGATTTCAGAAGAATGACTATAGTGCCATACATTTTTTAACCTTCAACTTTCATCAAATCAAACCAAACTGGACCATTTTGTAATGATATGAGGTGTTATCTTTTTATGTAATTTCACCTGCAATACATTTGATTTGGTTCTGTTTGAATAATGAGTTGCTTACCAAATCCATTTGTGGGAAAAGAGGCCCTATGATTGCTTTAATTTGTGATGGTGCCCCCCTAACACAAACACACACACACACACACACACACACATGCACACGACAGAACTGAATTTGATCATCAAAATCAAATCAACCCAATTTAGTGGCATATGCCATGGTTACATCTATGACATGGACTCATGATTAAAATGAATGGCTTCTCAAATGAAAGGTACTCACTTCTGTTTTTCTGTCAGATCTTGCTATCAGCAAAGACTTCAATGCAGTATGCTTGTATCACTGTTCTGACAACCCTTTGGATGTCTGTTCAGTGGGTTGGGGAATGATGCAGGCACTAGAAGTGGGCATCTCTCTCAAGTTGGTTACGAAATTGGAATTTGAAAGGGCTCTTATCATGCCCCTTTTCCATATTATAGAGTCACACAGATTTCTTGTGCTGATAGAGTACAGCCACTATGTCTTGATATTGCAGTTCTGAATAACTTGAAATTTAACCAATTTTGACTTCTGTATGAATGTCAATTTGTTAGACACAGGTATGTTGTTTTACACAAGCCATTGCCAGACCTGTAAATTGTGTGAAGGTAGAATAGATAAGTAGTAGTAGAAAGTAGATTGTCAGAAGTTTGAGCAAGCTCAGACAGAGTAAAGCTATTCCCAGAAGATTATAACTAAGCAAAGATCTCTGTCTGCCACCTGTGGTTTGTTCATGTGGTGCCTTTTCCTAACTTCCTACCTGCATAGTCCACACTGTGGCAATAGCCCAAGTCCAAGCTCTATAATGCATACTGCCCCTTGAGCTTTGGTTGAAAATGTCACGTTGTATTGCCAGCATCAGTAAAGGTGCCTTCAGTGCTTTATCCACTGCTGGCAAACCTCAGCCACTTGAGAGCACCTTGAACACCAGAGCCTGTATGAGTAATGTGTATTGTGTTTTATTATCAGCTTTGAACGAGATAAGTGTTATGTCGAGAAAATGGCTGTTTACTCACTAGGGACTGAATACGTTATAGTTGAAGTCAAGTGTTAGTGAACTTAATATAAAAAAGCACACAACACTTAATGATTTTCTTTCACTTTGCTGATCACCCATCAGTACTCTTCATTAGAGTATAGATATGGGCCTAACTGCATATAATCACCGATAAAGGGCAATGGATGTGTTTTTAAAATAGGAGAAGGAGGAGCCTCAGTGAGTGCCATTGAAAAGCAAGGCAATAAATGAAATGTGGCTTCAGCAGTTTCCAAATCTGTCACCCTTTCAAAGGAGAAATACTGGCTGAGTCATATTCTTTTATCTAAAGTGTATTAAAATGGAATAAATTGTGGCACTGAATTGAATGTATGTAGAGTGTGTGTGTGTGTGAGAGAGAGAGTGAGATTCTCTGTGCTCATTGAACTGCCATTCATTCAATTTAAAGCTGTTTCACGTTTTCTCCCTCATTTGGTTGTTCATGTAATAACAATTTATATCTAAAAAACAGTGATGGTGTATTTCACGCACATACAGATAAATGCAGTAGATATAGTGCATATAGTAAGAAGTGATTCAGCAAATGCGAATATGTATATTTAGAGTTTATAGAGATAAAACGTATGACGGGAAGATGACACCCTTTCAAGAATTGAAATGTTCCAGTTAGTCCCTCTCTATTTGGAGAATGTGTTCCACTGTGTGCTGCCCTATATAATACAGAGGCCTGAGAGAGAGAGGGAGAGAGAGAAAGAGAGAGAGAGAGAGAGGAAGGGGATGGAGAGGGAAAAGAAGAGAGGTAAAGAAAGACACTCGAAGTTAAATTGAAGTTGGTGTGTGTGTGTATGGAGGAGGGTGGGGTATTATGATGCCCTGCGAACCTGTGATTCTGTTGACATTTTCAGAGGAGAAATTTCACATATCTGACAAGGAAAATGTAAATAAGTGCTTCTTAGATTTTTTCCTCTTAGTGAAATAGCCTTTGAGAGAATTGATGTGGAAAGAAAAGCAACCTGATGATTGAATCTTAATAATGGTAATGGTTGAATGGCACTGTGGGAAATGAGGCACTGATAATGGCGTAATGCTTGAAGAGTTTGCACCGCCCACACGTACAATAATTCCTAAGACTGTTGGCCGTGTCACTATCTCTAGAACCACACACATCATAGCACACTTCAAATTTTGCATTCCGGTGTGGATTTGGCCATGCTATAGCTGGGGTTGAATCTGCCCTGGGGTTATCTGAACACTGTCCCAAATGGCTCACGTTCTGGCTGCCAGACTCCATCCTCTGTGTGCGGTGGCAATGTGAATTCATCCATGCTGTAACAAACAGTTGGCAGAATCACACGGCTCATCCCTACTAACAGAGCCTCTGGGAGTCCTGCTTTGACATACAGTATCTGTTTTAAACATAAAGGCCTTTAATGTTGTGCTTTGTCTGACCTGAATTTCAGTAACCATGGATGATCCACAGAAAGACAAAAAATAGGATGCTACATTTCCAGTGTACTGGATTGTGAAGGTGTTGTTGATGACGATCCACTGCTTGGTTGTGGTGGCAGTGCAGTGATGAACATGGGGAGACCACTGGTTTTATTGATGCTGTGGTTATAGTTATGGCAGGATGGGGTCTTCTCCCCACATTCCAAGCTTGTGACAAAAAACTCAGACTGTGGAGCAGACACACATACTAATGTTGCCGAAGGATTTTTTAAAGCCTTAAAATGGATTACAGAAAGTATTACAAGAACAGCATATCTCTCAGCACATGCAGTCAGAGACAGTAAGGACAGATTTCATTATATGAACTTGGTGCTAAAGACTGTCCCTGACTGACTGATGGAAAACGGCAACACAAAATTGGAAATCTTTTATTTCTTCTGAATGAATAATTACTTGGCCCGGCATTGCATCTCTCTGCTGGTGGAGACTTGCATACCTGCCTCTGGTTTGTGAGATAGCTTTGGATAGTTCACACATAGTCCATGTCAGTATTACATCATCTAAGATTATCTCAGGGGGTTGCCCTGGTAAGGGACTGTAGAGGAACTAGCAACCTACTATCTCTTTGAAACTAAATTATTTGTCATAAACAAATTTTAAACGTTTAAATGTTTGTAAGTAATTCATGCTTCTCATACATCAATATTAGTGATTAATCAAACAAGCACAACAAACAATGACACTGGATACAGTATCTGGCAAATTAATTATTTTTAGTTGAAGTTTGCAGTTTCATTCCTTTTTTCATGTGGTTTTGGTTGAAAAAAATTCTTCCATTTTATTTCCTTGGACATCATAGCTCACTTGTGTAATAGTTCTCTACCTCGATCAAACTGGATACGGAATGAAAATGAGTGTTAGGTCCACACATCAGCAAAAATCCATGCAACGCTTTTAACTCATGAGGATGGTCTGATAACTCAGAGTAAACTTTGTTTATTGTCTTGTTGTTTAATTGTTTAATTTCTGGTGTATCTTAAATTCCTTGTAGAATTCATAATGCACCAGGAAACTATACAGTGTCATTGCTCAAGTGGACAGCACTCAGTCACCATATTGAGACTTGAAATGCATCCATAATCCTCTTGTGCCAGATGTTACTTTACAACAAGTGGCTCTCGTCTCTGTTGAGGAGCCATTGAACGAAAGGGAACACTAAGTAAGTGTTGCTTTAATGTCATGACTTAGTTCCCCTTCAGACACTTCAGTGCTGTCAATGAGGATGATCTCACTATAATCAAATCACTAAGACTATTTTGCCCCTGCTCTTTGTCCTCATCAATTTTTTCACCTGCTGTCATGGTCTAATTGGCTGTTGAAAACATGAGCGTAATCTTAGGGTGACAACATGGGTCGGTATTCAAGTGGTAAGTATAATATGCACTCTCTGTGTATCGATTCGTGTTACCCACCTCATGAAATTCTATACGGCCATAACTAGTGGTTTTAAGTGCCGGCGCTGTAATCGTGTGTGCTGAAATTATAATAGACACACGCTACAATACAGTGGGGTCGCTGGAATTGTTATACTGCAAGCTGTTTTGTTGTGGTAGAGCATCAAGTAATATGAATTGAAATGCGTCAGTAAAATTCTTAAAGGAGGCAGCTCTGTGAAACTGTCAATGAACCTTGAGCTCTCTCTTCACAGTTAGCTGGTAGCTGGGTTCCAACAGAACTCCTCCATAAGCATGTACTGCAGCATTTTCATCTTCATATAGCCTACTTAGTGTTTCATACATATTCATTGATCACGTGGACAAACCCAGATGTATGATAACTGGGCCATATGTGCATAATTGAAGAATCCGTTAAATTTGAATGGCATGTCGTCAGTGTGAAGTCTTGCCTGTGGCCTTTGTGGGCTGTTTCACTGTTCCATGGATGCCTGTGAGGTTGCACCTGTGAATAACAAGGAGAGAATAGAGCCTCCAGTAGTGTTTACAGCCTGAAGCTCATTAAGGTAGTCTTCTGCTGTCTTCTGTTCCTCTCTTTCTCCATCTCGCACACTTTAATCTTCGTCTGATCTTCATTCATGGCACAAGAGAATACCCAGCTTTGTGATGTGAGTGGAAGAAGTCCTCCAAGCATATAGGGAAACAGAAGACAGCCCATTGAGATTAGCAGAGATTGCAAACCACCACAAATATCATGGCGAGCCATCACATCTGTCTCATTTAGCTCATGATTCGAAATGAGTGACATAAATTTATTCTCAGTCAAGGACTGAGGCTTGTCAAGGGATGGGGGTTTGTGTGTGGTGCTGCAGAAATTATCTTGGGGATTTCAACACATATACAGTCACTTAGTGTAAAATGGTTATTTGAAAATGCTGTTGGAGCCCAACAACAGAGTGAGTGTGTTACTGAGAGGTAGTTATTATGAAGAAGTTTAATGATTTATTCATTTGACGTTCATTTAGAGCTATCTGTGATGTGCCATATATGTTTATTAGAGCTCATTCAATTCAGTCTCTCTTGCCTTACTGCTAGTAATGCCACTGGCTCTTAATGGAAAACACTTAATTTTCATTCATGGCAGTGGTGAGTAGAGGGCTATATCATACCCAGTTGTCTATTTAGTTATCTGTTCTGTTGGACATCACAAAATGGAAGGGAAACCATTGAGTTTAGAAAGCTTTTCCCTGTGGTGGGTTTGTGTAAGCAGATGGAGATGCAGCTCTCTCTCTCTTTTTTTTTCTTTCTGTCCCTCTCCCCTTTTCTTCTCCTGGTGTATGACTAATGGTTGGTTTGCCCCAGTGCAACACCACACTCAGTTTTGAATTAGTTATGAAGTACAAACACAGCTTTGATCCCAACTCTGAGCTCTTGCATGTTGAAATCCTCACATTTTATTCTTCCCCAAAATAATTTACTTTGGGGAACATGTATCTGGAAAGTTTTTTTTTTGTTCCTTGATGGCATCATCAGATCGCCTGGAGCCTTTGTTTGGCTGTGCCACTGCCACTGCCAACTCACAGACATGTGGAGGACAGTCTTCATTAACATGACATATTGTTTTTCTTTTTGACTTATATTTTTCTAGTTTCCAAAGTCTAGCATCCAAAGTCTAGCATCCAAAGTCATTGGCTGTATTTAATGACATGCTTTGACGTGGTCTTTGTTGTCATTCTTGGTCTTCTTTGCATTTTGATTAAAATTTTATCAAAGTTAATTAAAGCAACTCAGATGCAGTGATTGGGAATGACGCCTTGGAACTCTTTTGCAACAATAAAAGCAAACATGCAATTAGCAAAGTGAATTGAAAGTGATTGCTGGTGTTTCTCAACATGTAAGTAAGCAGAGCCTTCTGAATGGGTTGTAATTCTTGATATAAAGCTTCTTATTGCTCCATTTTTACACCATAAACATTGCCTGAGGATGCCTTTGTGCATTCTGTGCATTCTGTCTCCAACTGAGTTATAGAGGCATACAAGTGGGGAGGCCGACACTGAAACGCAGGTTTCTCATCACTTTTACATTCATTATGCCACTTCATTCATTCCTCCCATTCTACCTCCCCGAAGCCAATCAGAGACAGCCATCCTGCAGAGGTGGAGGGTGCAGGCGGTGGCGCTGGTTCTGATAGTTGGTTCTGTATCCTTGGGCTCATCAGGAAGAAGTGGTTCAAGAGGCTTAATCCCCGCAGGTGGGTCACTTCTCCTGCTGGGAGAGAAGTTTGGAGTCTGGAGTCAAGCCGTCTCAACTAATCAAGGAGCAGCAAAATTTCAATTGCTCCTTGTGTCTCTGTTTGCTGGAGCGCCCACCATGACTCATCACTCCTTCCCTCCCTATGATTTCACTTCCCATCCCTGCTGTCCATCAGCGCTCTTTGTTGACTTGCCACCAACTTCATCTGAGGGATAAAGGAGCGCCTTGATCAAGCTGATTGGTTTGAAATAGCCTGTTATGCTTTTCATGTTGATTGAGAAGTTCTCAGCACGCACGCTGTTTGTGGGACTTTTTCCAACTTTCTTTTGCAATTTAACAATCCTACATTGCTTCATGAGATAAATACCTTTTGACTGCATGCTATTAATGAGATGAATAGGCTATACCTATCTGTTTCAATGTATATTATAGAGCTATGACATTGTGTACTAGTTGCTAGCTCATATTAGTGACTTCTCCCTAAACATTAGACGAGAATTTTTGCTGCTTGGAAGGAATGCAGATATACAGTAACGCCATGTTTTGCAAATACAACAACACTTTCCCTTTATGTACAAAACCAACATGAGCTGCTTTTCAGCCAAACAGCTAATGCTTACTGTAATTCTTCAGGAGTGTGTTTGCTGTGTGATTCTACAGTATAGGATAGAGGAAGGAGTACCATGCAAGGTACCAAGGTAGTAACACATACATGTTGTTAGCTGGCTATGTAAATTCATTACATTAATGTGAGAGTGTAAATCAGCATTTTTTCTTACACGTCAGAGTGTGCGTGTATGCGTGTGTGTCAGTGTGATTGCAAATGAATTTGACATTTCAGATTTTTGCAGTTTTGTGAATGGGACAACTCAGTATCTTTTCTCAAAAATCTGATGATGAGGTGGAAAGGCGGGGGCACTTGTGATGATTGGAGCACTTGGCAACTTTGAAAAGATAAAAATCACGGGTTCTTAGAAGAGAGGACAGATGTACTCTGATTAAATAATGTCCTCTTCAGCCACTCACACCGAGTTCAGCACAGTAGGGAAACTTTCTCCTTGCATTTGGGATTACTCTACAAAGTGCCCATGTTTCTAACCCGTCAGTTATACAATAGGGTGGCGGGCTGGCTTCAATGTCTTGAATAGAGGGAGGAAACAGAAGAGCAAGACAGAAACTTGTGAAATCTAACTGAAGACAGTTTTAAGAGGAATGCAGCTCAGCAGTGGTGTTGTACTTCATCCACTTAACGGGCAGGGTAAACAATGCTGCTTTCTGGATGGGTGTGCCTTTGTGTGGCAGTCTAGCTCAGAACTCCCTCATAATTCTAGTCTGCACCCTAAGCCACCACACACACACACACACACACACACACACACACACACACACACACTTTGGTCACTGTCTCTGAATGGCTACTAGATTAAATCACACAGGCCCCTCCTTTCCCCTCCAGCAGTGACTGTGGCCCTTTTTTGCTGAAGTGACTTGGACAAAGGGCCTGGACCCGAGGGCTGTTTGCAACAAAGTCCTGAACATGAGTTTTATTGGTGTGGGGAAGATGGGCTACTGCAATGTGGCTCACGCTCTTAAAGCTTTACACATACTCTTAAAACATCTTGCTCATTAAAGTGCTGCCATTTCAGACTCCTTGGGGACACCTCTCTCTCTCTCTGTCTCTCTCTCTCTCTCTCACACACACACACACACACACACACACACCATTCTCACTCACACCGATTCTAGTTGCTGAGCAATCAGAGCACCTTGAGAATGTCGGCAAATAACTTTTAACCTCTGGCAGTGTTACCCACAGTCAGGTGGCTAGAACCTTAATTCAGCTGAAAACACACACACACACACACACACAGTCCTGCAATATATGCTCAACATGGGCTTTCTTTACTATAGGATATGTCTGCTCATTATAGTATGAATTTCACACACATATTTAGCAGTTATGAGGCACATGGAGGCTGTCCATTGATCATTACTGTCTGAGTGCACATGGGAATTATCTGGCACCTTAAATAAAGGTCATTAAAGGTCTTTCTCTCTGCCTTGGGGCTGACATTAAACTCAAATTGGTCAAGGGGGGAAATGTGGGAGAAATTGATATTGAATGTGAGAGGTCTTAGAAGGCAAGGTAACAGAGAGTTCTGTTTTCACATACGATCATCCATAAAGTATATGCATGAAGGATAGGAGATCATATTGGTCATTATATGTAAAATTTAGTGGGTTACAGTAGAGATGCAGCATTAGTTTAAGTGGTTCCTGAACAGCTGCCATATTTTACTGCTTATAATGCTCCTGTCAGAGCAGAAATTAGATGACAGTCTAGCCTATTATACAGTATAAAAGGTCTGAGATGGGCCTCGGCAGCACATATCAATAACAATATGTCATGTATTGGACTGGGTCATGCATTTGACTTGAATATTAGTGTTTCAGTAAGCTGTTACATAATAATTTCCTTTCAAGAAACCCATAAGTATTTCAGGCACATTGGTTGGCTGATCTGCTAGTTAACTTGTTAAACTGTGTTCACCAGACTGTTTGCTGATTGTAAATTTCACTGTGCTGGTAAATGTTGGTTTAACTACCATTGCTGACCTTTTTGATGTCAGTAAATCAGGACTCTCTTGCATGTCCTCTTTATCGCTTTTTATCTGTTTTATCCTGGAGAAAAGGTTCCTAGAGAGTGGGAAAGAGAATTCATAAACACTAGAGGCCATGTCAGCACATCAGTCAGTGTGTTTATCGGAAGCCAAATATAATTTGAACTGCACTGGAGTTGATGAGTCCATCTGTCACACTAACAGGCCATTACAGCAGTCGGTATCAGTGTGGATTTGAACATGTCACACATGGGCTCAGGTGAGGCAGTCATGAGAAATGTGCTGTTGGACTCAACATAGTCCCTTTGGTGTGTGGGAGCACACAAGTGATGTTTCCAAACCGTAGTATATGTTACAACTGTAGCAAACTATATGTGCACACACACACATACAGAAATACACACAAATAGACACACAGAGTTGACTCAGTCCTATACATAGGTCTAGTTCTAAACACAAACAACAAATGTTAAGCATATGCTTTTCCAATCAAATGAAACCACTGCACCATGAGAAACTCGCTGCATCATATTCAAAGGATTGCCTGGGATGCACCTGCGAGCTTTTGAACCCACACAGGGGAAAATGCTTCCCTTAAGTTCCTCTTGACAAATAATTGCAATCACATGTAATCAGTCTAACACATTTTCAACAACGGATTTAACTGCAATATCTATATTTTACCCTATATTACCCTCTGCCTGCAGATGTGGTCTGGGAGTAAAAAAGGCTGTTGTTAAACTGTTGTTAAAGTCTTGTGTTATAGACTCTGCTTCCTCATATGTAGGACATGCTACCCACTTGCTGGTTATCATATTTGTCTCTCATGTGCAGTGCTACAGCACATGTGACCTATTTCAGCAGTTTACACGACACTATACAACACTACTCACAGACCAGTGATGTGCATTTTTAAAGGGTGGAAGGTGTTCTTGTACAAAAGATTTCTTGACGGTTTTAGGTCAGTGTTTGAAGTAGTAGTAGAGGTTACACACCTAATTGCGCATGAGGTGAATATATTTCTCATTTCTCATGCTGGTGAAAATCAGTAAATCACCACATTATCAATGCATGTAAAGAGAGAGAGAGAGAATGGAAACATATGCACTGACTACACTTGCTAGTATGCTATCATGCTGCCTGATTACTGGTTTAGGCTACTCTCTTCTAGAGCATGATAACACCTCTCACACAATACAGTAAGCACACACTCACCAATAACCACCAGAGAGGAGGCATTCTGAAGAGTCCTTTTCAGATCTCATCTAGGGCTTGTCCAGCTCTTCTCCTCTGAACACAATTAGTTGAGTAATGAGAGGTCTCACCCATCTTCTCCAAATAAAGGAATTTAGCAAATGGATAAAGTGATTGTTGCTCACCATTGTCTACATTGCCTACTAACAAAAGTGTTGTGAACTTCTAAGGTTGCTTTGACAAAACCCTATTGTTTGTGTCCTCCAGAACTGATCAATTAAGGTTGAGAAGCTGTGCTATGTTTTCTGAAATACACACACACACACACACACACATACACACACACACACACACACACACAGAGAAACATGTTTGATCTCCAATCAAATTGGTTTCAGAGATTCATTAAAACAACACTTTCATGGTAGATCTTTTATTGTCATCAGGTTTAGTTTCTCCTGAGAGTGCACGATTACAGTAAATGCTGTTGAATGCTTTCCTGTCATCACTTTGTGAGCCTGCAGCTCTGTGGTTGAAAGCTTTCCTCCAAGGTTTGCTGAGTGAATCAATGAAGCCTAGAGCTCACTGAACTGGAGTTAGAGCTTTTAGAATTTAAAGGAACATTACTTTGAACACAGTACATTCAGAAAACCATCCAATCTGTTATTTTGTTATGTATCCATTTTACACCATGGAAGCACTTTGCAAACACACTGTACAATAAGGCAATAATATGCAGTTGATAAATGTCTAAAATTCAGGGTTAGTAGTGTCCTGTGAGATGGAGGATTTAGCTTAGAGATTTTGCACACCTTAACTCTAATTAATGGGACATGCTAGAAATCCTTTTTGATTAAAAGACTGTGTGTTAATGAGCAGCTTGTTAAATGTTCTTACAGCCATCGGAATTTCCCAAGGCTCATATGTATGCTAATGTAGCTAATCATCATGGATTTGAGTCTTTGAAAGACGAATGTGTGATCAGATTTTATTGTTTGGCATCTGAACAGCAGAAGGTTCAGTGGAAGTGAAGCTCAGTAGACAGCGATATGAACAGAAGACCTCCTCACAGTATATAGGGCACCCCCAGTGTTTTATGCAAACATCACTTGAGATTGTTAAAGCCTGCCAAGCTTCCCTGGAGGTCACTTTAGTGCATTTGTGCTGTTTTGACAAACCCCCACATCTAAAACCTATTCCCTTGTTACCATGTCAACATATGCCTTATTGAGCCCATGTGACTACCCTCTTGTTCACTTACTCCATCTGTGTAACTGTGTGCTGAATATCACTTTTTGACTGCATACTGTGTGTGGTGACAAACACCCTTTTGCCTCTCCCGTGCTAAAATGAGTGAAAATCTAAAATGGCTGGGAGAGTAAATGTTTTCTTGATGTGCGATTAGTCAGTTGTCAGCCTGAATGAGCATGCAATGAAGATGAAGTGACCAAAGCTTTTCGACGTTTGGAAATCCTTCAGTTGAAGTTGCTTTTTGAACATTTTGGAACATTCCAGTTGAATTTACTTTTTGAACTTTTTGAAGTAGCTGATAGCCATGATGGAGCCAAAGCTCTGCACGGTTTGATGCAAGTGACCATAAGCGCAGGAATGTTCCAGTAAAAAAAAAAAGAAAAAAACAATGAAAACTGCACCAGAAAATCCCTGTGTGGGTGTTTGTGTTGTACCCTTGCTCCTCTCCCCCTTCCCCTCCCCTAGCCCCAGCCCCATGCATAATGAGCTGGAATGCTTTGGCATTATGTGCCCCACAGCCCCAGGTCCCTCAGGAAGTGGAGGCTATTTATTTCCTGCCCAACAGCAGGGCACAGGCACGTTGGAAATACATTGCTGTGCCATCACTAGCAGAGCTTTTTTCCCTCCATGTTTTTATGGGATCTGAATCCAGAACGTACCATCCAGATAGACCCTGCAGTTTAAGTTGTGAGTGTAAGAGCCCACATCAAGTGAAGTTGTGAAGTTTTACCTCAGCACAAGCAAGGCTGAATGCTCTTTGACCAGCAGCACAGCATCTGAGTCTACTTCAGCAAAGGTGCTGTCAGGCAGCAGTATGGTCGTGACTCTCAACAGGAGCAGTGGCCACATTGATGAGAGTGGCCAACACCCTCCTCAGCCAGTGTGTTGGCAGGGCCTGGGGTTGAGCGCTCCAGGGCAGTTAATAAAGTGTCTGTGTTGGGCCTGAGCAGCAAAGGCTCCTCCTCTGGGCTGCAAGCCCCCCTAAAGGCTTGTCATTACACAGCCATTATCATTAAAGCGCCAGCACCCAGGGGTAGGCACGATTGCCGCGTTTTTCCAGGTCATCTCGTCTCTGTAATGTCTCTACACACACATCACAGAGATGAGAGGGAGTGAGTGAGTGAGTAAGCGAGCGAGCGAGGGTGACTGGAGGCTTCGTTACATGATAAATGAGAGTGAAAATAAATTAGGACAGGCCTGGGATCCACCCCTGCACATGAGCGTCGTTCTAGCCCCCTCCACTAGCACCAGATGCAAATATAAAGTGCCCAGCTTGTTCATTTGAAGATACTGGTGATTTGAGGTGGTCTTCATTTGTGCTTGTCACCATGCATCCAGGTGGCATTTCAGTGCTGCTGTTTCCAGCTGCTCAGGTGTGTTCAGACAGCAAGGAGCTGTCCAAGGTCCTGCAGCTGCTGCCAAAAATCCAATTCAGTTCCCATTTAGTGTGGGAAAGTGCAGGCCCCTTTTGTAGCTTTATTAATGTTGAAGACAGTGGCCTGGTTTGACTATGACAGGACACTATCCACAAGTCATTTTTCATTTTTCCTGTATACCTTGTGGTTAATATTTTGCAGCAATACCGCTTTTCTATCAGGCTTCAGACCTTTAAATATAGATCTATTGCAGGGATTTTCTGAAAATGTCACAGGCCATTTCAGGGCAGATTGTTCATTACAGTTTTTGAAGTGATAAATTTAAAGCCGCAGGTCCAATCAGAGGGGATGACGCACATGCCAGAACCAGAGTAGTCCAGAATCATTTGTTTGGGCTGGGGAGACCTGAGCATCTCTGTACCCCTAACACCTTATTACCCCAGGGTCAGTGTTTGTTTTACTCTGTTTATTGCCCTCTGTATTACTGTCCTTTCCACAATGCATCCATTGGACTGGAAATTGCAATGATAAAAAAAAAACTCGCCCTATATCAAACCACTTTTGTGAATATTTGTCTTGGATTTATGGTGCAATGGAAATGAATGTGTCATACAATGTCCAATGGAGCTATGATATCAGAGAGGGTAAAAGCAGAGCGGGAGGCACAAACATTTGTGAAGTTCTGTGTTCTATTTTCGAAAGGGGGAGGGGGGTAAATCCCCCTTTGCGCAGACCTCAGTTGAGCCACTCATATGCTGATACAGAAGATCATTGAAAAGTTTATTTTATAGGGTTACGTGTTTTTTCATCCCTGCAGCGGAATCGTTGTGGCCGGCCTACTATGCCCCGGAGCCCGACGTCAAGTGAGGATGAGATGGCCCAGAGCTTTTCAGACTACTCCGAGGAATCCGGCTCCGACAGCTCCAAAGAGGAGACTATCTACGAGACCATAAGAGCCACAGCCGCCAGGCCGCCCAGCCGAATGGAGGACATCCACATCAACTCCCTGGTCATCCGTGTCATCATCCCCGATCTACAGCAGACAGTAAGGGGCTCAGGAACAGTTAGACCTGTGTGTGTGTGTGTGAAAGTGCATATTTGTTTGTGTGTATGTGTGTGTGCATGAATAATTGGTGCACTTGTGTCCATCCACTTGTTTGTGTCTCTGGCTGTGTATCGATCAAACACCTGGCCATTCTCAAACTGTAGAAGGTGTCATACCTACCCTTATCAGGCTCATCAAGTGCTTGTGTGTTTGTGTGGAGTGTGTCTCCTCCTGCTCCTGCTCCTGCTCCAGATAAGTGTGAGCATTAGTCATCAGTCCGTATCCACCTGCCCACGTGGACAGGTCTTCATCTCATTAAGCCTGCTGTGGTTGTTAGGGTTTTTCTGCGAAGGTCTGCTAGCTTTCTCCTACACCTCTGATTTAGCTCCATGGTTAAAACACGAGGATGCGAGCCTCTTTGCTGGCCGCGTCGTTAGGCTGTCACAGGAGAGGATTAAGCCGTGTGGATGGGTGAACTGTGTGGGCGACGTTGTAGCGTAGTGTGTTGAGAGGAGCGTGTCGGGGGGCGTTGATGTATGGAGCCAACTGATTGTCTTCGGAAAAAGGTTTTTACTCCTTAGCTCCAGAGGTGCATCTAACAGCAGCTTAATGAAGGCTAAAGGTTCACCGCATCTTCTCATCTCAAAGGAAAGCAACAAATGGAGCAACAAATGATGCAAAACACAATCATTCCCCACATTCATTACAAATAAGATTGAGTGTGATTTATGAACCTGAAAAGTCAATCTGGTAGCCTTTCACAGACATGCATGAACAAAGAGGAAGCAAATGAAGAATATTGTCCTTGCTTGTTTTTTTAACACGTTTTGCCCACATGTTTAGATTTCCAGTTTGATTGACTTTTTTTTTGTGACAGTGGTTCTTAGCCAAATGAGAAGCAGGCTCAGCAAGCTTTTATCCACAGGTTTTGTCACAGTGCATAACAATCCAATGGGTGTTACAGACAGCCACCAGACATCTTGTGAAGAGTACAGTCTTTAATGTTCACAGAATTATACAGGACTTCAAATGGACAGGAAGAGAGATGAGAGGATTCACATAGTATCTCTCAGCAACCACCCGCTGGCCAATCGAAGCAATGAAAATCGACCCATGGAGAAAGCAAGTGCATTTACATATTTCTTTCTGCCTCCCCTGTTTACATGCTGTGTCTCCACACATAATCCACATGCCAAGTAAATGAACCTGAAGGATTTGTCATTTTTGTGTATATATGACCTGAGATTTTTCTTAAAATCTCAATAATGTCAATAATCAATAATCTCAACACATGCAATAATGTAGTCGTTTCCTTTATGCATCACCATATTTGCAAAACAGTAACAACCACGGGATAAGAATTATTGGCCAATCATTTAGTGTGTTTCCTCCTGTGCATAGAGTGTGAGATCACGTGAGGCGTGGGGACTTTATGTTGGCCACATGGATAAACGCATCCTTAATTCCAGGATGAGCTCTGTCAACAAGATTCATGATAGACTGCTACCACCACAGTGGCTTAGTCTACCTTATTCATCCAGTGTGCAGTTTGCAGAACGCTACCAAATATCCCTGTAGCTCTTTTTTATTAGTGTTTAATTAGTTGGGATTAGTTAAACAAATAAATACAGGTTATTAGATACAGTATGAGCCTTTGTCCATGAAACAGAGGATTACTTATGCAAATGCTCAGTCATCGCTTGGGGAACTCTCCTCTCCTCCTTTATAGTCTGTAATGTCTATTCTGCTAAACTTCTCCAAAGACTCCTCGCAATAGGCTCTCATTTGTCATTTGCCAGCATTTTGTCAAAATAAGAGGATAAAAACATGACATATTCTTGCAGAAACATTAAAATAGGTCAGTTGGAGCAGCACCACTGTCTTTGTCCATTCTCAGAGTACCATGATGTTTTTGGAGTGGAGCTCCACAGGGCAGGGGTGTTTTTCAGATTCTGTGGGTAGTCCTAGGTAAGGAGTATGGAGAAACAGTGTACATGTACATGTTGCATGTAAACACCATGGTAGTATTCTGCCCACAGAACAAGCAACAGACATGGCAACAAGCTGTTCCAATTAGAACACATTTCAATATGACCACATAATCACAAGTTTCCCATGTGAAGGGCGCATAGTGTTGGCACTTGGACCATAGCCAATTAACATTTTATTTTTCGGTCATCAATCAGCAGTGTAGAAATTGTGCTGAAATATCACCTGTAAAAGTTTTTGACCACAGAAGGTTGCTGGGGGGCTGCCGGGTGTCCCTCCTGCTGAGAGGCAGGAGCAACATGAGCGTGGGGGAATAATAATCACAGCAAGCCGAGCACATGAAAAAAAAAAAACCATATTCCTGAACTCCTCTTCGTCCAATGCCAGACATCTGCCCGGCCCCTGCCGTCCTCCTGCTTTCCCTCTCCTTCGCTCAGCCAGCTTTGGGATTAAGGTTTACAGCAATCAGTACCGCCTGTGATATTTAGGGTGTTTTTTTTCACACATTGCTCACACATTCACACATAACCAGCGCGCTGAAATCCACTATCATCAGCTGTGCAGAACTGAAAGCCACAGCACCTCAGCCTAATCCCCTATTGTGTAGCCTGTAGTGTGTTTGTATGTGTCAGTAATCTGCCTCGCTGCAGGAGCGGCATTAGGTCAGTAGAGCCCAGCCAGTGTTATTTAGATAGAATTATAAAAGAAATAGTGGATGTCTAAATAACAGTTTGTAATTGAATGCTTGTTCATCTACTCGAGGGCTCCTGTGCCCAAAATGCTTTTCAATGGGCAGAATGACACGAAAGATGTGCTGACTGTCAGCCTGCCATTGATTTCCTTTGCCAACCCAGGCGAGTATAACCCTTCCCAACCCCCTCTCCCCCACCTGTTTCTGCCCCGCCTTTCCCCCCTCCCCCTTTCTCCCCACTGTTCGACAGAAATGTATGAGGTTCAACCCTGATGCCACCGTGTGGGTTGCCAAGCAACGGATTCTGTGCACATTGAGTCAGAGCCTAAAGGACGTCCTGAACTATGGCCTCTACCAGCCGGCGAGCAACGGCCGTGACGGCAAGTTCTTGGACGAGGAACGGCTCCTCCGGGAGTATCCGCAGCCAATCAGCAAAGGAGTTCCATCCCTGGAGGTACTTTAAAATAATGTGATGAATATTGGAACACTAAAGAATAAATATATCAAGCCGAGGGCTTGTAATTGAAGTTATGGAAATAAAATACACAATCCTCTTAGCATACAATATGATTGTGTTATATTTCATGACAGTCTGAGTATGCCATTGCATGCCAGATTTGAACTTGGTGGTCATTGCATTGGTCATTTTGTGCACATCACAGTTCCGATACAAGAGCAGAGTCTACAAACAGCCGAATGTGGATGAGAAGCAGATTGCCAAACTTCACACAAAGGTAACAACAAATGTTTTCCTTTGTGCAGTGCATGTTTCGTTATGTAATCGACTGACTAAGTTGTTTGAAGCAACCTGAATACATTGCTGTATGCCTGATCCACTCTATAGGAGCTTCTGGTTGATCTACATTCTGTTTGGATTAAGTGAAAGGTCAGGAAAAGCGATGGAGAAGTGATCATCTTGAAATGATCACAAACAATAATGTGATGAATAAAACCTATCACAATAATCTGCGTCTCAGTCCAGTCCCTCCTGATAAACAAACCTGAGTCAGATGGAATTGGAGGGGAATGGATGCCCATTAGTGCCCCTCAGATGATTGATGTGGATGAGAGACTTTTATTTCAGCAGCAAATTACCCAGTTCTGCACCTAACAGTGAGGTGTGATGTTTTTGTGTAAGTGATGTGGCTGTGGAAATCCTGTGTATAAGTGTGTGTGTGTGTGTGTGTGTGTATGTGTCTATGCGTGTGGTTTGGCTACATTACTTCCTCGCTGAGAGCGTGGTCCAGAGGGCTGCCCTCTTTCTCTGAGCACCACGCCTCCTGACACGGCTGACATTTCTAGGTCAAGAGCAAAGGGCTCTCTCACTCCTTCATTTAGCTCTCTCTCTCTCTTTCTCTTCTTGTTCTTTCACTCTTTCTTGATCATTCTCTTTTGCCTTTCCTTTCTCTCAGTTTCTCCAGTCTTCTCCTCTTTCTGGCACACTCACTCCATAAATGTAGAGCAGAGAGAGAGAGGACAACAACCATGTAACGCAAGACCATAAAGCAGCGCTTTGCCATAGTGTCCCTACTGTAAATGCTGTGTTGGGTGAGCCATGCGTTAAAAGGCATTGGTAATTATTGATTTTATCTCTCTGGCTGGTTTGCAGTGTAAATGAATTTAATTGGAAGGAGCTAGAGGAAAACAGCTTCAAAACAGCATGTTGTTGGGTGTAAACAGATTGTGGAAATACTTGTCATCTCTTCTCCATCTGGACTTTCCAGGTTTTTATCTTCTGTAATATCACCCTAGCATGTCATTTTTTTCCTGCAATATGTGTCCTGTCTCCTTAGCTTTGTGATATGATGTATAAAAGCTGCCCATCCAGGGGGGTGCGCAGTGCTGAGCCTGTTGGGAACAGTTAATTGCCATAAATACATAAGCGCTGCTGACCAGTCCTCTGGGGTCACATAGGTCAGCGTCCATCTCCTCATGCCTCGTGTGTCACCCCAAGCAGGGCATGGGGCCCAGATCAGGTGTCTGCTTGAATTATTGAAAAGCAGAGATTCCCGTTGTCGCTCACTGTCCACAGTGTGACCGCCTGACTGTGATGTGTGTGTGTGTATGTGTATGTGTGTGTGGTGTGTGTGTGTGTGTGTATGTGTGATCCCCTCAGGTGAGACAGGATGAGCTCCGTTCAGATGATAGGCTTCTCTGGGCACTACAGAGCATTTTGTCAGGTAGTCTCTCGACATCACTTCCATCCCAAGGCTCTCTCCATCTTTCTTCTCCTCTCAGCAGTGTCCTTTATCTGACCAGCCACGGTCCAGCAGATGTGCCACTGCGTCACTCGGTGGTCATTTGTACAAGGGTAATTGATAGAGGCTCACCAGTCCATCTCGTGCCGTTCAATCTTTCTGCCCGTAGAGAGCCCGTAGAGGCTGTGTGTTTACTGCCTCCAGCCCTCACAGTAACACTTATTCTCTCTCTCTCTCCCTCTCTCTTTCTTTCTCTCTTCTCTCCACCTGTATCAATCTTTCACAGGGCTGACACATTCATGAATGTGTCAGCTCTCCTACTGTGCTAGTTTAAAATAGACCCCTCTCCTCCCCAAACCTTTGTCTTAAGCGTCCTCAGCAGTGTCCCTCTGCTATGTGCTGTGCAGCTGAAAAACAAATCCCTGTGTGCCACTGTCCACAGGCAGTAGAGGCCACATGCATTAACAAGTGGGGTTGATTAGTCTTATACTACTCTCTGCTGTCGTCTCCATCTATCGACCGTTTTAACGGTAAGAAAAAAAACTATACCTGAACGTTCTGTTTAATTCCCAAACTACTTTGGAAGGGTCTGTTTGGAATGTTAAAAGGGAACCTTGTGGGATCAGCTGTGACACTAATAATCAAACTCTTTTTAAGCAGTCTGTCGTCCTGCTCTACTTAGATTCTGCTCTCTTTCTCATGCAGGTCTACACTCAATATACATTGCAGGCCATGATAATGAGTCTTTAACCTTTCACTCCTCTCTCTGCGTGTGTTCAGAACTCACTCATTCACTACTGTGTTACAGTCATACCAGTGTCACTACGGTCACTATGGTGTCACTACGTGTTCGCTACATACAGCACTGGTGAAGGAGGGAATGTTCCAAATGCTTCTCTTCTCTGTGTCTTTTTCATCTCTGTTTCTCCACCTCTACTTCTGCTCTACTCATTCTCTACTCAGTCTCTGCTCTCCTCATGATGAGCACTCTGAGGCTCGCAGTAGTGTTCAGGGATCTGCTCTCTTATCTATTAATAACTGGCCTGAAAAGCTGAGGGAATGTGCCGTCCTGTAACGCAATCCACGCTCGCATTGCCCGAGCAGAAACATTCAATATTTCTACTCTCTTCTCCCTTCTTTTTTCTCTGTGTCTTTCTTTCTGTTTCTCTCTCTCCCTTTCTTTCATTCCCTCTCTTTCATATGCAAATCCCTCTCTCTCTTTGTCTTCTCTTCAGGCCAACTTGAGGAAGTTTATGGACTACATCCAACACCATCAGGTGGAGAAACTCTCAAAGATGTTGGACAGAGGCCTTGACCCCAACTACCATGACCCTGAAACTGGGGGTATGTATAAATAAAGCATAGGCACATAGACACCCACACCCACACACACACACTAACTGCACTAGTTGCTACTTGTGTCTGTACAGACACACAGATATACACATCCACATACAGTACATACAAGGGCACAGTCTTACATCTCTGAGGGAGATGTTTAACTGTAACAGTTCACCTCTCTGCTCTGTAGTGTCATTCATGCAGCGCCTCTCTATTGTTCTGTCACACAATGCTAAATCCTTTGCTAATAACTTTGGCCCTTGTCAGAGTACACTGCAGCACTTCAAACAATAAGCTTGGCTCAGGTAGTGTGTTCTAGCACTACTGCAGTGGCTCCCTATCGCTATTTACCTTTTTTCCCACGGGATGCATGTCAAGGTGGGCCGTTAATGCTACCCTAATGATGCGACGCTCAATCAAAAACACACTCGAATGTCATTGCCAGATGAAACAAAGTATTAATACAAGTTCAGCGCACAAGGAGAAAACAATACAGCATGATAATCAATTAGTGTGTGGGAAGGTTCTTCTCAGGAGATCAGGTTAATAGCTGGAGGGAAAAAAAGGGAGCTCTGACGTAAGCCGAGCTTTCTGCCCCCAGTCACCAACCCACCCCCACCCCTCTAATTGTGGTTGTATTTCTTGATGACGGGTGCAGTGCTCAGTGAGTGTAGTGCCAATTAAGCCTTTCTCTCTCTATCTCTATCTCTCTCTGGATAATTGCAAAAAAAATGATTTGGCTCGTACTTCTCCCTCCCCAGTAGCATGTTGGCACCTGACTGTAGGAAACAGCTTTGTCATAGTCGTCCGTGGCATGGCGTTACGTGTGCCTTTTTTCTTTGGCAGCTTTTTTTGTGATGGTGTTGGTTGGCTGGTTTGGGATAGTATGGAGAAAACCACAGACACACATTTTTGCAGTGTCATCATTCATCAGTCTAGATACTGTCATCCCTTTCAAAAGCAGACTGGCCTTTAAGTCGGTCGATGGGATTGATTTTTAAATGAACATTATCGGTCGATGACAACTCCACCCATACTGGGCTGTAGTTTTATGAGAGAGAGACAGACCAACAGATTGACAGACAGACAGACAGACAGACCGACATTGCCGTCTTTTGTATGCTTCTCACCTAGGTTTAACACAAGTGTTCACTGGTAGCTTGAAGGTGTTTAAGATTGTGTGGGCCGCACAAGGATGTGTAGTAATGGCCGTCTGAAGATGTGTTGTTCATTGAGGTTGAAGTATCATGTAAGGGATTAGAGTCCTACCCATGGTATTTTTTTTCTGTCATGCTGCCAAGACAGTCTCTTGAGTGTGGCGGATAATGGCAGAGATTAATATTTCAGCCAAATCTCCCCAGTCCTCTGAAATTGTATTTGAATCCTCTCTGTTGGTATTGATTTCAGCGGTGCATGCGAACACTGTGGGCGGTTCGAGAGACAATCATCTGGAAGAATATGAAGTTTTCACACCCCTTTAATAGCGTGCTATTCCTCCTGGCCTTTGGAAACACCTCGGGTGGTTCTGATATTACCAGTTTATACAGCGGGAGGCTATGTCAGAGTTGTCCCTTTTCATTTGCCTATCCCTACATTATTACTGCAATTGACTTGTATATCGGATGATAGATGGCTGTTTAAAACCTGATTGAGTAGTGGTCTGGAACATTGATCTGCCAGGTGGCTTATGAATCTCTTTGCAAGTGCAAGCAAATTTGACAGATGAGAAGAAGTTCGATTCAGCAGTTGAGTGGCATGATGTAATTGGACACACATATTTATTTAAAATAAGTGTAGCTGGAGCAGAAAATGAGATTCCAAGTGGAATGAAATTGAAGGGGCAATGTGAAAGTTGTGCACGCATTGCCCTGATCTCTCCCAAGAGTGGTTTGTGTTGATGGTTTCATTTAGAAGGTAATGATGGAGGTTTGCTCTCTGCCGTTACTTATAAACACCACAGACTCTCTCAGCACCTTGTGCCAAGTGCAGCCCCTCCTGCTGTATGGCTGCCAGAGGACTTACATGTACTTAACTTGCTCTGTCTGATGGATTTGACCACCATGACCTTGCAGAAATAGCTCACCAATAAATCAAAGCTGCAAATTAGCATAATTTCCATTAGGTATTTTTAGTCTCTGTTCTAGAAGTGGAAATCTTGATTTTGCTTACTAAGTGTAACCTTTTCAGCTAAGTACACATAATTATACCATTGTTGTGTATGCTTAAAACAACACACAATTACATTTTTGATGCCACAAGAAACATCTCTATGCCACAAGAAAATGTATTTGAACATCGCTGGTTATGTTTAACCGGTAATAAATTGCAATGGACTGTACCGCAACCTGTGATTTACTCCACGCAGAGTCTGGCTAATGTTTTTTTCTCTACCAGAAACCCCCCTGACCTTCGCTGCTCACCTGGACGACATGGTGGAGATCATCAAAGTGCTGAGGAACGGCGGAGCTCATCTAGACTTTCGCGCCAAAGATGGCATGACGGCTCTTCACAAAGCTGCCCGCTCCAAGAACCAGGTCACCCTCACGGTGAGTCTGCCCCTCAAAGCAGAGGCAGCACAGAGCTGCTGGCCTCTCGATTATCTGTGCCTCACGAACTGGCTATTTCACACTGGGTAAGAGGCGGTGGGCCAGATAGGCTTATAGCCCGGCCTCTCACACTACCCATTGAGGCCAACTATTTTTTGAAAGGTCTCACTATGCTGAATGTGAATTTGATAGTTAACTTTGAAAATTCTTTGGCACGCCCTACCTATTTCAAACCCATGAATAGCTGTCCGTTGAAGATCAATGTGTTTCAGTACCAATGGATGCATCTGAAAGGCATTACAGAACTATGCATAGTCCATGCCATAGAGGAAGTCAGGGACAGGTCTCAGTGCATGGAAAGCTAGGTTGAAGCTAGTTGATGTTGTTGGCTTCTGTTGATTCACGTTGCTTAGACATTTTTGACATACAGTCAATGGAGTTTCCTAGCATGTTCCCCGTTGTTTAAAATTCACGATGAACTCACTATAGTTTTCTTTGTGTGAGTGTGATGACTGTCTGTATTTAAACTCAATGACTTCTCCTGGATTTACACCGAGGTGACGTGTTGCCAGCGGGCTGATATGCTATGTTTCTTCTGACAGACTCTGCTGGAGCTGGGAGCGTCTCCAGACTACAAGGACAGCCGCGGGCTGACGGCGCTCTACCACACGGCCATGGTGGGAGGAGACCCCTACTGCTGTGAGCTGCTGCTCCACGAGCACGCCTCCGTCTGCTGCCAGGACGAGAACGGCTGGCACGAAGTGCACCAGGTGACCCCTTCACTCTTTGTCTTTCTCTCTTGCCTTCTTCTCTTTCTCTGCCCCCTATTTCTGCCACAGAAAAAAACAAAGCACCAACACCTAAAAGGATGTAAACAAAAACAAAACACTAATTAAATTGTAGGTCAGATTCTGTCAAACTGCAGTGTGCAGTGTGCACTTTTCCAAGTACAGGTTCTCCCCCATCTCTACATGCTTGTCTGTGAGACAGTCCCGAGGACAGCTGTCATCACCTCTCCCTGAGGAGCTCTTGTTCACACTTTACATGTCGAGCTGTTACATTGAGCCAGCCCCATAACCTCTGGCATTTTATGGATGACCCTTGACCTGTTGTTGCTGCCACATACACATAGTGAAACTATTTAGCCTCCGTCACTGTAATCTCTCTCTTGTGGATGCCGCTGTTTTTTTTTTTTTTTGGGGGGGGGGGGGGGTCATTAGCATAACAAGGACAGAGGAGCCCCCACACCAACACACAACCACCACCACCACCCCCAACCCCAATTCCAATCTCCCACCCACTGCTTGGGTGCTCAGCAGGTCTCATGTCTAAAGCTGTGCCTGGCTAATTGCTTCATTACTTGGTTAAATATCTTATCACGGGGGTTTACTCATTTAGCCTGGGCTTCAGCAGCCTCTGCTGGAGCAGATTAAGTCTGATCAGCAGCAGCAGCACAGCCTGGAAATTGTGCTTCAGGAGGTCACTGTGATGAAGGTGGGAAGGACAGAGACAGAGAGAGAAAAGATGAAGTCTAGATACAGGAGTTTGAGTGGAGACTGTGGTTGTGCCATGTGGTTGTGCCATATGTGTGTGTGTGTGTGTGTGTGTGTGTGTGTTGCTTTATCTATCTTGTGTGTCTCCAGCACAGAGAACATTAGCTCTACCACCAGTTGTGTGCTTTCACCCATCCTGCAGGGTGTCCACACATCCTGTCTCTTCTTAAACACTGTGCGTTTGAAGCCTTGCCAAGGCAAACGCCTGGAGACAGGGAAGATGTGCGTGTGTGTGTTTCTGTGTCTGTGGCTTTGTGGGATTTTGGTGTGTGTGTGTGTGTTTGTATGTGTGTGAATGCGTATGTGTGTGTGTGCGCGAATACATGTGTACGTGTGTGCGTATGTGTGCATGCGTGTGTGTAGTGTGTGTGTGTGTATATGTATGTATGTATGTGCCTGCTTGCATGTGTGTGTGTGTGTGTGTGTTCACATGTGTAGTTGTTACTACCCCCTTATCTGTTGGCTGGTGAGCTTCAGATGGTCCTTTCCTGTAGGAGAACAGACACCCACCCAGCTGTGGCTCTTCCGTGATGCCTATCACACGTCAGCCACACAAAACAGAGAGAGACAGAGAGACCCCCAACATGCGCACACACACACACACCCACAGACCCGCACACACACACACTCCATCTCCCCGCTCACCCTGCTGAACACTTATCACACTAAGCATCGCTCAATCAAATTCACACACATGCCCCCTTCCCACAGGCAAGGCCAGGGCTCTCTCTCTCTCTCTCACACACACACACACACACACACATAACAAGAACAACAACAACAACAGCAGAAGCAGCAGCAATCAACAAACAACAGAGCACTAAAGACCATGATCACAGTGGGGTGCAGAGGAAAGCAAGTCCCCTCGCATACATATGTAAACACAGACCTTTTTTTTAAACCAGGAAGAGTGCTAAATTTGGATGAAAATGAAAGATGTGTTGCCACCCTAACCTTAAGGTAACACATCACACAGACTGACATCTCAGTCTCTGATTAATATTTTACGGTCTCTGCCCTTTAGTTGCCCGTCATTGTCAAATTCGGCTCGTTTTGGAACCACAGCGACATTTGGCGACATTTGTTTGCTGTATTTATCTGTAGAAGACATTTATCACCTGAGGAGCGAGTTGATTGTGATGCTTTGACATTTAAAATGTATGTCAGAGATTTCCAGCCTTACTTCAGTAATGCTTGCTGCCCTCTTGTGGTCAGATTAGGATATAACAGTCTGCACAGGGAGGACAGTCTAATATACGCCATCCACTCAGCATATTCTCAATTTAGGATACAGTATATTTAATCATCTATGGTAATAATTACTTTTAGAATTAATCTTCATGCTAAGCTTTGGACAAGGGCATGTAAACAACATTCATCTACACTGAAACTAACAGGACTAATTCCATGCACATAACATGCCTTTGAATGTCACACACTTTTATTTAGTGTTGTCATGTTATTTCATGCTATTTGATGAAGAGTGGCTTTATGCAATTACCATACACATGTTGTGTATTTACAAGACATTTGACAGACTTGATTACTTTTCAAAGGCAAAAAGGAAACTATGCATATGCATTCAATTCATCACAGAGTTGACGTTAACTGTAAAATGAAGCAGGCAGTAGTGAGCGTGTGGTGCACTGTAAATGTGATGGTATGGTGGCTTGCTCAGTGATGTTTACAGTTACAACCTCATGCATTCCTGCTGTATTGCACAGATTTACTCATGCCCTGACTAATTGCCACTTGTATCCATCTAAGGCCCATTATCAAAACAGTCCGTTTACTGTAAGGATATTTATATTTATTTGAAGTCTGTGTAAATGCATAAAAGTGATGTTTATACTTTTGTCTGTGTGTCTGTATGTGTGTGTGTGTGTGCATGTGCGTGTGTGTGTATGTGTGCGTCTGTGTGTGTGTGTGTGTATGTGTGGGTGTGACGTATGTGTGTGTGTCTGTGTGTGTGTGTGTGTGTGTGTGTGATGTGTAGGCTTGTCGACACGGACATGTTCAACACCTGGAGCATCTGTTGTTTTATGGAGCAGACATGAGCGCTCAGAACGCTTCAGGAAACACAGCTCTGCACATCTGTGCTCTCTACAACCAGGTGAGTGTGAACAGAGCATGTCAATGACTGGCGCTTTGCTTGTGTGTGTATGTGTGTGTGTGTGTGTGTGTGTGTGTGTGTGTGTGTGTGTGTGTGTAATGGGAAAAGATAGATAGTGTTGAGGGAGAGTAACTGTAATTGGCAAGCATTGTATAGGGGGGGTGCCAGATAAAAAGAGAGTGCCTGTGCAGTAAGCATTAGAGTTTGTGTATGTGTGTGTGTGTGTGTGTGAGAGAGAAACTGTAATTGGCAGTGCATGTACAGGTTGGGGGTGCCGGATAAAAAGAGAATGCATGTACAGTAAGCATTAGAGTGTGTGTGTGTGTGTATGTGGAGGGGGGTATCTAACACTAGATAGATAGTGCTGAGAGAATTTAGAGAAAAAATGTGTGTCTCTGTGTGTGTGTGTGTGTGTGTGTGTGTGTGTGTGTGAGTAACTGTAATTGGCAGTGCATGTATAGGGTGGGGGTGCTGGATAAAAAAAAGAGAATGTGCATGTACAGCAGGCATTAGAGTGTGCACGTGTGTGTGTGTGTGTGTGTGTGTGTGTGTGTGTGTGTGTGTGTGTGTGTGTGTGTGTGTGCGCACCCTTATGTATCTTGTGTTTTGGAACAAGAATGGTTGAATGCATGTTTAATCAACACTATAATGATGTCAGTGTAGCCTACACTTCAGGCGAGGTGCAGATGACTGGTCTGAGGGTCTCCTTTTCTACTGCGCTGCTAGAGGATGCCTGATGATTCTGGTCCCAGAGTAAAATCACAAATGGACAAACCGATAGTTCCCACCGCTGTCGTATTTATGCTGTGATAAATTTGTAAACTTTTTAATACAGATAAAAGGATGTTTTTGTTGTTCTCCCCCACCATGTACTGTATCTCTCTCTGTCTTTGTTCAAAACCCTCCCCCCTTCCTTTCTCTCTTGCCCTCTCTCCCTGTTTCTATAGCACCCTCTGCTTTCCATACTGTGTGTGTGTGTTTGCCATTGTAGCTGTCAGGTATTGATGTGTGTGTGTGTGTGTGTGTGTGTGTGTGTTTGTTTGTTTGTTTGTCTGTGTTTGTGTGTGTGTGTGTGTGATATTAAAATAGTTCTTTCTGATTGTCTATGTGTTTGCACATGGTGCAGTCTATGTGGGTGTGCAGTCAGTGGGTGGCACTGTTTTAATGAGCTTGTGTCAGATTAACTTTGCTCCCGTGGTTCTCATCCTACCCTCCCTCCTGGCTCTCTATAGTCCCCATACTGTGTGTGTGTGTGTGTGTGTGTGTGTGTGTGTGTGTGTGTGTGTGTGTTTGTTTAGTTGTTTGAGTTGCACAGACCTATTTCATCTTTTAAGGAGATAGCACTGTTAGAAAAGGTTCACACACAGCAAGAGGAAAGCCAACTGCACAACCAAACTCAGTCTCTGTCCTCAGTCACTGTTTATTTTGTTTATTTTTTGAGTATCTTAATGTGTGTGACTTGTGTGAGAGCTGTGGACACAGACCTGTGGAGAAAGGGACAGTCTACCGGGAGCAGAAGTGGTGTGGTGCACATGGCGGCCGCTGTAGTGCCGCTGCGTGTGTCCAGCTGAATAAGCCCCATCTGCTAGCGCTAGTCCAGTAGCACCCCACCAGACACAGCAGCCCCCAACACACACAGCTGACATGCAATGCTGTAATGGTAAGCCTGATGGGACCCTACGCAGAGGCACACTGGAGGCTCCATGCTGAAAGTCATTTCAATTCAGTGAGAGGTTCCCAGGAAAGGGCCAATGCTGCAGCTCCTGTTGTGGTGCCGATGGTCGTGGTCATGGGAGGGTGTTAATAACCTCTCCATTTTCTAGTCCGGCCATCAGGAAACAATTATCATGGAATGGTAAGTCCCCCAGCTGGTATTGATTGAGCTTTATTGGCTGTACAGTGTTACTCCAGCCGGGCTCAATACACAGCGTTCCGGGCCGCCTCCTCCAGCTCCTGCCTTGCCTCTCTGGGTAAATCCGGTTTGTTATTAGACTTACCAGCACATGTGGGTGCTTAAGAGTAAAAGCTATGCTGGTATAATAGCCATGTTTTTCAATAAGCCTCTGGATGTTTTTTACCAAGGAATTGCTTTGTGTCCGATTCACTTGCACTTGTAGACCACCATTTTGATTATGTCCACTTAGTTTACTAGCTCTGCCTCACATGAAGCCATTGAGGCTGTGGTTAGGGGTCAGACAGCAGTTCCTGCTATTACCAGTTTCCTCTGCTGGATAATGTAGATGAACAGAACACTGATCGCTCACACACTCAAGCATTACAATTAGCAGTGTAGTTGTCACTGCTTAGACAAAAATGGAACAGATTGTCTTTGCATTTGAAAGTGGTGTGTGTGTGTATGTGTGTGTGTATGGTTTGACTTCAGCGTGATGGCAGGCAGGTACATTTTCCCCCTCCACTCCCCCTCCCTCTCAGCATCTTCCGCTTGCACCTTTGTGTTGAATTAAGCAGCTGCTTCCCTTCCTGTTCCTCATCTGCATAATGGCTTTCAGAGAGGGGAGGAACCTCCACTGTGAGATGCATCCGAGGCCACAGCACTTTGCGTTCCTTGATTCCAGCACCTTCTTGGCTAATTGAAGTCTTGCTTCAGACGTGGAGAATTTCTCACTAAAAGCAGAGAGAAACGTTTGCAGTTTGTCGGTCATTTGCATTCTTAGACCGAAAGTGGTTCTGACAAAATGACTTCCTTCTTTTTCCTTTCTTTCTTCTCAAGTGAATGTAGTCAGAATGGCTTTCAACCCCCCCCCCCCCCCGACACACACACACACATTCAGAACCAGTCTCTTCGTTCTTCCCTTGCAGTATTTTTGTTGATGCTGCCATTTACGGTGAATCTCATTTCCACGCTGGTTCCTGCTGCGTGGCCACACTAATGTGCTGTGCACTCTCGCTGATGGGTCACTGATGTGGCTGTGGCAGCGTTGGGCTAGTGGAGGCCTTTTTGTGCCTAAGCGTGGTACTTAGTGATACTCCGTGGTACTCCTTGTTCCAGGGCTCCAGTGGTCAGCCCACTCAAGCATGCTCTCTTCATCTCCGCCTGTCCCTGTGTCCTTAGCTCCAAAACACACGCACACACACACACACACACACACACACATACACGCACACACAAACAACCCTGCTCTTCACTCTGCTCTACACTCACTCTGCACCTTCATTTCCCTCTGGCATGGAAATTCGATTGGTTTTGGTCGTTTGCGTTTTTGTTTTTGTTTACCAGCATTGTGCATCTGTGTTTGTGTGTGTTGAGACCTGCTGGTGAATCAATTAGATTGTAAGATTGTTCTGTATCTAAGACAATTTAACCTGCACTTTGCTCACTCCTTTTTAAGTGTTGTACACTGTGGCATAACACTGTGGTCTTTGATTCTGCAGTTTGGTCTAGTTAAGACCAGACTAAATTGTCTTTCGATTAGTGCTGTGTATGTGTGTGGAGTGCTCTCTTTCTCTCACCCCCTCCCCAAACACACACTCCCAGTGGCATCAGTACAAAATCTACAAAAAATAAAAATATAGCAGAAGTGTCACAGCTGTTTTGAGTGTTTGTGTGTGAGTGTGTGTGTGTGTGTAATGGGAGCATTGGTGTATGCTTGTATGCACACGCCGGTGTCAGTGTGTGTCTGAGCTAATTGTGTACATGAGCGTGCAGTGTGTGGTATGTAGCGAGCCAAGCTGTGGGCGAGCCGTGCTTTCAGAGGGAGGCAAACCATTTCTCCTCCTCTTTTCTACTCTTTTTCCCTCTCTTTCCACTTGCACTGCCACCTCCTCTGCTTTCTCATCTGACACTCGGGCTGCTCCACCTCAGGGAATATCTGCAAGCTAAGGTATCACCTACCTGTTTGTTTGTCTCCCTCTGGTAAAGACAAAGGTGTGTGTAGCAGTGGAGGTTACGCTTGTAGAGAAAGATGTCTGTCACACTAGAGGATGGAACACTTGATTCTGGATGTTTCCTAATTCTGCCCCTCCCACAACATCTGGGATTTGGAGAGTGGGTGAGTGAGTGAGTGGGGAAAAAAAGAATGATTTGGAGAAAAGGGTGAGAGTGAGCTCTGTGTCATTTCTCTCTCTTTCTTTCTCTCTCTCTCTCTCTTTCTCTCTCTTACCTTCTCTCTTTCTCAATTGATGTGTCTTTCTGTATCTCTCCAGGACAACTGTGTAAGAGTGTTGCTTGTCAGGGGAGCCAACAAGGAGGTGAAAAACTTCAACAGCCAGACTCCTTTTCAGGTACATGCTTATTTTTGTTTTACCACTTTACCATTGCCTGCAAACTTCTAGATTGGCTAGCCAGCTCTACCTTACCCCTGTTTAAATAACAGGAAAAAACAATTGACAAACCTATCCTTATATAGGAGTAAAACCTTATATCAGCTTGTTCTTCACTCATAACCAACTGCTAATGTAAATGTTTGTTTAATCATAACCGAGTGATTTTTAGATTAACATCAACTGCTACTTACTCAATAGAAGGTCAGCTTTTATGAGATGATTTGTTTAATTAACTTAGCCTCTTTGAAGCCCCTCATGCCGGCATGTTGCTAGTCTTCAAATATTTATGGCAGTTATGAGTTCTACCAGATGGTTTATCCTTATTAAGTATACTTAATTTACAACACTGTGTGCAGAGCAGTGAGATGCCATGCCTTAATGCTGTGTGAGAGGCAATGTTGATCTTGTGTAAAGACTCAGTCAGTGAGTTCAAGTTTGGAGGATGACATTTGGGTTACATTGTTGTCTCTGATACACTGGGAGTATGCGAGAACTCATTTCCATGGAGGTGTTGGTGCAGATGTAGTACACAGAGAAGAGCCACGGGCTCATACACACGCGCACACACATATGCACGCACACACATATACACACATTCACACAAACATGCCCACACACACACACACACACACACACATACACACACATACATAGCCATATTCCAGAGCCACACACAGTCATTCCTGTGGCACGTGCACCTAGTACTTTAGCGCCCCCTGAGCACCCACGCTGTCTCTCTTCAGAGATGCTCCACATGAATCACAGTGAATTATATATTGGATCTACACGTTAGGGATTGAATAGAACATGGAACATATGTGACTGAGCAATCACTGAAGATACAGTCACAGACCCCAGTCATGCATATAGGTTTCAGTCACATGTAGAACACTGTTACCCTCTGAAACCCTGCGGCCCTAAATCATTTTATGTCTTCACATGATGAGATTTAATTTTGAAATGAAATTATTTGTGAGTTGTTGAATTGTGCTACAATTTATTCCCACATTCTGCAAACATTCTGCAGTCGTTTTATAGTAGCTGTGGCTGGTGTACCGATGGACACAATGAGGATGCAGAATGAGTCTCTTGCAGTTGTATTTTTTCAGTTATACATACTGCTGTTCTGAATTATTTGCTTTTAGACATGTTCTTATTTAATTGCAGTTTATCTTTTATCATTGTACTGTGTGTCTGTAAGCAACACAGATTTTGACACACCTTCTTTCTTGTGATTGGTGTCATGATGACAGTTATAACTCCAAAGTTATGGTTTACAGATTTAAGATGTATGCCTCATGCGCTGCAGGTGGGATACAGGATTATTTATGTTTATCTTCAGACTTTCAACAGTCAGCAGTATAGCCTATTGAATAGAATTCCTGATGTAGCTGATTTTCAGTTTCTTTTTTTCTTTTTGGAGCGGGAGTGGCTGATGTTAAATCAGACAGACGCTATAAGAAAGAGTGGGAGGAAGTCATGGAACAAATCAAGTCTGTTGATGCTCTGTTGAGAGCTATGTAGATCATATATTTTAGATGCATAGATCTTGTTCCACATTGGCATTATTCTTTAGCACCTTACAGCTACAAACATTCACTACATACATTAATGAAACCACACAGTAATAATCAATAACATCAATAATGTAAACTCTGATCTTTTCCTGTATAATAGCTGTCATGTTCTCTTAATCCTCAAAAATAAAACACAGCTAAGCTCCTGTCTAGGAACAGTGGTAGGTGAGCTCTCTCTCTCTCTCGTGTCCCACAGATACATTCAGTAGTAGCCTCCTCATAGTCCTACTTCTGTAATTAGATCTGTCCAGCAGCACTCCATTGGCTCTGTCTGTCTCCTGATATCAGAGTGATTATGTAATTGCCGCTCGTTTGGGACACAGCGATGTTGATGTGCTGATGCATTTCCACATTATCTCCCTATCATCGCTTGGCCCAGAGGGCTAAATATAGGGGCCCCCTGTCTTGCCCTGCCTGGCCTGCCCATCACTTAGAATCCTGCTGAGTAACTCCCAATGGTACCGTCCATAATCCACTTCAGCTGTGTATCCCACTGGGAGGCCAGAGATGATTTGTGGATATCAACACCGGCCAAAGTTCAGACACCAATGGGGTATTCCAAGATGGTGGTCAAGTCGTAAACTTGGGTGTCAGTGGTAAATCTGACAATATAAGAGCCTGGGATGCTCAATCTTTTGACAAAACAAAGCCAGCCAGCTACACTATTAGCAGGTTTGCCACTTTCTCTTGGTTAACTAAAGCCAGGTTTTCCCCCCCCTCAGTTCATAGCACTTCTCACTCATAGCATTCTCACTCCCTTACTGATTTTTTCTCACCACTGCTCTCTCCCCTGTTTTATTCACACCCCAAAAATGACTCAAATTTTCTCACTTTCTGGTGCTCAAACGAGTCATTTGGAGGGAGTGAGTGTGTTGTGAGACATTTTGAAACATGCGCTTGTGCTCCCTTAATAGCCACGTCTGCTTCTTAACCCTTCTGAAGGTTCAGTGCTCTAAACATGCCAAAATGACTCAAATTTGACGTTAGGATAGAGGAGTGCCCATTTGTCATTGCAACTGGACAAAAATTCACAACGCGAAGCAGAATGTTGTCAGCGCCGACTGACGGCCTCCCCCCGGGGTGTAGCCCTCGTGACAATTCTTTACTGTCTCTTTAAGAATTCTTCTTGCAGTCTTAATTAAGAATCTATATCTTCTCCAAGATGAATGTAGCTGCAGGCTTAGCCCACCCTTCCTCCACCATTATCCCAACTGGATCTCCATGACAACCCCAGCTCAGCCCAGCTGCTGTGCTGTGTGCTGGGCTGGCTACAGTGGCTCAGGCAGTGAGGGGTTAATTTGTCATCTCGCAGCCCTGCACTTCAGAGATAGGCAGTTTAAACTTCATTCTGCTTCATTTGGTATGCCTCTCCTATAGAGAGCCAGCGATCGATGCATACACACACACACACACACAGACAAACACACACAAATTGTGTGATTCACGCTCAGTTATCTGCTGCACAATACTACAGTACTGCTGCATATGAGAGGAAAAACAGCAATTTGGTAGACAAACTGATAATGAAACATTGCTAAGCCTCAAACGACTGTTAAAGAGCCCAATGTGTTTTGCAGACATTAATAAATGCATACAATGATGCCAGCTGATTCATTCTGTGTGGTGCTTAGTTGGTTTTGTTTGTTCACTTGATACTCAAGCACAACTGCCTGTGGTTAGGCCACTACCATACGTTATTTATAAAGGCTTGAGGCTTATATTACACCTGGGCTGATGCATGTGTGTGTGTGTGTTTGTGTCCATTTGTGTGTGTGTGTGTGTGTGTGTGTGCTTGTGTCCATTTGTGTGTGTGTGTGTGCACGTGAGCTCATGTGTGATCAGCACAGTGTATCTGCACATTTTCTTCAAGAGAATAAAAAGGGCATATGGCAGGGAATGTGTGGTTTGAATGAGAGAGGCAGGAAAAGCTGTCTCCGGTTAATGCAAGTGTCATATCTGCACTTGACCTATATCTTCAGATGTGTGCAAAGCTCTCAGACTATAGCATCCTTCCTGTTATATACTTACAGGGCATATGGCCTTTTCCAGCCCCAGTATCGGAGTACCTCTCTTGCTGTTGCATGTCTGTGGCCCCAATCGCACAACCGGTAATAGTGCTGTGCTTTCTCTCTGCCTCTCCAAACGGAGAGCATGTGCCAGTATGACTCTGTCTCCTCCCTGTGGGAAAACTGAGTGTACGCATGATGGCTGTATGCACTCGTGAAACAGAAGACGTTTTTCACATGAGCAAGAATTTTGTTGAAATGCGTCCAGTTTGTAGCTAAAGGTTTAGGTTAGTAGGTTAGGTTTTGAGCCTTTCTTATTTTACTGAGATTAGGATGTATTTAGAGGGATGTGAACCCATGAGATTGAATGTAAGGTGGCAATGTTAGAGCGGGGAGTGGGCTGTAGAGAGAGAGAGAGAGAGAGAGAAAGAGGGATAGCTATGATGAATGAGAGAGAGATAAAAAGAAGGAAAAGAGGAAAAGAACAAAAGAAAATATGACAGACAGCAAGAGGGAGAGCAGAAGAGAGAGATAGAGGAGAATAGAGAGAGGGAGAGAGAGAGGAAGGGGGGGGGGCAAGGATCAGCTGGATAGTTCTGTAGGTCCCTGATGAGTTGTGATTATACAGTTACAAGACTGCAGATGGTTAAACCCAAATCCATGCACACAAGCGCCAGTCATAGTCTGATTAGGAAAAACCACAACGCTCATTCACATACACTCTGCTCATGTGGTCCACCCGTGACACACACTGCCCTGAAAACTGCAACAGAAATCAGTGTTTTTGAAGCTCTCGCTGTTTATATTACTGCCAACCATACTCACAGATCCTTCCATTTTTTTGTGTCCTCACAGGTGGCCATAATTGCAGGGAACTTTGAGTTGGCTGAACTCATTAAGAACCACAAAGAAACAGATATTGGTAAGTGGCAGAATTTAACCTCCTTATAACATGGCTCAGAGTGGAGGGAGGTTGAATTTGCAGTGCCATCTGACTGATGACAGGGTATGAGTGGGCTAATCCCAATCTCAGAGATTAGGCAATGGAAGGGTGCTCCTGCGGAGGGATGTTTCCTAGAGATGCGATCAAATCTAAGGATACATGTTTCACAAGCACACAGAATCTATTTAGTTTCATGCCCAGTGTTTGTTTTCCTTTTTATGGCTGCTTGTACGTGTCTATACATCTGTGTATATGTGTGTGTGTATGCGTTGGTGTGTGTGTGTGGTTGGGTGGGTTGGTGTGCTCATTTGTGTCCATCTATACACGGACAATATGAGATGTGATTGATTACATTTTTTTCCTCATCCCTACCTCTGTCTTGCCCCTCTCTTGCACGATTAGTGTGTGTGGCTTGTTATGTGGATATCAGGAATGCCTCTGGTATTCACTGACAGAAAGACCCAGTGATATGGGGGGAAAGAGAGAACAGGAGGCGGAGGGGAGGGGCAAGCAAGATAGAGATAACAATAACTGCCCTCATCTCCACCCTAAAATCACTCTCCCAACTGAGGGAGAGAAAGATGTTGTCACTTAAGGCCATTTTAATTTATGATGTCCCCAAGCTGACTTTTTTTTCGCTTGCTTTTCTTTTTTAATTAAACTATTTTGTGGTGGAGGGAAAGGTTCAGCGGGCTGGATTAGTGGCCTACAGACAAATAAAATAAATAACAATAAATAAATAAATAAATAAACAGCGAGAAGCTGGTAATCCGTGATTGTTTCCCAGAGCGCCCTGGCTCCACAGCTGTCCTGCGGCTAAATGAAAACCGCGCGGACGGATTAGCCGTCATCTGCCTCCTTGTAGCCCCCGCCATGGAGCCCAACACAGCCGGACCGGTGTCACAGCCTTGCCCGCCGGCCGGGCTTTGAGAGCCCCGCTCGCCCTTCTGCATGCCGGCTCGGGGATAACCAAGCGTTCTCGCTCGCCTGCCAGACTCGCTGTGCCCTTTGTGCTCTCCGCCAAACACCCTGACCTGCACCCCAACTTCTCTGTGATGGGACTTTTGCCCCACAGGAATATCAGCCATGGGTTCCGCCTGCTGCACAGAAAAAGGTGGGTCCCACCTCCCACTTTCTCTCTTGGAGTCAACTGACCAGACTCACAGCCTGCCTTGGCTGTAATGGTCTTTGGGGTGTGCGTGTTTGTGTGTATAGTTCTGTGATTTTACATGCAAGTGGTGTGTGTGTGTGTGTGTGTCTATGTGTTTGTGTGGGTGTGTGTGTCCAGTGGATAAGGGTTAAATCTCTGGCCAGTACAGGCTCTCTCTAAGCGTAATTAAAATTTGTTGTAAGAGTATTACTGTCGAGCGTGAGATTTTGATTGAGAATCTTTTAGAACCCTTTTCTTTTTTTGTTGGAGTGCCACATGCATTTACACATGCGCTCTTCTTCACTTCATTTCCCATCATTCCCCTCTCCTCGCAAATTCCAGATTTCAGATATGAATGAAAGAGCGCTCTGCATTGAGACTGGGACAGATTTACGCTTGGTCACGTATTTCTACTTGTTACTTTTCTGTTTCATTCCAGTATCATCAATCCTACATTGACGTCCTGTCAGGTTGAAAGTCTTCAGAGTCCAGATTTTCAGTCAGATGCATGAGCCCTGTGGATCTAATAAGTAACTGCACCACTGGTGGAGTATAGTGCATCTGACCCAGCTGATACAGAGTTGAGTAACAATGTTCTAAGTCACGGTCCTAGTATTTGTCTTTGTGGACCTTTTTGGCTGGTGAAAGCGAGCACACGGTGTATAAGCTGTTTCACATGAATTATAGTACAATATGAATTATAAAGGACATGAATTATTCATCTAAATGGGAAGCGCTTGGGCTCGATCTGGAGTGCAGCCAACTCTCAGTCAACCTATAGACCCACTTGCCTCACATGCTCTCCAAAGAGGCGTCCAACACACAGCCGGGGGGTGACCTACTTACTGTAGATAAGAATTACATTGGGGGAATGTATAGTTTTATGCGGGTTCTGTGTGCACAGATGGCATAGCCCACCCCAACCTGGCATTGCATTGCCCTGTGACGTCCTTTATCCTTCATTTGAATTGTGTGAAGCACATTCGGTGGGTACCCTAATCAGGCAGTCTGAGGGCCAAGCAGCAGAGTGAAGCGGGTGTGATCAATGCCTGGTGTGCATGGCACGCGGTGATCACTTTGGTCACTGTGAGTCACTGTTTCACCAATCAGCCAGCCAGGAACTGTGCCATGATCTCTCCCAGGCTCCCGGGGGTTGCCATGGCATCCCTGTGTTACACTGATGGAGGGATCTGTGATGGTGGGGGGTGGGTTGCCAAACACATCCTGGGAGTGGCATTGGCATTTCCCATCTCTATTCCCTCTCTCTCTCTCTCTCTTTCTCTCTCTCTCTCTCTCTCTCTCTCACTCACTCACTCACAAACACATACACACACACACACAGACACAGACACAGACACAGACACAGACCCCATCACAATGTAAAGTCACAGGAATGTAAGTCTTTAACCTTTAAGGGCAAAAAAATCACTCTGACTTAATCTGATTGGATCTGTATAAGAAGCTATATGTAACTGCAGTGTGGCCTCTAGAATTGAGTGAGTATAAATAGCACTACTGAAATTGTATACAAACCAGAGGACTGTGTGCCTTCATACTTGGTTGGCATGGAATTCATTCATCAGATGTTTTCCAGCTCTGCTGACTGCAAAAAGCAAAGACAGAGCTTTCACAGTAGAAGTGGGAAAATGATGTCTACACACACACACACACACACACACACACACACACACACACACACACACACACACACACACACATCCTGTAGAACCAGGAACATTGCCCAGTTTTCTCTCAGCGTCTCTTTAAGCCTCCTTAAAAATGATTGGCTTTGTGCATTTTCACCTTTATTTGCCTCAAGTCTTAATCCACACCACACTCCCCAAACTTAAACACAACACAAACCCTGAACACTAAGCACACACACCAAAGACTCGATGCACAGATGCACATCAATCATGTAGTAATTGCTTAATGTGACAGACTCAGAAATGTGCATATATTTGGCCTCAATGCATACATCACACTGTGAGTCATTGGTTTGCATTTCTTGTCTTCTTCCCATTGATGATTTGATTTCCTATACACTGTACCTTCTTCTGATTTCTCATTCTGTCCAAGTCCAAGTCCAAGCAATGCAGTGGGGGAACAAAAGGCTTGTTAATGAGAGGTGCAGAACAGCAACCCCCTAGAGATCTTCTGGCTCTCTACACTCACTTTCTACCCATTCAGGTTTTTTCTCTTTTTTTTGTTCTTCTTCTAAGAAAATTTGCTGCAGTGAGTGAATGTGCTCTGTCCTTGCAGATGCCATCATGAAAAGAAAATTACAGAGACTCCCCTCTGTCTACAGTTTGCTGAATGTTGTCAAGTATCATCATGTTGCTTGTTAGATTGCTTGTCTCTGCTTGACTTTCTGATATTGTTTTATTAGACCTGGGTTTTTTAAGAGGAACATAGCATCACCCTCTTAGTTGAGTGTGTGAAAAAGCTCCCTTTCCTGGCTTCAGTCCAATAGATAAACCAGATATGACACGTTCATGTTCATTTGGGTGACTTGTCTGCTTTAATCTCATGACATACCATAGGTGGCATCTTACATGTATACTATGTGCTGTGTAGGCTGTAGTAGTCTATCTGCTGTGCAGTACACACACAAGCCACTAAAATGGTCAAAGATTTGCCTCAAAAGCATCCACCAGAGAAATGTGTCCATGTGTCATCCACACGTCCATGCTGTCTGTGTGCTACTGCTTGTGGAGCCCGTGGGGACGACAAACACAAGCGGGTGCTGGAGGGAGAGCCCTTTTCACAGCCAGCACAGTGGACTGAGTTGGGGCAGTATCAGCTGTGCTTTCACTTACAGTGTGTGCTGCAGATTTGGGTCCAGGCTGATAAACAGCTGTCTTTCTCCCAACGACCATTAACATACAGAGCGTCTGTTCATGTTTGGTGTCTGTGACTGTACCATATGCTGTCTTTTTAGGAAACGTGAGTCGTGCAACCTTTGTGTTCACCATACTGTTAAGGAATGCTTAAACAATACACTGACTTAATACCCTACACTTGTAATCAGACTGTATACTTTAATTTTCACTTACTTATGCCCTTGACCAACTCGTGATAGGTTTTTATGGAGGTTTCCTCTTGTACTTACACCTTCCTTAACTAGGCTACCCAATTAGGAATTTCATTAATGTCACACAGGAGGTTGTCCTACTGGGAAATACATCCTCTCCAGAGTTGCTTAGCAACACTAAGGACTTCTTTCCATACAGATGTTTACTACATTTTTTTAGCTTTCAAAAATTGCCATGTGTTTTTACTAAAAAAGAAATAATTAGCATAGAATTTCATAAGAAGCATTTAATCTAAGAATGAAGCTGATGAGGATACTCAAAGTATTGCATACGCTAAATGACAGAAAAACTCTTTTCAGATACTTAAGAAGAATAGCCTTGTGTGTGTGTGCGCGCGCGCGTGTCTGTGAGTGAGAGAGGGAGGAAGGGCGAGAGAGAGAGGAGGTGAAAATCCCGAGCATGACTTTACTGCTGAAGACGGAATCATGCTCGCGCTATCTGTCTCCACGGCGTCGGTCACCGCTCTCTCGTATAGCCTGTCAAGCGTTCGCTCCTCTCCACCGTCCTGGACTGGGCATTTCTTTCGTTACCCGATGCATGGGACTGAAACTTTGGAAGCATTGCACACTACTCTTTTACACACCGTTTGTGTATTTTTTCCGAAGCAATCCTGGAATTATGGAATTTCTTAAGATTCGATGAAAAGGAATTAGATAACAATGAAGTCCTTTCTTAACGCCTTAAAAAAGGAAGGTAAGACAAGACAAGCTCCGTAAATTGCGTTGTAATTACGGAACAATTTGCTTAAATATGCTCTTTTGATTTCGTCTTCGTGTCTCGAAAAGAAAGTTATTTTCCAGTTATATCTTAAGTGATGCACTTTCATCCATTATCCACAAAATGTCCCTCTCCGCGTATTGTGCCTATTGTGTAGTGTCGACGGAGTACGAAATATGCGTTGAAAGACGGAGTAAAACAAAAAGCCATAACTAAGAAAAGACGATTTCTAGACTAGTGACTCTCATGGCTAGATTTGTTGAGCTAAGATGCCTTCTGCAGTGGTATTTAGTTAGCAGTTGAGTAATAATCTCCTCTAAGCTTTCTGAGAGTTTATGTTAAAAGTGCATCATAAAGGATCATAGATTATTTGAAGGAGAGGAAAAAAAAGAAACTTTTTGTATAGTAGGTCAATGTATTAGTCTGTTAATGGGTTCATTCATTCATTCATTCATTTGAGTCCTCGGTGTGATAGAGATATTGCCATCACTTTGTTCTTATGAGTTGGTGAAATGGATTAATTTATCCTAAAATTCTAGTAGTTATTCTCTCATCAAGTGTCAGCACTTTAGTAATTTCTAATTAGCAATGGAGTATGCAGGCTGATCCTTGAAGGCCCCAGTACTTTTTATGTAATTTTCAAACCAAGCAGATGATTTGGCTTAATCATCCCCTCTCTCAGCCAAGTATCGGAGCCAGTTAATATAATCAGGTGGCATCCTTTATGGTTGGCACAAATACCTGTAGGACAGACATTTCCTCTGAGGATGGAGTCAAGCAGCAACGGCAGTGTCAAAACCATTTCATCTGTCTCTCTCATTTTCTCTCTTGCTTTTGCTCTGGCTCTTCACGCACACGCACACACACACACACACACACACACACACACACACACACCAGTCGAGCAAAGACTGAAGACTGCAAGCAGCACCTTTCCCATTCTCCTCATTAGCTATTAGCACCTCTTCTCATATCTCTGCTTGAAAAAGTGTCAACTCACTCTGAAGTTACAGGAGACGAGTGAGAATAACATGATGCTGCTAACGCAGTCAGCTGTATCTTCCAGGGTACATTAAACACCTATTAGCCTACCCATAGCTTTAGTCATTAGAGGGAATGGTGCAGCCTGCTGGGGCACTCACTCATCTCCCAATAATCTTTACCTAATATTAAGACATTTGTCACAGGAACTTGATGGTGACATGGCAGACTTGGTGAGTTAGTTCTGACGTGGTAAAGGTTATCCCGCTCTCCCCTGTTCCTGGCATCACCTGCGCTTCTCCGGCCTTGTCCTCTCCTCTGTGTGATCGCCTTTGACATGTTACCTAAAGTCTGTAATTATGCCCGACCCTTAGACAGAATGCTGTCATATCCAAACTTAATTCAGCAGAGATCCACGGGGAAATAAGTGTGGGGGGCATGATTTCCTGCTCTAGCGCATAATCAGCCTGGGGGTTTGGCGAGCTCCAGTGCTGTCCAATAGGGCTCAATCACAGTGATGCTGTGAACTCCACAGGCCTGGGTCTAATAATGATTGCAATCATAACAGTGATAATAACAGCAATGTCTTGAGCCTTAGAGAATCTCCCAGAAATGTCCAATCACTTGTAATGAAACAGGAACCCCCCGAGGTGTTAAACATATCCTGTTTTTATATGCGTCTGTCTCTGTGTGTGTTCTTGCCTTCAAGAAGGACAATGATAGACTATGACATTCTCCCTAATGACTGGTCTTCTGAATGACTGTCTGCTGATATCAAAGGCCCAATTGGAACCTTCATTTGGAGTTTCCATTGGCCAGCTTGATTAGTAATCATTGGTTGTGTCTAAACAACAGAGAATTTACTCAAGCTCTTGTCATTCACAGTTTGTCTCACATAAGACTGGGAAATGTAATCGTTTGCTTGAGGTTCACTCATCTGAGAGTATTGGAATCAGAATGGATGTCTTATTATTTTCATAGCCATATGCAGTTTATGTCTTTAAGTTTGAACTAGGCCTGACTCAGATGTCTTTCCACCTATGACATGACTTTATTTTATTCTGTTCGTGCTGTTCCTGTCATTAGAGATAAGATGGAATAGTATGCTCTTGCATTGTTTCTGTGCTTGCGCTGTCTGCAGTTGTCCCCTGCGTCAGTGGCTACCTCCTCTAGTGTACCACACTGGCACTAATCATGGACTGATTCAGTGTGGTACACATCAACTGGGATGATCAGTGCCAGTGCTGCTTACTGTACTTAAAGTCAGGCTATTTCCTAGTCTAGTTAGAGCAGCTGGTGAATGTTTATGTGGAACATGCTGTCTCCCTTGATGCGCATCATTGTAAATAAAACTCTGTTCCTGATTTTTCCAACCGTCATCTGACTTGGTCTCCTGTTCAACCTAAAAATTACTATAACACCTTAGCGACCCTTTTCATAGCCAACACTTTTTCCCCCCTTCATACTGTGACAAAAGCATTGTGGAAGCCATTCACAGAGTTCCAACATTACCCTGCTATTCAGTAGCACTTTCTCATCGTAATAACCTCTTTTCATTCACTGTGTAAAGCTCACCTGATCTGGGAGACAGGTAACTGTCTTTATGTGGTGCATTGGACTGTACTGTTATTCTACTGAAGAATAACTGTCCTGCCAAGGACAGCTCTGTTCAGCCTTCCATCCATGTCTCATAGTAGTCTGTCCTTTCTTTGACTTACCAAGCGGTAAAATGCCTCATTCCTGAACAGAGGCACAATGGCACGGGCTATTTATAGGAGCCACCTGCTGTGCGGGACACCAGTGCTGAGACGATGAGAATCGCTGGCTAAAACCAGTCCTACTCATGATTCCGTTATTGTGGAAGACCCCACTGGAAAGCATGGGGGTAAAGGTCATCCAGCCTGTTATCTGCAGCCTCATGTGATTAACTCCTGTCTGTTCCACCACTGCCTACCAAAATATGGCAGATCTATTCTATTTGTGCACCCTGATAGTGGATGATTTCACAAATTATTTAACAGTGATTTGTGCTAATTAGGATCCTCTTGTTTAGTTAATGGTCAGAACACATATGGAGTAGGGGTAACATCATTGACTGCCAGTCTGTTGACCCAGGTTCAGTGCCCTAACCTGATGTTGCAAGTCCGTGTGTCTCTTTAGATAACTGCATCCGCTGATTACTAGTCAACTTGAACTATGCGATTTTTTTTTTTCATTAATGCTTTTATGTCTTTGACCTCCATTTCTTTCTCTCTCCCCCTCCCTTGCCTCTGTCACTGTCTCTCTCTCTCCGCTCTGCCCCTGACTCTTCTCTATCACTCTCTCCCTCACTCTCTTTTGTCTCTCCAGTGCCTTTTCGCGAGGCGCCTGCGTACTCCAAGCGGCGGCGGGCTCCCCAGAGCTCGCTGGCGGCCCCGCGGGTGCTGCTGCGCTCCAACAGCGACAACAACCTGAACAGTAGTGGCGTGGCCGTGGGCCCGGACGCCCATCCGCAGCGCAGCCTCTCTCCCCAGCTGCTTCAGCAGATGCAGAGGAACCCCAATGGCACTGTGAGAACCATGGGCCGCGGGAGCCGCGCCGCGCCCCGCAGCCGATCCCCCTCGCTCAGTCGGCTGGGAGAGGAGCAGCGCCGGCAGCAGTTGCGGTGAGACGCGTAGTACCACACACACACACACACACACACACATGCACACACATCCCAAAACTAAACAAAAACACTCAACACATGGATGGGCTGGCGTCATGGTTTCTCCCATAACTGGAGATCACTTACAGTAATTATCTAGTAAGTTCTCTAAATAGCAGACTAAAAGTGTTTGAGGCTCACTCTGAGACTAGCTAATATAATATATCCTCTTTTGTAAAGTTGGTGAAACACCTTATGGTTCTCAACCCTCAATATGATGTGGGTATCAAATACTTTGTCTCTCACCCCCCCCACACACATACAGTGTACATAGTCTCTTTTCTGTCATATTGACAGGCTGTACCTGGATGTGTTGTGTCTCTTCACATCATACACACACAAACAGTGAGAATACACATACAGTGTAGTCTCTTTTCTGTCATGGATGTGTTCAGACACACACAAGCTCACACAGAGAACACACCTGAGGATGACCTTTCAGCCCTGAGATTGCCTGTTAGCCAGTGTCAGCTTCTCATTTACATTTATGCATTTAGCATATCCAAAGCAACTTACATTTTGTCAACTGTCAACTATCAGTTACCTCAGGGTTAGTCTCCCCTAGAGCAGCTTAGAGTTAAGTGCCTTGGTCAAGGGCACAACAGTGTATTCAAAACCACAATTTCCAGGCTACTAGCAAGCTACTCAGGTTACTTAACCGCTATGCCACCACTGCCCTCATTCCCTAGAAAGCAATGAGGGTGTCATCTTGATCCTGGGTTGGTTTGCTGTCTTCTGGATAGTCCCACTGTATTGAGGAGGCTCTTTTTAGGACTGATGATCGATGATACTGTGAAAATATTGGTTAAAAAAAGATTGTTGACAAAATAGAGAGAGGAAGTGCCTCCCCACCTGATCACAGGTTTTAGAACAAAGCTCTGAAGCTGTGAGTGTGTGAATGTGTGTACAGGCCCGGAAATACTGTGCCTGTAATCCGAATGGCATTCATCAGAGAAAAATGAAGATGTCCCTAACAGTCCGCACTGTGCTATGACTGTGATTGTGAAGCCACGTCTGCGTGTGACTCATACTGTGTGTGTGTATGTGTGTGTGTGCCGTGTGTGTGTGTGAGTGTGTACATGTGCCATGTGTATGTGTTGTGTGTGCTGTGTGTGTGTGTTCTCTTGAGGAGGGGGTGGGGCAAAGAGAATAGATTCAGTAACTGTTTGTCATGGGCCATGACAAACAGAGGGAAAAATGAATGAATTGGAAAGCAAGCAAACGGTTTTGAGCTGCATCACGGACCTCCGCAAGCCAAGCAGATCCTCCCCCATCCCTCCACCCTTCCTGGTCTCTCCCGGCTCCCCCAACAACATGCCAGCCTGGCTTAACTGCACCATACTCTCCTCCCCACCACCATAAAGCCTGTCAGATTCTCGTACACACACACTCACTCTCTCTCTCTCTCACACACACACACACACACACACACACACACACACACACACACACACACACACACACACACACACAAACAAAGCGTTGTGGCACCAGACACACACAAAGGTGTTGGAGGGAGCGGAGAGCGTCAGCTGCCCTAAACCAAGCCAGCATCACTCCTAGAATGGAGTAGGAATATATTAATGTCTCTGCCCTGGGAAACAAGAGTCATAAGCCATTTTCAGACATAAAATGAAACTCGGATATCTAACGAGAATCTAACGGTAGGCTGCATGTCGTAAAGCTCAAGTGTTTCTTTACCCAAACATGACACTGTCTACCCCCTAGGATAATGACTGGGTACTTAAACTTTGTGCATAGGTGTGAAACTATGCGGTTATTGTCCGTGTAATGCCTGCTCAGGCTACTGATTCTGTACGGCTCTGCAGAGCACCCTCTGCTGGCTACCCTGCACAACTCTTTTGTCTTCGTGTCTTGCAATATGTACGTTTGCAATATGTTTAGTTAATTATGTTATGTCTGAAAACCGCTAAAGTGGGACTATCGTCCTAGTTACCAGACCAGTTGCTATGGCTGCTATTTGTATTTGTGTATGGACACACTAGCAATTTATATCAGTACTAGTACTGGAGTGTGTGCGTGCGTGTGTGTGTGTATGTGTGTGCATTCATTCATGCATATCTGTATTTCAGAACAAGTTGAACCCACCAGACCAGACTGGTTATTTCCTGCAGTTCCTACAGCATCTAACTCTATAGATAAACTATACACTTCTTTGCTTGACCGAGGCAAAGCCATATCTATTTCCCATGTAGCTTTCCAATTTGCAATTTGTTTGCTAGGCAGTTAATGTACTATACATGCCTTTGTAATTTGCCTAGTATTGCATGCATTTGTTTTGTTGTGTGTGCATGTTTTGTGTCCAGGCAGAGACAACTGTTTCTATTTCTCATCCAGCCCAGTGCTTACACTCCAAGGCTTATCTGGTATGCCACTGTGCACTGTACTCTAGGGCCACACAGATGTTTGATTTTTTTTTCTTGCTCTGGTGTTCCTGTGTATTTCTCATTCTTAAGGATTAGTGTGTGTGTGTGTGTGTGTGTGTGTGGATTGAGCTAGCTATACTGAGGCTTTGCTTACTGGTGATGTAATGCAGACTCTAAGGTGATTAAGACACATGCTCTTTCAGCCTCTATGCAGATTAAAATTACACATATGGTGCCATTATTTACAGAGTCGACCAGACCATGCACTTATGTCCACCCAGGAACGTATGGTCGTTCTGCCAGGGTGAGATCAAGATGATTCACACATTTGGGGTGCTGTCCAAATAAAAATAAACCAAGCTACAATGCAGTGGTTTGTTTTAGTCATGTGAATGTGAGGGGTCTCCCATCTTGAATCCCAGGGGCTGAGAAAACATGCGTGGGATGCGGCGTCTTCTGCCAGGCTCTGCCTCTTGTAGTGGAACTTGTCACTTGTTGTTGGACGTGGTTGGAGCTGAGTCCTCTCATGGTGCTCTGTGTGTGTATGTGTGAGTGTGTGAGTATGCATGCACGTGTGCTCAGGTGTTGGGCCACATGTCTGCTCACTCTGCCATTATCCTGTTGATGAAGAGAGTTCCATCCTGTTACCCTCTGAGCTGTCTATCTCTACCTCTCTCTCCCTTTCTTTTCCTCTCCCAGTTTATCACATCTTGCCACCCCCCTCACACCCACATATACATACACGCACACACATACACTTCCTTTAACTCTTCACCCCGAGCTCTGACTTTTTATCGCTCTTTTGCAACCCCCCCATTCTCTGGCAAGTTACTGCTCCTCAGAATCCTCTCACCCCTCACCTCCTCTTCTCAGGCTGTTTATCACCCGTCCTCCTAACCCAGCTCTCCACCTCCAGATTTCCTCCTTCCTGAGCTCCCCTCACTGCTCATCTCCTCTCCTCCTACTCCCCCCGTATCTAACCCCAGCCCTGCTGTGATACTTGGAGCTTTGCCGTTCTGCTGGCGGCTAAGTGACTGTGTGTTTGTGTTTGTGTGTGTGTGTGTGTTTGTGTGTGTGTGTGTGTGTGGGGGGGGGTGACAGACAGAAAGTGTGTATGAAACAGTGGATGTTAGAGTGTGTGTGTGTGCGTGTGTGTGTGTGTGTGTGTGTGCGCGCGCGCATGTAATGTCAAAGGCAGATTCCAAGGGCTATGGACAGCTGCCCTTCATCTCCAAATGTCAACCGCGGTGATCTGGAGGATGACTCAGTTATCACCACCATCTGTGACATCATCATTCTTTGGCATTCTATCTTGCATTTATGGAAAGCCTGTTTCCTCCACTGTCAGCACTGTCAGGTGTCATGAACTGTGTGTGTGTGTGTGTGTGTGTGTGTGTGTGAGAGAGAGAGAGAGAGAGAGCATATTTTTCACGGGCAACACTGCCCATGCCATTCAGTAGGATCAAATGTTTCCAATTGCACTAGTTGCTGTATTCTTACACGCTGCAATGCATACCTTGCACTGATGAAGTGGATGCAAGTGTTCTATAAAAAGACTTGCTATAAAAAGATTTTGCCCCAGATCAAGGCAAGTTTTTCCCTGTGATCAGACATAATTCATTGTCTGTGGAGCATACCTTCATATGATGCTGCATGGGAAAATGATAATGTTATAATCTAAGTAGGGCAGGGGATGATTTGCCCAATGAGTCACAATCTGATGTTTTCCTCACAAAGCCCAACTGTTAAACATGCACTTGTAAACATCCACAAGTATTTAAAAATACAGTAATTTCCTGAATATAAGCCGCACCATGGATAAACCTCAGGTCAGTGTTTTATGCAAACTAAAAAAACAAAGCCTTGTATTGACCTCACCCAAGTATTAACCTCAGTTTACTAAACATTACCTATTGAATCAGAATCTGATCAGATCAAGTAGAATGATGAAAAGAAATGCAATCCTGTATATAGCCCTCACACATGTATTAACTTCATAGATGAAGAAATGTTGCAAAAATCAATGTATTAACCTTGGTTAATAATCAGGAAATTATAGTACATCACCACAGAATACAATAGAATATCATAGAACAGAGGTCATCTCATGCTTATGTACATATTACTTGTTTGCAACTCTCTCTTGTGCTAACAAACCCTTTACTAACAAGACTATTGATTTTTTTGATTGTGAAGCTTTTGATTGTGATTGCTAGGTTTGCTTGTTTCATTATTAGTGTAAATTCTATTGTGGCCAAAATATCATCTCAGCTCATTTGAATGTCATGTTAGTTTGTTTAAAGTGTATTTGCACACTAAATATTTTAATAGCCACCCTGCACATATATACACATGATCACAAGTCAAAGAGCCAGTATGCTTTCATTTGGGAAACATCAAGCAGACTGCCTGGCCCTGTCTGGAGACTGGCCACTGCCTGCTGATCTTAATAATGAGGGGGGCACACAGTGGAACTGTGGGCATGAATCTGGGAGGGATCTCATCCCACTATCACCCTTTAGAGAGACCTCAGAGGTTTTCTCTAACTTTGGTTTCCTTGTAGAGTTGGTCTAGCTGTGCTAATTGGGTGCCTGTTTGCAGTGGGATTTGCTCCACAGACATCATTCATCAGTCCCTGGTTATGTAACGGGCCGTTTTTGAGATGCTAATTGTCCCCCCACCCCCGCCACTCAGTCACAGTAGTTGTCATCCCTCCCTTGTTGCAGCGCCAAATGTGCCTTGGCGGGATCTGGTACATTTGGGAGACTTTTCTGCTCCACTGTGAAGACAAAACCTGATGACTTTTCTTGTGTCACTGTGTTGGCTAGCGTGCCCCTGTGTCTCCACCAGGTGGTGCTCTCACACAATGATTTCTGTAATAGTTGCTCCCGCACAGGCACACGTGTCAGAGATCATCCACACCTCAGATTACAGCCACTAATGCAATGGTCGAAGCTTTACGGTAGTAGAAGGTTGTTCTGTCTGTAACCCCTTGGGTTGTTTTCCCTCATGTTTGGCTTCAAAGCGTACTTCCATATAGGAATCTAACATTTCTGATTTATGTGCTCAGTGGTCTTCCCCAGTCTTAACTCCCAGCGTTCAGGTATATACACCCCCAGAAACAGTAGGGAAGGAGCACTCATGTACACGTACCGTCTGGTTTTAACTCTACATCTGTCCGTCCCCGGCCTGTCCCATGTTCAGAGGATGTATTGTAGTAGTAGACTCCTTAGCCTCAGCATGTAGGCTGGCTCTCCCACCCACGGTGTCGGCCCACTTAGGCATCCCATAAATCAGAGCATCTTGAAGAGGGAGGAGTTTCCCCCTCACAACACCACAAGGACATAGGCGAAGGACAAGGTGCTCTGAGGAGTGGGAGGCAGCACCTAGCCTCCCTGTTCTAGATCTGAATGTGGGGTGGTGGTAGCATAGTGGTTAAGGAACCTGGCTGGCGTGCAAATAGCCTGAAAAGTTGTGGGTTTGTATCCCAGCTGCCACCGTTGTGCCTCTGAGCAAGGCACTTAACCCTAAGTTGCTCTAGGGGAGACTGGTCCTGAACAATTGATAGTTGACAAAATGACTCAAGCTCAAGCAAAGGTCTTGAAAAAGAGATACAGAGCAGCCATATTACATGACTCTCCAGACATAACAGTTTTATTTCAGGGAGTTGTTGCAATGTTTTATAAAGTGTGATTAATACATGGGTGGTCAATACAGGGTTGGTACCACTACAAAACAGGAGATGGTCCTCATTTTTTGATTGTTTCTAATAGGCTACTGCATTCCTGTTTAAATGTAGAATGATGCATGTATTGGCTTCTTTGTTTTACCTGCTGAATCCTGCCCTCCATTTTTCTCCACCTGCAGTTCCAACACTAGTGTGGATGGCCCTGGCTCCCGACGGAAGCTGTACAGTGCTGTTCCGGGCCGCCATTTTGTGGTGGTGCGCTCGTACCAGCCACAGGCTGAAGGCGAGATTCCTCTCTATAAGAACGACAGGGTCAAAGGTATGATAGCGAACATACAGAGCTACAGTCCACACAGTGCCAGGGAATCCACGAAACAGCATTGTTACAAGCACATTTTATTAAAGAGAATATATTAATTATTTTGCATCAGCTTAAGACTAGTGTTTAGTACCTGAAGGTAATTCACTGTTTCTGGTCTCCAGAATCATTCATTCTAATCAAAAGATTATTTGTTGTAAATGTAGAAGGTCATATTACTGTAAGATAAAGTAGTTACATCTCCACTTCACCCACATTTGCAACATCTCCAGTTTTTACAGGGAGCTGAAAGGCATACCAGGCAAGACTTGACATTTTTTACCTCCGGAGCTCCCCCTACACTCACTGATTTAAAAAAAAATCCATGTGAATTTGTTTGCAAGCCAAAGAATAGTAACCAGAGAGGATCATTGCCGTAGTGTTCTGGTGACTGACAAGCCGGTAATAAATATGTTTTAGGTTTCATTCAGTTCTTGTTTAATTTTCACCACCTTGCCAATTAAGATCCTTCAAGTGTATTAACTGTGTAATCTGAGGTGGCCAAGAGAGCCTTTGTTCATAGTAATGATCCATTTGAAGGGTACTAGATCCTGAATTAGATAAGCAATTAAAGGAGAAATCTGTTGAGAATCAATCCATAGCCCTGTTGTTCTAGGTCACCAAGTGCTGTTGGTAGGAAAAAGAAAAAATGTTATACAACATAGGACGAATGGTGAACCGGCAACTAACACTAAGTGAACAGGGCATAGTAACTTACTTTCTGTTTCGTTTTGCTATGCCCCATTCAGCTAACATTAGTTATTGGTTTGTTTTTCAGTCTATGTTGCATAAAATTTTCTGGTTCTTTTTTCAACAGACAATATTCAGTGATTTGGAACAACAGGGCTGTTGACTGATTTTAACCAGATTTCCTTTTTAATAGATGGTAGTGTAACTTTGCCTGTGAACATTTGTCTTTCAGTAGTGTAGCACTACAGATCCCCTCTTGAAATGTCATTTTAAAAGACTCCTTCTTGTTACATTTGGAACAGCTTGTGCCACTCCTATAGCGTGGCCTATTTCCTTCCACCATTCCTGACAACACGTGCCTCTCTCTTGCTCTCTTTCTTTCCCTCTCTCTCTCTGTTTCTCTCCCTCTCTTTCTCTCTCTGCTTCTTCCGCCCCAGTTCTGAGCATTGGGGAAGGGGGATATTGGGAAGGCAGTGCCCGGGGCCATGTGGGCTGGTTTCCTGCGGAGTGTGTGGAGGAGATCCCTGCCAAGCCCAATGAGGAGAGACCACGTAAGTGTGTGCATGTGAATGTGTGTATTTGCCTTTAGCCAGTGTAGGTATGTGTGTCAGAATGTACTCTATCTGCCTGTATGCTTTAAGTGTTTGTGCGTGTGTGTGTGTGTGTGAGAGTGTGTGTGTGTGTGTGTAAGTGTGTGTGAGTGTGCATAGTTGCCTTTTCCCCCTGGAGGTATCCCGTGGCATTGTTTAGCTGCCTGTGTCTGGAGAGTAAAAATGGAGAGATAAAGGGAGGGGTTGGGGGGACGCAGAAATCCTGTCACCCCACCCTCCTGCCTCACTGCTCTAGCCGGATCAGCTGACAGCCATATGGGGAGGGGGGTTGTGTACGCGTGACAGGAGGGCCCATCTAAGCAAGGGCCAACCTCTCTCTCGTCCATCACGACCCCAAACTCATAGCCTCAGTGGTGTGCCAAAGAATGCCTGATCTGTTTTTTTATTTATTTTGATTTATATTAATGAAATGTTTGCCGTTTCCTGAATGGCATGTTAATTGGGTTTGTTAGGCTTTGCTAGCATTAGCTATGGGAAGTCTCCCGTAACAGTCCAGTGGTCCAGTGGTGGCGACAGCAGTGGTGTGAGTGTCAGGATCAGGTCCATTGATTCTGTGTGTTGATATTGCGGTGATGTGTGCACAAGTGGTCCAGCTGTGATCTGTTTGTACTGAAGTGATATAACTCCGACAGGGATAGCTTTACTGGTGCTGTGGTGTGTGTTGGTTACTGCAGTGGTGTGTGTGTGTGTGTGTGTGTGGCAGGTCCAGGGCTGGATGACTGTGTTGACTGACAGGGGGACTGTGATGAGACACGATAAGATGGCGTGGTGTGTGTGTGGCATGTGCTGGATGCTCCAGAGCGTACATGTGAGACACGTGACTAGTCACTCTTTTTCTCCCTCTCTTTTTCTATTTCTCCCCCTCTCTTTCTTTTCCTTTCTCTCTCTCTCTTTCTCTCTTTCCCCTTTCACTGCTCTGCTAACTCAGCTGTGTGCTCATATCCTCTGGGGCAGCCAGTAATGAACACATCACGCTCACTCTGCCCTCTCCTAAGCGCTCACACCGCCTCTCCTGCACTCACTCTGGTTCTTCCCCATTTCCCTCTCCAATGGCCTCTACCCTCTCTCCCTTCTTTCTCTCTCTCTCCCTCCCTCTCTCTCTTTCTGTCTTGCTGTGGGACTGTTGGCAGGAATAGTCTTTACCCCGCGGCCCCTATGACCCACCCCTGGGGATAGGTTGGATTGAGGTAGGCATCTCACACTTGGCTTGCCTTTCTTTGCCAGAAGTGCTCCAGGTCTGGCCCTTAGGATGCCCCTTGGCAGCATGGGTGGACGGGATTTGGGGGGTATACACAGTGAGCTTTCATGTACACATACGCATGTATCTAAAACCACTCATACAGGGACACGTGTCTGCAGCCATGCACAGACGCACATACACATATATTGTAAATGTGTGTACATACACACACATGCACACCCAAAGCCCACTTCAGTCGCACAGACATACAGTCTGTGCACATACACACACACACGAGCCCACACACACACACACACACACACTCACACAGCCTGCACATACTCATACACTGTTAATACAGTCATTAATGTTACACGTGCATACACACACAAACACAAACAAAACCTGTCACACACATGCACTTAATTTCTCCTCCCTATTCAAGCTGGTTAGTGCTCCTGTGAATGAGGACCACTGGAAACAGCCCTCGTCATTGTCCTGATGTTTAACCCCTTTCTGCACTTGCCTATCATGGATACTGGCAGTGACAAGCCCAAAAGGTTCTGATTTTACTGATGCAGTTCTGTTAAGGGTCACTTCCCGTGAAATTGCGGCTGAATAGCAGGCAGACCGCTTGCAACATAAAAATGGATTGGCGGTGAAAATTGTCCTGTCAAGTGGTCATTTCTTTGAAATAGACACCTAGTAAGCCGTAACCATGGAACAAATCCATCTACTTTGTTCCAGAGTGGTTTTGAAAGCTCAGTGCAATCCACCTCACAGGAGAGTGAAGTGGGTCTACACAAATAGAGCAAGGAGGAAATAGAAGGATGAGGGTATTCATCCGTGACTGTGGCGCAGGTGATGTTCTGTGTGTGTATCTGTGTGTGTGTCTGCAAGCACAATGGCTAGCTGTTTAAATTTGCTGTGTATACAATGAATGGCTAAATGTTTGAGAGTGTGCGTGTGTGTGTGTTTGCTTGCGCCTGTGTGTCCATACATATCCATTTGTCAGTGTGATTGTGTTTTGTGTGTGTGCGTGTGTGTGTGTATGTATGTATGTGTATTTGGGTTATATGTTTTTGTGTATGTAGTAATGCCCATATGCATGTGCACCGTGATCAGCATACATCTATTCCCCCCAACCTCACCCCCACTTCCTTTAAGCACACACATGCTGACTGCGCTTTTCTACTCACTGGCCATGAGCACTCTTGGTCCAAAACACCCCTGTGACATCATCCATCCATTCTCCCTTGATGCCATTCCTAGTCTTATCACTCACTGTCCGGACTTAACTGGTCCCTAATGCAAAATAGATGAGATTTGCTGAGTCAGAGGCATCAGCGGTCAGAATCAGGAGATGACCAGCGTGGCCCTCCCCGAGTCTGAGCGTTGATGACCCTCGTGTCCGTCTCACACAACAGGGTGGCCTCTGCAGTGCGGCGAAGGCTCACAGGGTTTAAGCAAGGCATGGAGCCCACACGGTTAATAGGAGTGAGTCAGAGGGGCTGACTAATCGTCAAGCTGTTTTGAACAGTCGCTCTTTATCTGTGCTTGGAATGCGTTTCGTGTTTTAATAGTTGTAGACACATTGCTTAGCTCATCAGGGAGGAGCTCCAGCACTTTTTGTTAGCGCTGAGATAATTCTGAGGAAGCTCCAGAAGAATGTGTTTCACTCATGTGGTTTTGATGAGACATCAATCTGGGGAAAAAAAATACATTGCACATGCACCTCTCATTACTTTTTGTGTTTATTAATGAGAGATTTAGTGATATATATATTTATTCCCAATGTAACACTAAGAACACAGCAAATTTGTCACTGGGAATTTGTCAATTTTTTTTTTTGTTTGACATGATCAATAGTGTATTGTGTTTTTTAGCTGTCAGAGTAAAGTTCCCATCCAGTTTTAATCCCCCACTTTGTTGGTTATTATACATGACGACGTCATACCTTACAATGGCTAGTGGTTAATCAATTATTCAACCATGAAAAATAGCATAAAACTCTCAGAGCTGAATAAGCTGCCATAATTGAATGAGGCCAACACTGGCTTAACATGCCTAGGCACATATGCTACACGTCCTTAATTGAAATTGAGTTCTCAACACATGGCACCTTCATCTATGCACACACACACACACACACACACACACAGGCACACACACACACATACACACACACACAAGTGCAAATAAAACCATTAACTGGCTAATTATGTCTGATGCAAAAATGAAAAGTGGAAATAGGAGTGAAGCAAAACTCCAAGGGCTAGGGTGTGTATGTGTTTGTGTGTATGTGAGTGAGTGTGTGTGTGTGTGTGTGTGTGTGTGTGTGTGCATGACATGCATGTGTGTTTTGCAGACAGAACAGAAAAAAGCTGAAGTGAATGATAGGATCTGAGCTACAATGCTACTGAGGGTGAAGAAGCAGAGAGCGAATGCACTCTATAGCCTTGTTTATACCAAAGATTCTGGTTTATACTATGGGCTATATATGTGTATATATGTGTGTGTAGAGCCAAAAAAAGACATTTATTTCGTTTTGGAATTGTTTAAGTTAAGTGACGCAGGACATTTTGATTGAGTCGTGTGTTTTTTTATGGCTTTTATGCTATGTTCAGATTAAGGTGAGGGTCACCATCTGGTCAAAGTTTGAATTTCAACACCAGTGAATAATGTGCATGATTTGTTTGCCTGTCAATTTGGTTTGCCTGTCAGTGTCACTGAAGTGTTGGTTTGTTGCAGATCTTCTGGATGCTTCAGAGCTCATTGCGTGCTCCTTAATGGCCCTCCAGAGGATAGCCTTTGGCATCTATGCATCCACAAAGTGCAGCAAATCAATATCTCAACCAGTTGATCCAAAGTACACAGTTCACACTGCATAGACTCTCCCATGCTACTCTTCCACAGAGATGAAAAATCCAGCTCCTTAGGGCCATGCTAATTGATGGAATCACCTGTTTTAGGCATCTTTATTGAAGCAATGGTAGGACTGGCAGTTGCTTTCTAGCCTGAGAGCCAGACAATGAAGATCTAATGTAGGGTCTGGGAATGAGCTATGATTTCCAAAGGCCTGTACCTATGGATGCATGTCAGAATCTGTCTCTAAAAAATGGAATAGTCCAACAACCAATCAGAGCAACAAATCAGGTGACATATTCAGACATATTTACCTAAACTGTGCTGCTTTGTCGTCATCATGTTAAACCCACCCAGTGTCTCTTTGAGCCCTCCTACATCCAATAGATTGATGTTTGGGCTAATTGTCAATGAGCTCCGTTGGCTTATTAGCAAACGAACCTGGAGAGCAAATTCAAATTGCTGTTGGTGCATCTGGATACCCAGGCTAGTTTTTTTTCCATCTCTTCCCCTGTCTGACACTGTGTGAATATGTAAAGCCCAGATGGGCTGGCATATAATCAGATTTCCTCCAGGATCAAACAGTACAACACAGGACAGGTTGGTGATTACTGGAGGTGATGACATCCTGTTCATTCTCACATTTGGCAACACAACTATTGAAAGGCTATTATAAAATATGTGAAGTGAGTGCTGTCAAGATCAAGTGCATGATGAAGCACAAGATCAACCACTACTTTGCATGAATTCATAACCTTCTTAATGGGCTTCTAAAACCTTGGCCAGGTGAAATATCCACTACACTGAAATCATATAGAGGTCCTGAAATATATTTGTATACACATTCACCTGACAGTGAGACAATGATTCCACAAATAAATGTAGAGCATGATGCTGTCGTGTATAATATGCAAAGATTCCTTTCACCTCTGACAGACAGCAGGTGCAAGTGTGAGACAGTAGAAGGTCAAATGGCAGATGTAACTTCAAAGGAGACACAGAATTGAACACCATTTTTGCATTTTCTTTGATGAATTAGGAGAAATTGTGCATGGCCAAAGAGCTTTCATGAACATGAGACATGGTTGTGCCCACCTACATATGGAAATCTTGAATTTAGAAATAACCACTAAAACATGAGTGAATTAGAGCTAAGCCTACAAGTGATGTCAAATATCACAAAGCCATTATAGATCATTTTTGGTTGCCAAAGAGGGTGCCATTTAGACAAAAGGACCATTTCAATACACAGTCTAAATATAAGGTTTTAATTAGGCTTGTAAAATTGCACCTGAGCTCATTTTTGACAAATTAAAGTTGAATATATTCTATTTTAACATCAGAGAACAAGGTACAATATTCAGTTTATCCATTCTGGGTCCCCTTCCAAGAAAGTAGACAGTGAGAGAGTAGATATTCTTTCTATGTGATTTTCTCTTACCTGATATCAAAAATAAGGCAGAAACTGCAGAGTGTTAATGTCATAGAAATTATGCTCATTCCCTCATCGTAATCAATCCAGTGCTGTTCAGTTCAGTCAGTGCACTCTCAGTTTCCTCTGCTGCCAGCAGTTTTTATTTTCAGGCTTTTACAATCAGTTAACCTGTGAAACCCCTTTCATGTCAGTACAGCTGACTGAACGATTTGTGTTTTTTGTTTTTTTTTTCTCTGAGACTGTCTGGCTTGTCTGTCAGTCATGCTCTAGTGGATCCTCTCATCACATCTACTGTGGAGGGTGTCTTACTAGTCTTGGGAGTGGAACACAGATGCCTAAGACATGACCATCATGCAGACATGGTTTCATTTTCACCGGCTGCGGTCACCCTCACAGTTCAGACCACACTGTGAGAGACTGACCTTTTTGTCATAGAGACAATCTTTTACCCAGAATTCACTGCCTAGTAGTGGGTGGTTACTCCGCAGAGCAGTGCAGATCAATATCCACTTTAGTCATACCGCCTTAAGCAGACATCCACGTGTTGGAAATACTAACTAACAGGACATGCAGACATATGCACATTTGCATGCACACACATAATAGCCCACACACATGCGGACCCCCCGCCACACACACACATACACACACACACACGCATATACATATACACACACTACATAGAAGTGTATGGGAGCAGATTAGGGCTTCTTTTCTCGGACAGGAACACATTTACAGCAGAGGAACATTCCATGGAATCTGTTAGGGTGAAACTGGCACAAGAACACTGTGTGGGAGGTGTGTGTGTGTGTCTACTTATGCACACAAGTGTGTATGTGTTTGTGTGTGTGTGAGTGAGTGTGTGTGTGTGTGTGTGTGTGTGTGTGTGTGTGTGTGTATGCATGACGTGCACGTGTGTTTTGCAGACAGAACAGAAAAAAGCTGAAGTGAATGATAGGATCAGAGCTACAATGCTACTGAGGGTGAAGAAGCAGAGAGCGAATGCACTCTATAGCCTTGTTTATACCAAAGATTCTGGTTTATACTATGGGCTATATATGTATATATATATATATACACACACACACACAGAGAGAGTTGATATTTATGGTAGGGTAGGGATGTTTATGGCAGATAACAATTTTTAGTTTTGCCCTAATCAACTCCGGCGCCCTCAGCCCTCCTCCTCTGCTATAGGAAATACCAAATATACATGAATCTGATAGACAACCAAATCATTTCTATGGGCTTGACATGCAGGTTTTAGAACATTTTTCTAAACCTCCGGTGGGCGCTGGCCTTAAGGTTTATCTTCTTCAGTCATTTCTTTCTAAAAGGGGTTGCACGCAACCATAGAATGAATTGTTTGCTTTTGTCTAGTTTCAGTCCAAGTCCAATCATATAGTTTGCATGCCTTCATTACTGTAAAATCACAGTAATCCTTCAATACTTTAAGCCCTGTTAAGTCTTCGTTATTTATAATCTTTCGTTTTCAATCTCAGTGTGCCACTCACTTGCCCATTTCATTGTCAGGAAATGGAGTGAATGAAATAAAAGGGACAGAGCCCAGTGGCTGGCAATCAGATAACACATAGCTCTCCACTGATAGGATGTAGGGGCAGCAGAAATCTCTACTGAAGGAAATGCCCATGTCCTGCCTGGACACCCAACCACAGGGAATCCTCCTCACATGGGACATCTTTGGTTGGTCGGCATGTTGCCATCGTTGCTATGGAGTGGATCTAGTTGCGAGTGTTAGCCCCCCCACCCCACATCCCCCTTGAAAACCACTCTCTCTCTTGTTTTTTTTTTTTGCTTGTTTGTTTTTCATAAATAAGAATAGAATGATGCACCATGATTTCAATATTGGAGTATGGTAGCTAAGATGCTAGAGTTAACTCCAGGACTGTGTCTCGGCTGGAGCTCTGTTTGCAAGGGGGATGAGATGATCAGACTGTGTGTAGAGGCGATGTAGGTGAGTTACAACTCAAACAATGGAAGTGACTGCTAGGTCCAGGAGGAAAGTTCACTTTGGGAGTGGTGAGCGGTTTGCTACTTTTAGCTAATGACAAGTGTGGCTCAAATGTTATTTTTTTATAATTTACTTTCTGTGCTCTTTGTTTTTGATCTTGCTTAGGGCCATTGGCTTGTCTAACCTCCTACCCAGGTTTATAGATGTCATAGCCTTGGCAGAGCCACTGAACAATATTAGTTTGAGATTTTCACTGTTCACTGAAGCCACCTTTCTTATTTGTTTCACAGTGAGCAGAACAGACCGTGCCGACAAAAAGAAGCTCTTCAGACACTACACAGTGGGCTCCTATGACAGCTTTGACGCCTCCAGGTAAGGCCACTTGCCTGCCAAGTGAAACGTGTATGTCAGGAGGGGGGCTCTGGTAGATGGGCCCAGTCGCAGGGAGGGAGAGGGGCTTCAGTGGGTGAGTCAGTCACATGAGCACTGAACTGGGATCTAAAAATGTCATGTATCCACAGACAACAGCTTGGAAATTATGTCATCAGAAAGCAAACTATTTTGGTATTATGATGCTTCTCCAAACAAGTTAAATGCGTTTATGTCTGATGGTATAATTATATACATGTCCTGCATTTTTTTTTTATTCACAGAAATTGCTTCACTTTGATATAGACAGAAAGGCTACGCCTTTGATGGTTATTTGCAAGGATTCAAAATTATAGTATTTTATGATAAGGTTTGTAGATCAAAAATTTAGTACCAGAATCTGATGTAAGATTGAGTTTATATGATGGACCAAGCAGAAATGACAATATGGGATTATGTATGGGAATACAGTTATGTTTATGTTGGCTTATCTGCACATGTTCCTGTCCACAGTATATGTTTGTGTACTGTACACAAAATGTTATCCTCCAATTAAATGCACTGTAACACGTTCTATAAACCCAGTATTCATAAAACATTATGAATGCATTCATGTAGGGTTATAATGCATTCATAACGCTTCATAACTAATGACATTAGTATTCATACATTCTCATGACATGACTGTGCTCATAAGGCATTATAATATTATCATGTAAGCCTTTACAGCAACGTGCAACAAAACCTTATAAGCTTCTTTGGCCTTTTGATGCTAATAAAACATACTGATTTACTTATTGTCTGTAATATAATGGTGCCGTATCGATTTTCAGGAGTAATTATGTGTTCATCTCACTTTACTTCAAGTATGCATTAAGTGCTTGAAACTCTTTATTATTTGACATGAGAAATTGGACATATTAGAGGACACTTAACAAATTAAACCTACCTGCTTTGTGACACTTCAGGTTGTAAAGACATTATATTATGATATTATAATGCTTTATGAGTATAGCCATTAGAATGTATAAACAATTATGAACACTAATGTCATTAATTATAAGGCTTTATGAATGCGCATTATCAATGTGTTTATAATGCTTTGTGAATACTGGGTTCATAGAAAGTGTTGGATGGAGACCAGAGTGTAGGTGATACTGGAGGTCAGGATATTGATCAAGAGCACTGTTAAGAGCATTCAAGATATACTGCAAATTAAGGTTAGACCTCAGAGATATCTCCTATTATGCATCAGAAATGTCTTTCACCCTTTCTTGCTATGACTCTTTTATGATATGGCATTGGAGAGACATAAGAAAAAGTGTGTGAACATGATATGTTTTCAAAGCATCTAAGCATCGTTTAGCATTAGGTGTGTGCGTGTGTGTGTGTGTGTGGTGTAGGTGATGTGTCGGTTCTTATTCGTGTGACCTGGCCAATGGCAGAGGATGAGTTAATCAGCGTTTCATTAATCAGGCAAGCAAGACTAGGGCTGAGCCAAACCTCTTGAGTGCCACACTCTGTTATCTACTCCATACAAATCCCGTCACAAAAACAAAACGCCATGGGGCTCAGCCAAATGCCTTGTACATACAAGGGTATGAATGTGTGCCCGGTAATTAGGACGTGTTTGATCAGGCCCAACATCAGCGCAGGCTTTATTATTCATTAGGCAGGTGGCCAAACCAATCGCAGCGCCGTGCTGCACAGCCCCGCATCGTGCCTTGCCTCTGTGGGGAGCTGGCAGCATCCCAAAAGCCAAAGCCCTAAGCACACACACACTTTAGAACATATTGAGACATATCTAGATCCAGACCAGATCACAGTGTTTTTTTCCGTGGGAAAAAAAAAACAAAAATGGTAGAGACTCGCCCGGTTTCACTTTGTTGAAGTTGAACCATGAGTTGAAGTTTGGCCAGTGTTTGAAGTGTGCTCTGTTTCTGCTCGCCTGTGTGTGTGTGTGAGAGAGAGAGAGTGTGTGTGTGTGTGTGTGTGTGTGTGTGTGTATGTGTGACAGAGAGAGAGAGAGAGATTGCAAGATTATTTAGAGGGGTGTATGTTTGGGTCAATTAAGCCTCTCTACATTTCTGGCTGCTCTAAGCACCCACCGTTAGAGGAACTTATCTAAAATGCAATGAGCTGTGTTACACTGAATGGAATCTCACTAAAATGTTTATTCTATAAGTGTGGCAGTCCAATTAATTTATCCTTAGACCAATATGAGAAGACAGCCCTGTGTGCACATGGCCTTATTTAAACACTAGCTACACTCCCCCAGGGCCCCCTCATAGCATTAAAAATTAATTGTGATTTTTTCTAACTGACAGAAGGTGTCATTTAATTTTGCATGAGAGGCAAAATGTCTTGAGCAGTTTCACAGGCTTAGATTAACTTGCAGAGCACTGTTCTTTACCTCAGTTTTTCTTACCACTTCCCGAGAATCTGAATCCCCTCCAAAGTCTTTCACTATTGAGCTGAATGCATATTGTTTTCTTGGTTGTGCTGACTGGTGAGCAGGTGGCCATAATGCTTTCAAGTGTAGTAGAAACAACAATTGGCTTATACAAATTTTACCCTATTGGGTAAAACTGACATTGTGAGTGAAAGATCTGAGCTACTGTGAACTATTTGTGCGGAGTGGAATTACAGGCGGAACACACATAGGTAACCGCTCCGCGAGTCATAGCCTAGCCTATATCTGCTGTGCTGAGCATCCTTAAAACAGATTGCGTTGCTAGGGCAACAGAGCATCCGCTCTGTTGCTAGGAGTACGCCTCTCACTTAGTTTCTCTCTCTCTCTCTCTCCCTCTCAGCACCAGACTGGCTGTACAGAATAGAACTGTCTCCACATTCCACACTATGCATGCTGGGATGACTTTATATAAAGTTTAAAGTGTGTTCAGATATTTGTCAGAATCATGTCTGTTTATTGAATTATGGCCATCATTTAGCCTAATTAGTAAAACAGGTCGCACGGTATTTACAAAGTCGCTTTACGTTGCCGTGGGACAGACGGAATTAGATATGCAACTCACAACGCTATTAAATTGTGACATGACATGCAAGAGTGATATTGTGTATCACAACAAATACTCATCCTGGTTTTCTGATTTGCGCATTTTAGTAATTTGTTATGTAATCGGACATAAAGGAGAAACGTTTATAGTTTTATGAGGGGTTCATACAGCTGCACACAAGTAAAGGGGGAGACTTCTCCAGCTTCATTTACTGGATTCTCACGTGTAGGACAGAGAATGAGGGAATGCTATAAATCGTTTTCAGTGTGTAAAGGTTGCCCATCGCGGTATTGTCTGTTTTTAGACAATACGCTCATTAATTTAAATTGCGGTTTGCCGTTGTAATTACAAAAAGACTTTCTACGGCTCTGATATTACTCACGCGCTCACCCCGGCTGTCCTGTGGTGCTGAGGATTAAATTAATGAGTATGTCATTCACGTGCGAGCAATCTTTTACTTTGTCTCTGCCACCCCGCCGCTGACTGGACTTTCTTTTGCTTTCCAAACAAGCACGCACGGGCCTGCGCTTTCATGCAACCATCCCACTCTCCTCCTCCCTCACTGCTGCGCGCACTCCTCAGTCGGGATTCTGTTATTGCTGCCCTCTTTCTCTCCGTTCCGTTTCGTTTGTGCTTTCATCATTTATTTAATCGGTAATGATTCTCACCGACGTCACAGTGTGTCGCTGGCTAGGGCCTCCGCGTGTCGCTCATGCCCGGGTGACGGCTCCGTTCACAGCGGCTGAGGAGGGGTGGCATTTTTCGGGAGATGTGGACGCCGGTGCGGCGGCGTCGTCGTCTCGCTGTTAATTTTAAATAAGTGATCGTTTCCCCGGGCTACCGGTGCTCGCAAAGATGAACCTGCACTCGGGCCGTGCTACCGTGGCGATGATGCGGATGATGGGCTGCAATAACGGGCGCTATGCGCGTAATTTTCTCCACAGTGACTGCGTGATCGACGAGAAGACTGTGGTCCTCCAGAAAAAGGACAATGAGGGCTTCGGCTTTGTGTTACGAGGAGCAAAAGGTTAGTGAGTGATGGTATCTCTTTCATATTCTCTCTTGCACAATCTCTCATCCTGCTGTGGACTGTTGTCAGAGCCACCCACAGAGCTGACAGCACTGGACATGGATTTATGCAAACAGAATAGATTTCATTATATGTTACTCATCACCCCTTCACTTTGACATGTATTTCTTTTTACTGTATGTACCACTAACTTCAAATATTGTATTGCCTGTGTGCTCCCCACACCAGTTTTGTTATTAGCCTGAAAGTGCCACTACAGAGAGAAACAACTTCAGTCAATCTCTTGGCCAGCAGTGCACATTGGCATGTTTTTTTTAACAGACATGCACTCTTAGACATGCATATGTTTTTTGTTTTTTTTTGCTGGAGGATCCCCTTTGACACACACACAGAGAGACTAGGCACCCACTTTCAGTCTATATACTTCTACGGATCAATTTCAACATAGCAAAGTGTTTGCTGTGGTGGACAAGGGAAAACAACTACTTCCTCAGATCTGGGCTCATATAATCTGAATTCACTCAGAGAAATGTTTGCTCACATTTCCCTTGGTTAACACTCCAAGTACACAAGCTGGATCTTTCGCTTGCATTCCTCTTGCTTCTGTGTGTTTATGTATCTGTCTGTTAGAGGGGGAGAGAGAAAGAGGGAGGGGAGAGATATTGGCATTTCATAGAGTGTCATTAGCAGTGGAATGTTCCCGAATTCATTTCACTAATACCACATAGACACCCGTCCATCTCCCTTGGATGCTGTTATCTCTACCTGCCCTACACCTCCCCCTCTCTGAATCTCCTCACCAGTGTTCACACACCACACACAAAAACACATACACAAACACACACATACAGTCTCCCTCTTCCTCGCGTTCTCTCAGCCTCTCTCTCTTTCTCTCTCTTCCTGACACACTCAGACACACAGAGACTATGCAAACACTCACATACACACACACACAAACACACACACACGGCCAGGATGTGAGTCAGTGTGTGAGTAGCTTTAGCATTAGCGTGGCTTTCTGGAGACATCACTGTGGCTCACATCAGTACAGCTCCCATTTACATGAGATTCTTCACAGGGATGACTCCAGCTGACCAATATACAGAAAACACACAGACAGAGAGAAATATATCTCTCCCTCTCTCTCTCTCTCTCTTTCACACACACACACGCACGCACACACACACACTCCACACAAGTCCATAGCCACACCCCATTTTGTGTGCTGTCTGTCTCTATGTCACACACACACACACACACACACACACACACACACACACACACACACTAACAGACCCCCATACCCTGTAAGACCTTGATTTATGAGAAGTGTCAGTTGTCATCACTAGTTTTGTGGAGCCATAGGGCAGACTCTAAGCCTTGATGTCCAGGGAGCCAGGAGTAGGCAAGGCATTAGCCTGCACCAAACATCAGAAACAACAAAACACACACAGAGACAGACAGAGAAAGAGAGAGAGTATTTGTGTGTGTGTATGTGAGAGAGAGAGAGAGGTGTGGGGGGGATCCATACATCATCAAGGACAGTCACTAACAACTGTATGTCCAGTCTGACCATTAAGACCTACCGTGTATTTCTTGCACAAACCCTCTCCTTTCTGACCAACATGTCACATGCTCGTTTGATTCTTTTGTTCATCTGTTTCTTTGTGCATTTGTTTGGTATTTTGTCTCCTCTCGGCCTCTGCCATCCCTGCACCTTAGCCGACACCCCTATTGAGGAGTTTACGCCCACCCCGGCTTTCCCCGCCCTGCAGTACTTGGAGTCGGTGGACGAGGGCGGTGTGGCCTGGCAGGCGGGGCTGCGCACCGGTGACTTTCTCATCGAGGTAAGAGCTGGCCTCCATCCTTCTGCATCCTGCATCCACATGCAGAGAGTCTAGGGGCTTGTACTGTACACTAGCAAGGAGTTACTTGCAGCTTGATGCTCGTCCAAGAGCAGGGCTTTCAAGGATGGTGCTTATTTTTATAGTGTATCCTGATCTAAGGCATTTTATATTCTGCAGCATGTTATAACATTGGTATAATGAAGTAATATTATTGACTTGAGAAGGTGACTAAGTGATGTTTTTCCTTGAAGTAGAAGGAAATGCATCTCACTCAAAACTCATGTGATACAGCAGGAATGAACAGAGCAGAACCGAATGCTAGGTTGTTGATGTACGGCTGCACTGAGTCAGTCTGTTTTGTGTATGGAGATTAGAAGCATGGCCATCATTAGGAGGGAGCTGCTGGAATCACAGTTTGCAGTTAAATGGAGCAAGAAATGATACGAGGCTACAGCATCTCCTCTTTCCACTGTAATATCCCTCCTTCCTCATCTCTCTCTCTTTCTCTTTCGCACTCTCTCTCTCCTCATCATTGCCTCTTTCTCAGTCTGTTCTCCTTGTACTGAATATTATTGACGTTTCACTCACTCTTCCTCTGTTTGTCCATGTTCCTCTGGCCTCTGTTAGTGTTCCCTGACCACAGCAATGTCTATCCGGTCTCCTTTTTGCCTCCGCCTCAGCCTAAATAATGAAGGCTGTGCAATGTGACTCCTTCTGTGAAAGCCTCCCTGAGCAGAGAACACACACACACACACACACACACACACACACACACACACACACACACACACACATACATACACACACAGTTCCAGGCAACCATCTCTCAGAGAATGTACAATGCATACATTCACTTTGAATTTGTTGAGCTGGGTGTGTGTGTGTCTGTGTGTGTGTTTGGAATGTGTGCTCACTGAACGATTGAGAGCACTGAATTCCGAGTGCTCTGAGAGACAGTATAGCTCAACTGGACCTTGTTTATCCTCCTAAATAATCAAGGAAGCTTGTTTTAAGGGAGTCATCATATCTGTTACTTTGTGCATTTATGTGTGTGTGTGTGTTACCATCCAACTCACTATATAAAACTCATCATGCATGATTTAAAAACATTGCCCAGCTTTGCATAAAAGTTTCATTGCCCTTTACGTGTGCATCAGATGTCTTTATTGCACACACTCTCCTCTCTTGGTGTGTGATTGACATGCAGTGTAGAGGTAGGGGAAAGGGCACATTTGTTATGCTATTGTTGAGAATGCAGTTCAGGTGCCAACCCATGGCATATTCTGCTTCCTTGCCAGCATGATTGGAAACCTTAGAAAATTAGTTCCATATCAACAAGAGAGAGAGAGAGAGAGAGAGAGAGAGGGGAAGAAGAAAAAATCATGGTGAAAAACAAAAATCCCATCTTCTGCCACAGGTAACAGGCAGATATTGACTTTATTTTTATCACAAAGGTCCATTTTAGTTGTCTCTATCTGTGCCTGTCTGCAGTGTCTAAAGCAGCGTAATACAACAGGACAGATTATTCCCTCCTGCAGAGGCCCCAAGAGTAGGCTTTTGAAGTTTTGTCTGCCCTCAGTGGCAAATCATTATTCAGGCTGGGTAAATTACCACCTTACACCACACCCACAACTCACACATCCATGAAGAGTTAGATTAAACCTTCACCATCAGTGTAAATGCTGTTTTCCACAAGGAGATCATGTTGTAATAGCAGCTCATTTTTGGGGGGATTGGAACCAGATCAGAGTATGGGTCAGGTGTGAAAGAGCAGGACAGTATCTGGCATCCCTAACTGAGCACCTGAGCCTTTTTACATTAGTGTGTTGTCTGTGTCTCTGAGTTTTCAGAGAAGTGTTCCTGACTTGCTCCTGGTGCTCAACATGGTTCCCTACTTATGCTGATTGTAGGACCAGGGGTTACCTGGGATGCCTGTCACAAGGGAAAGGTCAGAGGTCTTGCTCTATCCACCAATGGGACAAGAAGGGTTAGTAGTCAGTTTGTGTTCTCTGACCCTGCACTGCTTCTTTGTGCTACCCAGCCAAGACTGAAGCAGTAAACTTTGTCAGGTAACTCTCTCAGGATACACACACACACACACACACACACACACACACACACACACACACACACACACACACACACACACACCTTGGTCACCCTCTCAGTTTGTGTTGGCACTCTCCTCCTCTCCTTGTTCCAAGCCTGTCTGGGTCCCTAGCAGCAGCAGTTAGGAGTCATCCTTCATCACCGAGGTCACACAGCCCCAGAGTGATGCTGTGCTCTGCGTGGATTACTACTGTGCACACAGCCCTAAAATCTGATCACAGTTTCCTTAGCGGCATCATGGAGATGCAGTGAAACTCTTCACTCTCCCCTTATGTGCAGTGTGTCAGCACTCTGGTTCCATTATTAGTTCTCACTTTCCGCCTCATTTCATCATTTGATAGATATGGAGTATGGGTGATTTTTTTACTACTGTTAAAAAGCCAATTTTTGCTATATAAAAATAAAGCCAATGTGTAGTAGCAACTGTTTTGTCACATGGGAACCAGATGAGCAGATGGGTCAGGTGTATTGTGGAACAGGACAAAATTTGGCCCAGCGGCCTAACTGACCACCTGAGCTTCTTTGACAGAGGTGTGTTGT